>JAZKJV010004235.1:0-566163 GCA_037367405.1 Ottelia alismoides | reverse complement strand
TTGAGTCCGTTAAAATTTGATAGTCTTGATGGAGATGATAGAAGTGTCGAATTATGTTGAATTTGGAATGAAAACATGTGATACATGGTGATCTAAATTCCCCAAGGTTTCATTTCAAAAAAAATACAAAAATAATGAAAAATTAGGCCGGGTGTAGGGAATTTCCCGCACCCGCGGTGTAGGGTCGTTTTTCCAATAATAAATATACATATATTTATCTAAGTGTATATATTATATCATAAAAACATAATAAAAATATATTTAAGTATATAAAAATAAGTTGTAAATATATAAAAACAAAAATAAAATAAAAAACACAATATTAAACCCACGTAAAAAATTAGACAAGAAGCTCACACTGTCATTTTTGTGCATTTCATTGCCCGATCTATCCTTTGTGCTCCCTGTGATCGACCCTCTACATACTTGCACTATACACAATTTTGTAGAGTTAAATAAAATAAATTTTAACTCCATACATTATTTTCTTTATTATTGTGGGTTAATTGTTGAACTAGTCCGAGGTTCTCGACGGTCACTTCGACGATCTTGCTCCTGCCTTGTGTGGAACACACGAACGGTAGAATTTCTGACTTTTCAAATGACGCCATTGTCGGGGAGCAACTACACATAGATTGGCTTTATTTTATTGTGTCTTCTGTGTCCATATTTTTGCTTGATTTATTTTCTAATTTATTTGATATATCTATTGAATTGTCTAATCACTTCTCTTCATTTGGATTCGTTACGAGGATTGCGGATCGAGGGAGGCACTCTACTCGGAGTGCCTGTGTACCCACGTGAAGCTAGCTGCACTCTTGACCTAGTTGTTAGAAGGAAGCACCAAAGAAGAGCTTGGAGGAGATTTTGAGATAATAACACTTTTTCTTAATTATTTATTGTGTAATTTGAAGTGAGTGAGAGAGAGACTATATTATTGTAATAAACTTGGACTCTCCAGGACACTCTTCTACTTCATGAGGTCCAGTTCCTGAGGGGTCGTTCCATTAGGGGCCTCATCAGCTTTCCGTGTTTTCATCACTTTTTGTTTCATTTGTTTTTCGAGTTTTCTTTATTTTGTGTGATTGAGCCCTACCATAGGTTTGCATGTCGATAGTCTTAAGTCCAAACACCTAATATCATTGCATGTACCTATAGTCTCATTTGGACTTAGAAAAATTTAACTATTAATTATTTAGATTTGAGATCGCGTGCCGAGAGAGGTCGTATACATCGCTTGTTGGATACGTTGTTGTGGGCACCGATCAACATCGAAGACCGTACCTTGGTCTCATTTCTGAGTAGTTGACATTTGCTTCACGTTAATAGCAATTTATGTACTTAGGGTGATTTCATCGGCTTGCATTGCATATAGATAGATTTCAACTCTACTTAGCATCCCTACACAAAGAGAGTTGGAGGCAAGGTGAGCATTTACACTTAGCATTCATCATCATTTTGTCGCTTGCATTGCTTTTTCCTACTCTCTCCCTCTGATTTTGATCACTTAATATTGCTAAAAAGAATTGACTCCTCGATAGGTGCGTGCATTTCTTATTAAAAATACAAAGAGTGATAATAAATAAAATTTGGACTGCTAAAATTACTTGACCCTAAAATAAATCAAAAAGGAAAAAGCATTGTCTTGGGGCGAGTAATCCCCTCATTGTCTTCGCATTTACTTGCTCACATACACACTAAGGTTAGTGCCCAAATTCCATATGCCTCCCAAAGTGTTTGTACAATTTTTGTATTCCTCACCTAACTCTAAAATTGACAAGATAAAAGACCGAACTTTTTCGGTCCTCATTTGTGTTGAGTTGGTAAATTGGGGTGTATTTGTTTTTGTGTGAGTTTGTTTGTGATTATTTGTGTGCATCATCGATCCTTCTGTGCATTTAATCCTTTCTTCTTTCACCTCTTGATTTGACCATCGTGCTCTCCCGATCATTTCTTCTTTTGTTTCGGAGATGGCCGACTGGAGTGAATTTTATCTGGACTTTGCGAATTCCTCATACCCTCCAACCGGTCCACCTCCATTTTTCAGGAGGACTTTGCTCCTGAAATTTTTTGTACATATCCGCCTTAGCCACAGTACCAGGCCTCAGGTTTTTATTTACCACCACCCTCACATTTCCCCTCCACCTCACCCACCGAGACTGATCTGTTGGAGTCACCTTTCATGGAGTCCTCATTTGAGACCTTGATCCTATTAATGGAGCAAATGAAAAAGAGGATTGATGACCCCGCTAGAGTAAATAAGAGCCAGAATGCTCCTCCACTATTTGATGATATGGATTCATGTGAGGATTTTCATGAGAACTTGCAATCACCCAAAATACAAAAAAATGAGAAAAATTTTAATACATAAATTTTTTTGGGAGAGACATTGTTGAGTCATTTTGTGAGGAGAGGACCCCAATGCCAGATCATTTACCCACACATTCATTCACACCTTGTCCCACCTTTGACCCCAAGGATGATACTGTACATGTTGCTCTTAGTCATCCTTGTGTAGATGATGATTCTGATTTCCTCCCTTGTATGGAGGAGTCCAAAAGTTCATTTAAATGTTTACTGAACCTGAAGTGGTGGCTGCGATTCATGAGCTCATTGATGCCCCACTTTGCCAGGCCATGACCCATTTATCTGCTCCTCAACCTAGGAAGAGAAAGTGGATGAGCAGATTTGAGCATCATATCTTGACTATGGCCACTGCCCATGCCATCACCCACCGTCCTTCTTCTAGAAAAGGGAACACTGCTACACCATTCATTAGATGCACCATGTCTGGCTTTTCATGTGATCACACACTCCTTGACGGCGATGCTTCAATTAGCATAATCCCCTTCTCGCTAGTATAGTCTCTTCATTTAGGGCCTCTCAAGAAAAGCAGGATGATCGTTCAATTTGCTGATGGATCTATCAAGAAGTTGAAGGGTATTCTTGAGAACGTTGTCATTTGGATTCAAGGCATGAGCTATACCGTCGATTTTGTCGTATTGCCCATGGAGACCTCTACTGGGGAGCATTCTCCAATCATCCTGGGATGACCATTTCTCGCCTCTGCGAGAGTTGTTATTGATTATGGATCTGAAGAGATTCGCTTCCGTCCTGTTGAAGAGAGCGAGGAGGTCATCATTGCACCTACTACCGACCAGAGACCTGCATCTGATGTGACTACACCTATCTTAGCTGACCTCAAGGACTACGAACTTGATGAGACTATCCAATATTTTTATTGTATGTTGGATTCTACTGAGACTCGAGAATTCCTCTCCAAGGAGGAAGACTCAGAAAGCATAGACCTTGGAGTTCCCTCTTCTGGTACTTGGCAATGTGTTGATGACATCTGCGGATTTACACGATTGAAACTTTAGAATGGAGGGCAGAAGAGACTGCAAAGGTCGAATTTGATTTGATTGTTTTCATCAATGAATTCGGGCCTTTCGATAAGAATGATGATCCAATAGAGACCTCGCAGGACGAACTTGACCTTACTTCTTCTGATGATAAGTTCGTCCCTTTTCACTTCGATATCTGCGAGACTTCACAGGATGAACCTGACCTGACTACATTCATAGATGAGTTTGTCCCATTTCATTTTGATGATGACCTAGCTGAGACTCCCAAGGCTGGACCTAGCCACACTTCTTCCACTGACTTGCATGTGCCTTCTCACCCTAGGAACACTGAGGATACCTTCTAGGTCAATCTTGATCGGTTTATGTCTAATGATGACCCCTATATATGACCTTCACCTTGCTCGATCCATTCCTCAACGATCTCGCAAGAAGGTCCGCTTTCTTCCTTCTTGACCTTTGTTTACCCATCCTCTTGTATATTCGCATTCGTTTTCCTCCGTCCATCCACCGTATCGCTCATCCACCCCACTTTCGTGTGTTCCTTGCTTAGAATGTACTTTGTCCTAAGTATGGGGGAGGGGGTTGGACAAGTCGAGCGTTCTTTCTTCGTTTTGCTCCATCACTCTTGTCGTTGCCTATAATTTGGGTTCTTTTAGCCTAAGTATAGGGGGAGTGATGTGTACATTCTCTTCGATCTCTTCTTTTATCTTCATCTATCTTTTCTTCTTTTCATTTTCATTTTCTTTTTCTATCAAAAAGGTGTTGCCCCTATTTTGTCAGTCTTCTATACCTAGGACATACTTTGACCTAAGTATAGGAGGATGTGCACCCCGAGTTCTTTCATTCTTTCATCCTCTCCGATGTCTCCTCTTCTTGTCTATACTTAGGGATATCTTACCCTAAGTACAGGGGGAGACAGTCTGAGTATGATCTGTTCATTCCCACCCTTGACCCTCCCTACCTTGTGTACAGTTTGTTATACTTAGGATTATTTGATCCTAAGTATAGGGGATAAAGTTGACTTCTCTTTCATTTATTTCTTCGTTCATTCATTTATTTTTAGACTTTTCAATACTCAGTATGAGTTATGTCTTATCTTTTTTTCTGATCTTTGAGGACATAGCTCAAGCTAAGTATAGGGGGGTTGTATATACTGCACATATACTTTAGCCATAACTCATACTTTCATATTTTTAATAATTAATATGGCTAAAAATTCTGTATAAAATACTATATATACTATTAAATTCATTAAAATCACTTCATAAAAATATGCATTTTATTCCTCAAATTCTTTTTGTATTTACGGATTAATAAATCTGGCAAAAATATTTTTCACAAAATATTTGAAAAATAGTTTGAAAATCTTTTTTGAAAAATCTTTGAAACCTATTTGGAAATGTTTTGTTAAATATTTTTCAACATTTGTAAATTATTTTATTTGTAAAAAAATCTTTTCTTTGTATGAAATAAAAAATGCTTGGAAAACTAGTTGTAAATGGTTTTGAAAATGGTTGAAAAAATATTTTGAAAAATTTACATATATTGTTTGAAAAACCTTTATAAAGTAATTTCAAATATTTGTAAATGTTTGTAAAATTATTTGTAAAAACTATTTTGGACTATAGTTTTCAAAATTATTTGTAAAATGTTTTTCAAATAAGTTTGAGGAATACATACATATATATATATATCACTAAAATTCTTTATTAATTGTATAAATATTTCTATAACATTAACTAACATATCCCTTATAAATTCTTAAAAAACCCAACTCCGGTAAATATAAGATGCATCCCCATGTAAATAGTCGTCTCTATTTTTATCCAAAACCTTTTGTTTTCAAAAATCACAAAAAAATTGCAAAACCAAAAATCCAAAAACGTTTGCAAAAATCTTTTTAAAAAATAGCCAAAATACATGCAAAAACATTTTCAATAAAATCCATAGAAAGTTCAAAAGTTTGAAAATTGCTTCACAAAAATTTTTTTCATTGCATTGTTTATAGCGTTCGTATTTTAGGATTGAGTTTGATAATTGAACTAGTCTAAGTAAAATCCGAAGATTGGAGCTTGGTTGGACCTTAAATCTACCTAATTAGAGGAGCCTTATAGGAACCAGAATTGAGGTACTTCAGGTCTAGTTGACTTAATTCTTTGAGAACTGTGAGACTCGGTTCAATGTATTCTTGACTGCCTAAGTATATCTCAGAGCACATGCACGGCTCTTGTTGATAATGACCTAACTTGGACACTTGCACCTTTCACTTGGCTCAACTCAGTGGGAGTTGTGAGGGGATTGTATTTGCCGGTATGAGACATACACACGTGGAAATATTTGTCCTCATCTAAGGAGGGAAGTGCACCCCAACCTGTCCAGTAGAAGAGATGTCTAAAGACATGAGAGTGTGGGTTACAATAATGCTTCCAAAGAGGGATAGTCTACTAGTTCAAGAGGGAAAAACTCCTTATGTAAATGTTGTTATATAAAGTATTTCAAAAAAACTCCAAAAAAGTGGACATACCTGATTGAAAATAAAATGCCTGTCGGAGTGTACACATTTGTATAGTCAATAAGCAAGCTTGAGCTTCAAAGCCTTATCATTTGAGCCTGCAACTGGATGACTTGACTACACTGGTCATGCATCCTATGATAGTAGCTACATTGGCTATCATCCATTCTTCTCTTCACCCCTCCTCCTGAGGTAGTTGCTACTTGAACTGAGAAGGGAATACCTCGCTCCTCGAGGAAAGAGTTATTGGATTGGGGAATCATTGGGTTGTCATGCTGGAGAAGTCAGTCTCTTTGTCATTTAAGTTGAGGGGAGCCACCATCATATACTCTGTACAAGTGAGATTCATAGTCATAAGGGTTTGCGTTTGAGTTGAAGTATTATAACCTGGTTATTGAGGAGACTTGAGTAGGGTTTGGGATTATCGAAGGCTGTTGTATTTCAAATCTATTTCCCAATGAGGTTCCGACTGCACTAAAATTCCAAATGTCCGACTTAGGCTCCTGTAAAGCCATGAACTTGGCATCTCTCGGATCCTATATCATAAGATCTGACTCGTCAAGAGAAAACCAACGGAATTTGTTTCGTGTGAATCGGACTTCGTTTCGATTTGTTATGATTTTCAGAAGAAATAGAAGTAAGAAGGGTTAAGACGCCATTAACCCATAATGATTGTCACTAAGACTAATTAAGCATGATTAAAGAAACTAATGATGGATTGAAAATCACTAATGATCATTAACAAACACTAATCAATCGTTAGAAAAAGATAAGCGTAAGCCGTAAAAGTTAAATCACGATTAGTGAAAGTTAATCACGATTAGTATTAATTAAGCGTCGTTAAAGAATCTAGAATCCTCTAGAATGTGCTAACTTAAGCCCTAAATTTCAGATAAGTTTTGGCCAAAATCATGGGCCAAAACCATGGGCCGCTAACTGCGGTTAAGGGCTAAACCATGGTTTACTAACCATGGTTAACGGTTTTCTAGAGCCTATAAATACCCCTGCCCATTCATTCTCTATGATTTCCACTACCACCACCACCCCAAGAGCTAGGGATGAGACGTCGGGAGGAGGAGTGGGAGGCAAGGAAAGAGCGCCAGCGAAGCGCTGCCGGGAGAATGAGGAGGAGGAAGGAGCCTTAAAACATCATTTCTGAAAACAAAACACGATAAAGCATTGCATATGAGAGAGAGAGCTCGATTAGGTAACAAAATACTTCCTTTTGCTGTTGGGTTTTCATACGAGATTATTGAAATTCTTGATTTTATGTTCTTCGCTATAAAGAACCCTAATTTGGCTATTTTTTAGGAAGTATGAAAAGTTGCTTTGTGATTCCCACTAAAATAAGGTTTAAGCATCGAATTGATGCAGTGGCTTGGAAAGATAGGGTTCGGGAGATAAAAGAGCATAAGTTGAGTATATAAATATATGAATTAATATATGTGTAAGTCTATACTTAGTATTTATGTTTACACTAATCTACGACTTGACAGAGGAATTACATCATGGGAATTGATGTGTTTTAAGTTAGATCCTGAAGAGGGTCATGAGTAACGTTAAGGATGACTGGGAGTAGAACTACAGGTCGGGCATGCAACCTGTAGGTTTGTCGGAAGGAACCCATATTGATGTTTCCCTACCTAGGTGGTACACGGTTGCCCTGTTCTGATAAGTGCGCACGAAATGAATGATTTACAACGCGTGATACCGGGAGCCAATATATTCGGGTTAAACGACGGAAGATGTGATCATGCCATGTGGAGGCATGGGTGGTTCAATAGCGGCTGGGTCACAACAACATGTATTTAAGCCACTAGGTTATAATGTTAGCCTGAGGTTTTAAGCAACCGAGTCCTCGAGGATGGTGTGCTCATTTGTTTTCCAGGCTGAAGGTTTGAGACCCTGATTAATAAAAGAAAAGGAAATTGTCAGGGTTGTATTGGAGGATTGGTTGAGGCGACGTGCGGCGACATAAGCTTACCAAGATCAACATAATCTCCAATCCCGAAGTGTCCACAGCTTCGGAGTCCAAGAATGATGGGGTTCCCCTGGACTAATCCCTGATATGGAATAGAAAAGAATATGACTTAAATTAACGAGAAGGAATGAATTTTGTGATAACAAGTTTTGGAAAAAATAACAAAATTTGTTTGCTTTTCTCTTCTTCATTACTTAGCATTCGCTAATTTTTATCCTATGATTTATGGAAAATGCAACAGGTGTCGGTGAGCAATCGTAAGGACTTTAGTAATCCAGCCAGTTAACATAGTCATCCAACCAGCCACAGTAGCTTTCTCTATAAGGTAGTTAGTAATCTTTTGTGTATTTTCTTTTCAAGCTGCTATACATGTAAATGGTTATAGTGGAACAATATTATGTGAACCTTATTTTGTGAATGGAAAAGTGTTAAAATACTTTCCTTCTGAGTATTTTTAATTGCAGTCTGTTTCTGAATGTTAGTGGAGATTGCTGAATAAATTATTGCCGAGTAACCAGATCTAGATATGGGAGGATCCGATGATCCGGGAATCGGGGTCGCGACAGATTGGTATCAGAGCCCGGTTACTCTACTAATTTTTTAGTAATTGAAAACTATGAGCGGTATTCAGAAACTAAGGTTGTATTAAGATACTTTGATCTTAATAATTGACTGCAGTACCATTCACAAGTCATTGTCCCTTATGTACATCATGCTAAGAAATAGGACCTAACCTTTGTACTTGACTTATCTCAGGATCATGACATACCAAGACGTGTCTAGACAATTAGCGACTATGATGACAATGCTCCAAGACATGGGGCAAAGGCAACAAGCATTGGAGGAGAGGCTCAATGCACAAGCTGAGAGACCCGAGGCATCTAAGCCCACGGATGCTAGGATTGAAGGTTCTATCCATCTTTCTGGGGAAGAATCTAGTTACCATCCTTCAACTGAGTCTACTCCTACCCCAGTTGAAGGAGCAATGGAGAAGGCCCTTCTTAGACACCAAACATTATTAGATAATTACCGAAAGGGAAATATTCCTCGATTTAAAGGCATAGAGACATCTGTTGAGGCAGAATTATGGCTTGATGACGTCAGCAGGATGCTGAGAATAATACACGTACCAACAGAAACTTAGGTGCACTTCGTGATTACTCCTTAGCAGACTATGCAAGACGATGGTGGAGAGTCATTTCTAAGAAATTAGTAGATCCTGTTCCATGGGATGTTTTTGAAGAAAGGTTTGGAGCTCACTTCCGTCCCTCCCATTGGGAAGAATTGAAGAGGAGGGAGTTAGCTTCTTTGACCCAAGGATCCAAGAATGTACGAGATCATCATATTCACTTTACGGAGCTTCTACGTTACTCCCCAGCTTTAGAAGCTTCACCACAAGAGTGTCTTACCAAATTTGTTAGCGGTCTTCAGGGAGATTTGAGAGAGAAGCTTGCATGTTTTAGAGCCACCACTGTAGATGAAGCCATGGAGATCGTCTCTCATATTGAGATGGAAAGGGATGAAAACCGTCAAAGAAGAAGCTTTCACTTTACTGGTGGACCATCCAAATGTAAGGTGAATTATAACCGAAGAGACAGTCGTTATCATCCAATCAGTTCTAATATAAGCTCGCCACAGGCTTTGGGCCAGGAATTATCTGGAAGAAGGGATTTCTCTAGACCTCCACTATATCCTCACGACTCAGCAGCAGGAGCTAGCACCTCTGTGGCTGGATCTTCAGCTCAAACAGGAGCACGTGTGTGTTTTTACTGTCATCAAGGAGGCCACATCAAGAAAGATTGTCCGAAGTTGAGAGGGTCAGGTTTTAAACCAACCCCAATTAACAGTATAACATCCACCTCGAGTAATGGAGCAACACACAGAGGAAGACATGGTAGAGGTCGTGGCTCACAAGGAGCGTCTCCTACACAGCAATCACTATAAAGTGTTGCGGGTTCTAGCTTGCCTATTCGTAATGGCCAGCTCTATGCAATTACTGAGGAACAAGCCTACAACTCAGTCATGGTCGTACGAGGTACCGTTATTGTTCATGGCTTTTCAGTACATGCCTTATTTTATTCTGGTGCTTCACATTCATTTATTGCTCGACTAATAGTACCCACTTTGGTAAGATATCAGTAGAAGTACAACAATCATATTTGATCAAGGGTCCAGGAGACAAGTATTTATAATCCTATAAATCATGGATAATTTTATAATACTGATAGCGTGACATCAGTTACCTGTTTCACTATTACTAATAGAAATGGAGGGCTTTGATCTTATCCTAGGGATGGATTGGCTAGAAAGGCATCATGCATGCCTTGATTATTTTCAGAAGACAGTAATGTTTCACCTTCCTATCTCGATAGAGTTCCAGTTCATTGGAAAGAAATCCAATGATAATGTCGAATATATCTCTACTTTGAAGGCACAACAGTTGTTAGAGAAAGGGTGCCAAGGCTATTTAGCTTATGTAACCACTACATTAGGGTCAGACAGAATGATGGAAGATATACCTATAGTGTGTGAATTTCTTGATGTATTTCCAGAGGAACTACCTGGATTACCACCTGAGCGAGAGATTGAATTTGAAATCTCTCTCATACCTGATACTCAGCCTACCTCTATCCCTCAGTATAGGACGACACCAGCTGAGTTAGAGAGTTAAAGGTACAGCTGCAAGAACTATTAGATAAAGGATTCATTCGTCCTAGTACTTCACCATGGGGTGCACATGTCTTATTTGTTAGGAAGAAAGATGGGTCAATGCGGTTGTGCATTGACTATAGACAACTAAACAAGAAGACCGTAAAGAACAAGTATCCTCTACCAAGAATAGATGATCTCTTTGATCAGTTACAGGGTTCAATTGTGTATTCCAAGATTGATTTAAGATCTGGATACCATCAGTTGAAAATTAAAGATACAGATATTCCCATGACAGCTTTTCAAACTAGATATGGGCATTATGAATTCTTAGTTATGCCTTTTAAACTGACAAATGCCCCAGCAGCCTTCACAGATCTCATGAATAGAGTATTCAAGGAGTTCTTAGATCACTTTATAACAGTCTTTATTGATGATGTGCTTATTTACTCCAAGGATAAGTATATGCATGAACACCATCTCAAGCAGGCACTTGAAACTCTAAGGAAGAACAAAATGTATGCTAAATACATCAAATGTGACTTCTGGCTATCTGAAGTATCTTTCTTAGGCCATGTTATTTCTGGGAAAGGTATATCAGTTGATCCTACAAAGGTTAGTGCGGTGATGAGTTGGGAACGCTCAAAGACTATCACAGAAATACAATCTTTTCTGGGATTAGCTGGATATTATAGAAGATATGTGAAGGACTTTTCACGAATAGCACTGCCATTGACTAGGTTGACCCAGAAAGAAGTTCCATTCATATGGTCCGGTACATACGAAACTAGTTTCCAAACACTGAAAGAATGCCTAACATCTTCACCCATCCTTACTCTACCCTCCGGGAGTGAAGGGTTTACAGTGTACACTGACATATCTAAAGAAGGACGTGGGGGCAGTTCTTATGCAACATGGTAAGGTAGTTACGTATGCATCACGACAGCTCAGGACACATGAGAAGAACTGCCCAACACATGACCTTGAATTAACTGCCGTAGTTTTCGCTTTAAAGATATAGAGACACTGCATGTATGGTATTATTTTTGAAATCTTCACCGATCATAAAAGCTTGAAATATCTGTTTGATCAAAAGGAGCTCAATATGAGATAGAGACAGTGGCTAGAGTTGTTGAAAGATTATGATTCCTTGGTAAGGGGAACGTCGTAGCAGATGCCCTTAGCAGAAAAACTTATTCACCTGGGTTAGTGAGTGCTATCCACTTCTAGGGTTTACTATCAACATTAAGTAAATGGAAACCATTTGATAGTTGTGCTGATACTATAGCCATTCCTCACCGATACAAACCAGAGATCTGGGATAAAATAAAGAAAGGACATGAGGATGATCCAGTCCTTAAAGACTTGAGATAACAACTTAAGAAGAATGAGATAGAGGGATTCCAGATACAAGATGTGTTACTATATAACCATCACAGAGCTTGTGTACTAGACATACCTGAACTGAGGAAAGATATCTTACGTGAAGCTCATTGTTCTAGATTATCTATTCATCCAGGAATTACGAAGATGTATAAGGATCTTCATTCATACTTTTGGTGGCCAGGAATGAAGAAAGATGTTGTTGAGTTTGTGAATTCATGTTTCACTTGCCAACAGGTAAAAGCTTCACACCAAAAGCCACCAGGATTGTTACAACCTCTCCCCCATACCTGAGTGGAATTGGGAAAGCATTTCCATGGACTTCGTTACTGGCTTACCTCAGAAGACTGGTGGTAAGGATAGTACTTGGGTTATAATAGATCGTCTAACCAAGGTGGCACACTTTGTTCCAATAAGCCTATCTTTCACTCCAGACTAGCTTGCTGAGTTATATATTACACATGTGATCCGCCTCCATGGTATTCCAAAGGAAGCAATTTCCGATCAAGATTCACAATTCACCTCACACTATTGGGAGAACTTCATGAAAGCCTTAGGCACACAATTATGCTTGAGCACAACATATCATCCACAAACAGATGGTCAATCAGAACGTACTATTCAGGCTTTAGAGGATATGTTACGAGCATGTGCCTTAGAATGGAAAGGATCATGGTTGAAATATTTTCCTCTTGCAGAATTCACATATAACAATAGTTACCATACAAGTATTGGCTTGGCACCATTTGAAGCACTTTATGGACGTTGGTACTACTCCTTTGTGTTGGCAAGAGGTCAGAATAAAGAAACTTTATCATTCAGATAGACTCTAGGAGATACGGGAAGCTGTAGAGCTTGCTCGAAAAAGACTAATAACTGCCCAGAGTCGCTAGAAAAGCTATAGTGATATCAGGCGAAGAGACCTTGAATTTGAGGTAGGTGACTTTGTATTTCTCAAAGTATCACCTATGAAAGGTGTTCAGAGGTTTGGCTTGCGTGGGAAGTTATCACCCAGGTTTGTAGGTCCCTTTGAAATTATTCAACGGATTGGAAAAGTCGCGTATAGACTTGCGCTTCCTCCACATCTTTCGGCAATACATGACGTTTTTCATGTATCAAATCTGAGAAAGTATGTTAGGGATACATAGCATAAGATAAGCTATGATGATTTACTTGTTGAGCCAGACTTGACATACCAAGAGATACCTGTGCAAATTCTTGAGAGGGATATCAAGAAGTTGAGAAACAAAGAGGTACCGCTAGTTAAAGTGTTTATGATGCAACCAAGAGTTTGAAGAAGCAACATGGGAATTTGAGGTAGAAATGAAAGAAAAGTACCCGTACTTGTTTGAATGATAAAACTATGTATTCGGTATATGTTCATTATAAATGAAAGGACGTTTATTTTCTTTAAGGTTGTTATAGTCTCAATCCTCTTTAAGGTTGTTATGCCTGTATCTCTAGTCTCGAGGACGAGACTTCTTTTAAGGTTGTTATAATTGTAAAGCCATGAACTTGGCATCTCTCGGATCATATATCATAAGATCCGACTCGTCAAGAGAAAACCAGCGGAATTTGTTTCATGCGAATCGGACTTCGTTTCGATTTGTTATGATTTTCGGATGAAAGAGGAGTAAGGAGGGTTAAGACGTCATTAACCCCTAATGATTGTCATTAAGACTAATTAAGCATGATTAAAGAACTAATGATAGATTGAAAACCGCTAATGATCATTAGCAAACACTAATCAATCGTTAGCATAAGATAAGCGTAAGACGCGAAAGTTAAATCACGATTAGTGAAAGTTAATTACGATTAGTGTTAAGTAAGCGTCATTAGCGAATCTAGAATCCTCTGGAATGTGCTAACTTAATCCCTAAGTATCGGATAAGTTTTGGCCAAAACCAGGGGCCACTAACTGCGGTTAAGGGCTAAACCATGGTTTACTAACCATGGTTAACAGTTTTCTGGAGCCTATAAATACCCCCTACCCATTCATTCTCTACGATTGCCACTACCACCACCACCCTAAGGGCTAGGGTTGAGAGGTCGGGAGGAGGAGTGGGAGGCGGGGAAAGAGCGCTAGCAAAGCGTTGTTGGGAGAACGAGGAGGAGGAAGGAGCCTTAAAACATCCTTTCTGAAAACGAAACATGATAAAGCATTACATATGCGAGAGAGAGCTTGATTAGGTAACGAAATACTTCCTTTTTCTGTTGGGTTTTCACGAGATTATTAAAATTCTTGATTTTATGTTCTTCGCTATAAAGAACCCTAATTTGACTATTTTTTAGGAAGTATGAAGTTGTTTTGTGATTCCCACTAAAATAAGGTTTAAGCATCGAATTAATGCAGTGTCTTGGAAAGATAGGGTTTGGGAGTTTAAAGAGCATAGATTGAGTATATATATATAGGGAAATTATCCAATGAGCCCTATGCCCATTTGAGATGAAATGAGCCCACTCATTTTTTACCATTATTTCCTATCATTTTGAGCTTAATAGTTATTTGTTTACAAGTGTTATATCATAATCTTACTACTAGTAACTATTTTCAGGAAAAAAACCCTTAAATTCATACAAAATAATTTGTATTATTATTCATATTACTAGTGTCATTTTTATTCTTACTAATGACAATTTCCTATGAATCTAAGGTTTTCTTTATATGAAAATAGTTACTAATAGTAAGAATATGATATAACAATAGTAAATAAATAATCATTGAACTAAAAATGATAGAAAATATTGGTAAAATATGAGTAGGCTCATCTCATTTCAAATGGGCACAGGGCCCATTGGATAAGTCCCCTATATATATGAATTAATATATGTGTAAGTCTATACTCAGTATTTATGGTTACACTAATCTATGACTTGATAGAGGAATTACATCATGGGAATTGATGTGTTTTAAGTTGGATCCTGAAAAGGATCGTGAGTCACATTAAGGATGACTGGGAGTAGAACTACAGGTCTGGCATGCAACCTGTAGGTTTGTCGGAAGGAACCCGTATTGGCGTCTCCCTACCAATGTGGTACACGGTTGCCCTGTTATGATAAGTGCGCACGAAATGTATGATTTGCAACGTGTGATACCGGGAGCCATCGGGTTGAACGACGGAAGATGTGGTCGTGCCATGTGGATGCATGAGTGGTTCAATAGCGACTGGGTCACGACAACATGTATTTAAGCCGCTAGGTTATAATGTTAGCCTGAGGTTTTAAGCAACCGAGTCCTCGAGGACGGTGTGCTCATTTGTTTTCCAGGCTGAGGGTTTGAGATCCTGATTAATAAAAGAAAAGGAAATTGTCAGGGTAGTATTGGAGGATTGGTTGAGGCGACGTGTGGCGGCATAAGCTTACCAAGATCAACACAATCTTCAATCCCGAAGTGTGCACAGCTTCGGAGTCCAAAAATGGTGGGGTTCTGCTGGACTAATCCCTGACGTGGAATAGAAAGGAATATGACTTAAATTAACGAGAAGGAATGAAACCTTTTGCGATAACAAGTTTTGAAAAAAATAAAAAAATTTGTTTGCTTTTCTCTTCTTCGTTACTTAACATTCGCTAATTTTTATCCTATGATTTATGGAAAATCCAACAGGTTTCGGTGAGCAATCGCAAGGAGTTTAGTAATCCAGCCAGTTAACATAGTCATCCAACCTGCCACAGTAGCTTTTCTATGTAAGGTAGTTAGTAATATTTTGTGTATTTTCCTTTCAAGCTGATGTACATGTAAATGGTTATAGTGGAACAATGTGTTATGTGAACCTTAATTTGTGAATAGAAAAGTGTTAAAATACTTTCTTCTGAGTATTTTTAATTGCAGTCTATTTCTGAATGTTAGTTGTGATTGCTGAATAAATTATTGCCGAGTAACCAGATCCAGATATGGGAGGCTCCGATGACCCGGGAATCGGGGTCGTGATAGCTCTAAACTTTGATTTTGTAAAGACAAGTTCAAGAATTAAATCTAATCCACTTTCCTTCCTTTTCTTTTATTTATTTCTGCACTTATTGCATAAGTATTTTCTAGGGACTATCAAAGGCAAGTATAGGAGGGTAATCTCCATTTCTTCACCTTTATTATATCATTTTGGCCTTAAAAACCCTAGATAATGCATGCAAATATCCCTAGTTTGCACAAATTGACATTCATTCTTTGTTGTATGAATACTGTATAAAATACTATTTTTAATGTCAAAGTTATAGAATAAAGAAAAAAGGAAAAGAATAAAAAAACCGAAGGTATTTTATGACCCGAAACCCTGAGACCTAGGCATATAGATGACTAGGTCGATAAGGAATAAAGTAGGGGGAGATAAGGGCAAAAAATACAATAAAAATACCATTTATTTCCACTTTTTATACCTCAATTAAAGAAACTTTTTACATGAAAGTTGTAGATAATAATATATAGAAAAATACAAAATTGATTTCATAGGAAAATAATATACACTATACTTTTTATACTCTAAATAAGATTCCAAAATCCCAACTTCTCAGACCCATATCTCTCAAATAAAAACTCAAAATATATTAAAATCACCTTTAATATATATAACTTTTAGTAAGCTATTTAATGAAGGTGGTTTCATATTTTTTGGAGTTAAGGTGTGAAAGATTTTGGGCCCCTATTGTACAATATACCCAGACAAAATATTCATTTTATTTATTCTTTATTATTTTTATATGTTTATATTTTTTTAATTTTGTAAATATTTTATTATATCATATGTACATATTAAAGCATAAAGAAAACCACAAATAAAATACAAAAATAAATTAAGTATATATAATACATAGATAAAACTTATACCTGTATAATAAATATACCTATATTTATCTAAGTGTATATATTATATCATAAAAATATAATAAAAATATATTTATGTATATAAAAATAAGTTGTAAATATATAAAATAACAAAATTAAATAATTAAATTAAAATTACAAAATAAAAATAAAATACTCAAAACACAAGTAAATATACTTATAAATAAAACCCTAAAAATTAACTTGTAATTAATAACCTCTAAAAAATAAATAAAAATAATAATAAAATACTTCAGAAAATAATGAACATTTTTCATTTTGTCACTTTAATTTAAGTAAATAATTTATTATTTAATTTCTAATTTACAAATAATTTTGTGTCGCCTTTTTCCTGATTGGTCCACGTGGATCAATCAGATAGAGTCTGCAATTGACATCGGTCAACTGTCCTTTTCCCAGGTCTAGCCCTAACATGCCTATTGCTTTGACCCGACTTCATCGAATTTTCCCCACCAAGTGTTTCTTCTTTTTGGAATCATTCCTTCTAACATTCTCTCCTCGATGAATGCTCTTTCACGCCCAATCACTACCTCGAGGATTACATCGCTGAGCCGACTGTTCCACCTCAATCTTTGATGTCAGGACCCGTCCTGCTAACTAGAACATGCCACGACAGAGATCTTTATTCACCTTTTTCCTCAAAGTAAAAATGTGGCAATCTCAACAAACATAACATCTTTGTATTTCAAGTTTATATTACAAAAAAGTGTCTTACACAAGTTCTATCTATTACAACTTCTTACAAAACAACAGAGAGTACAAAAAAAAAACGAAAACCATCTCCTTCTAGTGCATAAGCCGTCCTTTCTCCTTATGATCGTGTTTCAGTTGATCTGTACATAAATATAATATAAAGGGATGAGTCTAAACCAATTTACGAGCTTAGACCCAGTGAAAGGATCTCAAGCTTTTACATATAACTAAAAGCTGAAATATGAGCATCATACCAAAATTTATGTTGAATACTTTGAAATAGCTTGAAAGAGATTTTCTGACAGAAACCATATAACAACAACATGCTAGTTTTGCAATTGAACACTGAAATCACTTCAAAAGCATATAAACTGACACATAATTATCACTATCAAGCTGTTTGCACTAATCACCACTGTGTCTAAGTTATCGACTCATGAACGCTGAAACAAATCTAAGTCATACGCGCAGACGGTCCCAAAGACCAAAAACACCCTGCATACGGCCCAAAGCCTATATGTATACAGAATGCGGACCCAAAGTCCTCTTGATACCATATCTAATGGTTTGCCATATCTAGTGGCGGTTTCAGGGTCATATCTAATGACATCACCATATTTAATGGCTAGTTCATGACTTGTATAAAATAGCTACTGTGGTGCTTATTTTCTGATTCTGATTCTTTTCTTGTCACTAATAATCCGTACTCTTGCTAATTCATGCTCATAACAACTAATTCATGATAATAGAACAATCTGTCATAACATGCATATTCTTACAACTGGAAACTATTAAGAGCTTGAAAACCGATCCATATTGCATAGTAACTGCACAAAACATATTTCTTATATAAAAAGCTCTAATCTTAGTGAAACTTATGTTTCGTGTTCCACAAAGAACAAAATGCTTAAAACATGCTATCATGATAAAACACTTGAAACGACGTCTGAAATACGTTCTAAAGCCCCGATTTCATATCAACAGTATGGTACTTGCAATTCATATAATGCTTCAGAAAACACGATTGCAAACGTGCCATTCACAACCATGCATAAAAATCTAAAGATCATCGCTTTAAAATAGCGCTTGAGAATCCCTCACCTGATTGTTATCTAATTTGAGTCGGAATCGTTTCTTTAGTGAAAACCTCCTATATCCTCCTCAGATTTGAGTACTACGGCTTGATGGCGGACAGAACTTTGTTACGGCTTCTATGCGCTCTCGGTCACCGACAGAGCTTCGCCGTGACTCCTATCGTTCTACTCCAGCAACCTCGAGGGCCTTGTGGCTCTAAGGTGGTGAGAGGGGCGTGGGATGAAGTGAATGGAATGGGGGGTCATGGGTATATATAGGCCCTCAACCCCTTTATATGTGTAACATGTGTCAACTTATAAGGGAGGATCTAAGACACATGTTGCCTCTCTTCCATGTATGAAGACACATGGCAACACTTGCCATTCATGCACCATGGCATATGGCTCACTCATGAGAAAACTTGTTGCTCAAGTAAGAGTCTACACCATGACACATGTTAGTCTTAGAATGATGGCACATGGTAATCTTCGGTATTGACACTTGTCCTGAACGTATAATGACACGTCTCCCATGATTTCCCCCCCCATGTGTTCTACTTTTGCTAATGACACTTAATTATCGCAAATCACGATAATTAATACTAATCACGCTTAATTAGTCTTAATGACATGATTATGGTCTAATGAGCATAGATATGTAACCTCCTGGCCCTAAACTAGTAGTAGCTTCTTCTATTTATAAGCTACTACCATACTTCCAAATCACTAGATGTGGTACTATGTTTTGATGTGCTACAAAATTCCAGAGAACCTTTTGAAGTCATATTTATACAAGATGGTATCTGATATAAACACAACAAGTTTCAATGAAATCGTTGTATCAAAGCGAATTTATTGATTGTGTCAACTGTAAAGTGTGAATACTATCAATTCAATAATTCCTTGAAATAACACTTGCTAATATTAAAAAACACAGTGTATACGAAACTCACAACTAAAAACGCGTATTACAATTCTCCCCTACTTGAAATAAATTTCATCCTCGAAATTTAAGTACCTTTGCTAGCTTGAAAATAACTGAGGTATTGAGATCTCATTTCTTCCTCTCGTTCCCATGTGGCTTCTTCTATTGCATGACTCCTCCATAAAACTTTAACTAAGGGAATCTTCTTTGTATGAAGATCTTGTACTTTATAATCTAGAATTTCTACAGGAACCTCCTCGTATGGTAGATCTTCCTTAAATTGAATTTCTTGAGGTTGTATCATATGGGTTGGATCTGGAATGTACTTTCGAAGTGTGGAGACATGTAAGACATCATGTATCCTTGCTAGTTCAGATGGAAGTTGAAGACGATAGGCCACACTTCCAATTCTCTCTGTGATCTCGTAAGGGCCGATGTATCTTGGTCTTAGTTTCCCTTTCTTCCCGAATCTGATTAGGCCTTGCCATGGAGATACTTTCAGAAACACATAGTCTCCCACTTGAAATTCTAAGTCTCTCATTCGATTATATGCATAACTTTTCTGTCTGCTTTGCGTTGCCTTCAAGCATCTCTTGATTTCCTCAACTTTTTCTATTGTGCTTTGTATTAATTCAGGTTGAACTAATTTTCGTTCTCCAACCTCACTCCAACAGATAGGTGTAATACGCGTTTTGTACACTATGTTTTTGAAAGTTATCAAGTGTTATTTCAAGGAAATATTGAATTGATAGTATTTGACACAGTCAATAGATTCGCTTTGATGCAACAATTTCATCGAAACTTGTTTTGTAAAAATCAGAGACCATCTTGAATAGTCATGACTTTTAAAGGGTTCTTTGGATTGTGTAGCACATCAAAACATAGTACCACATCTAGTAATTCGGAATTTTGGTAGTACCTTATAAGTATTAGAAGCCACTACTAGCATAGGGTCATAATGTTATAGATTTATGCTCATTTGAACATAATCACATCATTAAGATTAATTAAGCACGATTAGTACTGATTACCCATCATTAGTGATTATTAAGTGTCATTAGCAAAAGTAGGACACATGAAAGGGAAAACAGGGGACACGTGTCGCTATATATTCTGGACAAGTGTCAGAACCCAAGAGTGCCATGTGCCATCATCCTAAGACTAACACATGTCATAGTGAAGCCTCTTGCTTGGGCAACAAGTTATCTCATGCATAAGCCTAGCCTCTTGCTTGGGCAACAAGTTATCTCATGCATAAGCCTAGCCTCTTACTTGGGCAACACGTTTTCCCATGATTAAGCCATGTGCCATGCCATGTGTCTTCATACATGGATAAGAGACAACATGTGTCTTGGAGCCTCCTTTACATGTTGACACATGTCACACATGTAAAGGGGTGGAGGCCTATAAATACCCATGACCCCCCATACTCCTCCTCACTTCATCCCACGCCCATCTCTCCACCTTAGAGCCGCAAGGCCGCCGAGGTTGCGGGAGGAGCACGAGAGGAGCCACGGCGAAGCCCTGTCGGTGGTCGAGAGCGTTTTTAAAAGCCGCAACGAAGTTCTGTCCGCATCGAGCTGTAGTACTCAAATCTAGGACGGCTATAGAGGGAGATTTCACAAAAGAAGGCGATCTCGACTCGAGTTAGATATCGATCAGGTGAGGGATTCTCAAGCACTATTTTAAAGCACTAGTCTTTAGCTTTTATGCATGGTTTTGAATAGCAAGTATGAAATCGTGTTTTCTAAAAGCTTTTACGCGTGAATTACAAGTACTATACAGTTGATATGAAATAAGGGCTTTAGAACATATTCCAGACGTCGTTTTAGGTGTTTTATCATGATAGCACGTTGTTTAAGCATTTCGTTCTTTGTGGAATACGAATCATAAGTTTCACTACTTAGATTTAAGCTTTTTATATAAGAAATATGTTGTGTGCAGTTACTATGCAATATGAATCGGATTTCAAGTTCTTAATAGTTCTAGTTATCAGAATATGCATGCTATGTCAAGATTGTCTTATGTTCTTGATTTAGCTGTTATGAGCTTGAATTAGCAAGAGTACGGTTTATTAGTGACAAGAAAAGAATCAGAATAAGAAGATGAGCACCACAGTAGCTCTTTTATACAAATCATGAACTAGCCATTAGATATGGTGATGTCATCAGATATGACCCTGAAACCGCTATTAGATATGGCAAACCATCAGATATGGTATCAAGAGGACTTTGGGTCCGCATTCTGTATACATATAGGATTTGGGCCATATGCAGGGTGTTTTTGGTATTTGGGACCGTCTGCGCGTATGACTTAGCTTTGTTTCAGCATTCATGAGTCAATAAATTAGCCACAGTGGTGATTAGTACAAACAGATTGATAGTGATGATTATGTTTCAGTTTATCTGCTTTTGAATTGATTTCAGCGTTCAATTACAAAACTAGCATGTTGTTATATGTAATTTCTGTCATAAAGTCTCTTTCAAGCTATTTCACAGTATTCAGCATAAGTTTTTGTCATGATGCTCATATTTCAGATTTTAGCTATATGTAAAAAAGCTTGAGATCCTTTCACTGGGTCTAAGCTCATAATTTGGTTTAGACTCATCCCTTTATATTATAATTATGTACAGATCAACAGAATCACGACTAGCAGGGGAAAGGACCGCTTATACACTAGGAGGAGGTGGCTTTTGGTTTTCGTTGTTTTGTACTGTTGTTGTTTTGTATGGAGATGTAATAGAACTTGTGTAATACACTTCTTGGTGATGTGAACTTGAAATATAAAGATGTTATATTTGATGAGATTGCCACATGTTTACTTTGAGGAAAAAGAAAGAATAAGAAAGATCTATGTCGCGGCACGTTCCGGTTAGCGGGACGGGTCGTAACAACTTGTGGTATTAGAGCGAAGGTTTTAGGACCTTGAGCAAGAATTATATTAGGAGTTGACCTATAAGTATTGGAAGATAATTTAGTTATTGATGTTATAGTCTTGAGAATGTCTAAAATCATTATTGGAGGATTTATGAAGGATCTAACTGAGGTTTTATTTTTATTGGAAACAATGGCAGCAGAGCAGCCACCTGTGACCACACAAGGCCCTAGTCATGAGAATGATAACAATAACAACGTGTACGACACGTTGACCTTGATAGCTCAAACTCTAGGAGGCATGGTAGCATTGTTGGACATGCGAGCCCACGGCGAGCCATTATGCAATAAATGTTATTGCAATTCGCTCCTTAATCAGAACGATTACTTGGACATGAGAACCGACATCAATCGGGTCTCTCGTGCTCAAGACCAACAAACGGCGCCAAGGACTCCACTTCCCGCACAGGTTCAGGCCAACCCGAACAGCATACACCAAGGCCAGAACCGACCCAGAGATCAGGTAGACTATTCAGATAATTATTTATCTGAACATGAGATCCTTTCGTATGATAATGTTAACCATATGTCCCTCAGGAGCGGAAGGACCGTGACCATACCTGATCGGGCACGGGCACAACAGGAAGGAACCTCCGAAGTTCGACCTGAGGAGAATTCGGAGGAGGAGGAAGAGGAGCATCACCACCACCACCGCAAGCAGAAGAAGAGGACATCTGAGTCCTCGAAGCAGCACCCCCGCATCCACCTGGAGTCCGACGACACCGATGAGCCCGCACCTCCATCTGAGGAGGACCAGTCAGAAGAAGCGGAAGACGCATCACCGGTTTCGCCCAAGCATTTTCCCTTTCGTCAGAGTCAGCATCAGAGTCTGTACAAAAGTCCGAGTCAGAGTCCTGTCCAGAACTCAGTTTCAGTTTCTAATGAAAATATTTCAGTTCCAGATCCTGAGTTAATAATCCCTTTCCCCCAAGCTCTTAAGGGTGGGAAGAAGAAAAACACAAAAATCCAAAAAGATGACCCTGAGATGGCTGAATTTTGTAACAAACATATCAAGGTCACAATCCCTTTTGACAAGTTCGTGGAAATGACCCCTGCATTCCAGAAATACCTTAAGGTGCGATGCACACCTACTAGGGTTAGCAGGAAGACCAAAAGCCGTGTTGAGAAACACGTTCTATCAGTAGCCACGACTTGTGCAATAAAGAACTCGTTTCCTCGGAAACGAAGAGACATGGGTGCACACTATGTAGTGAGTCATGTTGATGACATCGCGTTTGCACGCACTCTCCTTGACAATGGTTCCTCGATCAATTTGATGCCCACAGCCCTCTCTGAGCGGCTTGATCTCGGACCTCTTAGGAAATCTAGAGCTATTCTGCAGTTTGCAGATAAATCCACTAAGAGGTCCCAAGGAGAATTAAGGAACATTGTGATCAAAGTCGAGGGTCAGGAATACATGGTGGACTTCACTGTCCTTGATATGGAGACCCCTCGTAATTGGAGAGATTCCCAGATTATCTTGGGTAGGCCCTTCCTTAGAACAGCAGGGGCCTTATTCGATTATAAGAATGGGAAGATTCAGTTCCAAACTCCAGGCGGAGATGAGGAACTAGAGATGAAGCAGACCAGATGGCAGAGACCGGACTCCGAATCCAGCACCGAGTACTCTTCGATCGAAACAGACAGTGCACATGTAGACTTAGTTGGGCCATGGAGACAGAACCCAGCCAGCACCGATATGTCCATCTCCTTTGAAGATGATACAGTACATGAGTCAGTCTGCGAGATCATTAGGAACGAGTACAGCTCTGAGCCTGCATCACCCTACATCTTCGATGACATAGAGGCCCAAGAGGGCCTGTCAGTCCTTACATCCTTAGGACAATCGGAAGATGAGGAAGACGAGTCGGACGAGGCGTTTGCCGATTGCATGGAGACCTTTGACGATCCGACTCCAGAGCCAAGCTTGGTGGCAGCCACTGCAGATCAAGATCCAGCCACTTCCAACACCAAACCAGATCGGATTGAGCCAGACTTCTTAGATGATCATACCATCCCTGAGCTCAAACCCTTACCCACAACCCTTAAGTATGCCTTCCTTGCGGGCGAAGCCAAGAAATTTCCGGTCATTATCAGTTCGCAATTGACCGAGGAGCAGGAATCTCGCTTGCTAGAGATCCTGGAGAAGAACCGCAAGGCAATAGGCTGGAGCATTTCCGATCTCCACGGGATAAATCCCGCTCTGTGTTCGCACCATATATATTTGGAGAATGAAGCCAAACCCTCTCGTGAATTCCAACGTCGGTTGAATCCAAATCTACGAGAGGTTGTCAAGAAAGAGATAGAAAAATGGTGCGACGCGGGTTTTATCTACCCAATCTCCGACTCTAAGTGGGTGGCCCCAATCCATGTTGTCCCGAAAAAGTCGGGAATTCAGACGACCACCAACGAGGACGGAGAGGAGATCGTGACGAGAGTACCCACGTCGTGGCGCGTCTGTGTGGATTACAGACGCCTGAATGCCGCGACGAAGAAGGATCATTTCCCCCTACCGTTCATTGATCAGATCTTAGAGAGACTAGCAGGGAAAGAATTCTTCTGCTTCCTTGATGGGTTCTCGGGCTACAATCAAGTAGCCATAGCTCCAGAGGACCAGGAAAAGACCACGTTCACATGCCCCTTTGGTACCTATGCTTTCAGGCGCATGCCTTTTGGGTTATGCAATGCTCCAGGTACTTTTCAAAGGTGCATGATTGCTGTATTCGCCGAAATGGTCGGCGAATTCCTGGAAGTCTTCATGGATGACTTTTCGGTCCACGGCGACTCTTTTGATTCCTGCCTTAGGAATCTGGACCGAGTCCTCAAAAGATGTTGTGAGGTCAATCTGGTGCTCTCCTGGGAGAAAAGTCACTTTATGGTGACGGAGGGCATAGTGTTGGGGCACGTCATCTCCAAGAGAGGAATGGAGGTTGACCCTGCCAAGGTGGATGTGATCAGACGACTCCAGCCACCAACCAACGTACGGCAGTTGCGGTCGTTCCTCGGGCATGTCGGATTTTATCGGAGGTTCATCAAAGATTTTTCTAAAATTGCCCGACCGCTAACTGAGCTTTTAGGCAAAGACGCGGAGTTTATTGTCGATCACAAGTGTCTTGCGGCCTTTAAGCTATTGCAAGGAATGATTATGGACGCACCCATTTTACAAGCCCCAGATTGGTCTCTCCCTTTTGAGATCATGACGGATGCATCAGATTATGCTGTTGGGGCTGTATTGGGACAAAGAAGAGATGGCGTCCCGTTTGCAATCCACTACGCAAGCAAAGTGCTTGATTCTGCTCAGCGTAACTATACAGTTACCGAAAAGGAAATGCTGGCGGTAGTGTTTGCCTTGGACAAATTCAGATCGCATTTAATCGGATCCAAGGTGACTGTGTTCACAGACCACACGGCACTACGATATTTGATGGAGAAGAAGGACGCGAAGGCGCGTCTTCTTCGTTGGATTCTACTTATCCAGGAATTTGATTTGGACATCCGTGATAAACCTGGAAAGAAGAACGTAGTAGCCGATCATCTCTCTCGTCTCGAAGATATTAATACTTCCGAGGTTTCCCCAATTCGAGACTCCTTCCCTGACGAGTCGATTTTTGTTATCGACTCACTCCCATGGTATGCCAATATCGTGAACTATCTTGTCTCCAAGAAGGTTCCCGAGGATTGGCCCAAGAGCCAAATTGACCGACTAAAGTCGGATGCTAGACACTACCATTGGGAGGATCCGATCCTTTTCTTTGAAGGACCGGATTGCGTCTGGAGACGTTGTATTCCTCAGGAGGAATACCAGAGTGTCCTTTCTTTATGCCATAGCTTAGAGGCAGGAGGACACCACTCCGGGAAGAGGACCGCATGGAAGGTGCTTCAGTGTGGCTTTTACTGGCCGACTCTGTTTCGCGATGCCACCACCTTCGCGAAGTCGTGCCCAGTATGCCAGAGAATGGGAGGAACCGTTGGTTCCAAGGATGAGATGCCGATGCAGCCGGTCATCATTTGTGATGTCTTTGACGCCTGGGGCATCGACTTCATGGGCCCATTCCCTGTCAGCCACGGATTTGAATACATCCTTCTTGCGGTGGATTATCTGTCAAGATGGGTGGAGGCTATCCCGACCCGAGCCGCAGACAGCAGGACTGTCTGTAAGTTTATCAGAGAGCACATAATCTCTAGGTTCGGGATCCCCAAAATGATGATATCAGATGGGGGTAGCCACTTTGTGAATCGGGAGGTGAAGAAACTCCTGAAGGATTACGGCATCGAACACCGTGTCGCTAGTCCTTACCACCCACAAACCAATGGTATGGCTGAGGTGTCAAATAGGGAGGTAAAAACAATACTGCAAAAGCTCGTCCGCCCAGACAGGAAGGACTGGTCTCAGATCTTGGATCAGGTCCTCTGGGCGTATAGGACGGCTTACAAGACACCGTTAGGTACCTCCCCATTCCGAATGGTATTCGGAAAGCCGTGCCATTTGCCCGCAGAGTTAGTGCATAAATCAGAATGGGCAATAAAGAAGGTCAACTGGAACACACACCTGGGCCAAAAACAGAGAAACATGGATCTGAATGAGCTTGTGGAAGTCAGAAACCGCGCATACGACAACAGTGTGGTGTACAAGGACAAGGTGAAGCGTTGGCACGATAGATTTATCAGACGAAAGACCTTTGTTCCTGGACAGAAGGTATGGTTGTTCAATGCCAGGCTGAAGACCTTCCAAGGCAAGCTGAAATCCAAGTGGACGGGACCATTTGTAGTCCGAACGGTGCATGATAGTGGATGTGTCGAGATCTCAGATCTCGCGGATGACGCACCGACATTCCTGGTTAATGGGCAGCTGTTGAAGCACTTCGTTGAATCTAATGAACAGTTAGTCCATGTGGAGGAGATTGTATTCATGCGCGAGACAGATACAGCAAATACATCTCAAGCCGTGCATGAGACCTTGCAGCAATGAACTCCAGCCATCAGCAGCATCTTCAGAAGATTCAGACCGACTCATTTGTACATATATCATCATTCCTGTATATCCTTTCCTCTACCTCCACGATTCTAGTAACCCATCCCCACATCATCGAATCATTATCTCGGACTATACTTAGGATGACCAGATCCTAAGTATAGGGGGAAGGGGTCACCCGAGTCGTTTCACTGTACATTCTCCAGATCACATCGGTCCTCATACGCATTTCTTACCAATACTTAGGCTGACCTAAGCCTAAGTATAGGGGGGACCGATGCCCATATTGTATATTCATCCATTCCCATCTTTCCTCGTCCGCCCCATTTTTGATCTTCTTCTACACTTAGGCCGCCAGAGCCTAAGTATAGGGGGGCAAGACGACTTCTATACTTTCTATTCCTCTTTGGCTCTCCTATGCTTAGCACGAGCTATGTCTTTTTCCTCGCTCTCTGTGCTCTGAGGACATAGCACACGCTAAGTATAGGGGGGCGTGTATATATTACATATATACTTTACCCATAGCTCGTACTTTCGCATATTTTTGTATATATATATTTGCAATAATTATGGGTGGGTAAAAATTAAAAAAAAAAAAAAAAAATTGTACACTTGTATACTACTTGTAAACCTTTTGTAAAAATTAAAAAAAATTAATAATAAATTAAAATTTTGTATACTTGTATAATATGTACTATATGTATAAATACTTGTATAAAAAGTTGTAAAATTCTTGTAAAATTTGTTGTAAAACATGTTGTATACCAAAAATCGTGTATACTATGTACAAATTATATCAACTAAAGATTGTTGTAAATAATAATAAAAAAAAGATTGTTGTATACCAGAAAAATAAAACAAAAAGGCTTCTTATTTACTCTTGCATATTATCTTGCATTTTCAAAAAAAAAAAAAAAAAAAAAAAAAAGTCTTGCATTTCATTCATAGCATGTCATCTGCACATCATCTGCATATCTTGCATATGCAAAGTGAAAAGCTAGTGGGTTCTGAACCAAGTTATGAGTAGATATTGAGGATGGACTTGATTTGACCTTAACCCACCTAATTTCAGAGGGACCTTATAGGAACTGGAGTTAAGATTTTTCAGGTCAAGTGACTTAATTCTTTGAGTCCGCAAGTCTATGTTCACATGTCATCTTGATTAGTCTAAGTAGAATATTTCGTGCATACGCAGGATTCTCTTAGATAATGACCTAACTTGGACAAGCACAATGCACGTAGCTCTTCATTGATGAGGTGGTGAGGAGGTAGAATCCTTTAGCTTGGAGTAGCACACGGGTGGAAACATCCGTCCTCCTCTAGGGAGGGTAGTGCATCTCAACCTAGTCTAGTGGTGTTGACATCTAAGGACGGGATGCTGTGGGTTGCAATAATGCTTCAAAAGAGGGATAGTCTACTGGCTCAAGAGGAAAAACTCCTGATGTACATGCTGCACATTGTATATAGTGAAAAAAAAAAAAAAAAAAAATTGCAAGAAAACTCCAAAAAAATCAGACAGGTCCAAGTCAAAGAAAAAAATTTTTTACCTGTCGGAGTACGAAGAAATGCAGCTGGATGACTTGGCTACACTGGTCAGGCATCCCGGGATAGGTGGCTACACTGGCCACCGTCCATTCTTTTCTCTACCCCCTCCTCTTGAGTTGGTCGCACTTGAACTTAGAAGGGAATACCCCGCTCCTCGAGGAAAGAGTTACTGGACCGGGTTATTGAGTTACCTTGTTAGAGGAGGCTGGTTCCGAGTCATTTCTGATGTGGAGAGCTATATCTCACTTACACAGTACAAGTAAGAATCATAGTCATCAGAAATTTGCGTTTGAGGATTTGTTCTGACCTGGCTATTGAGGCGTCTTGAATAGAAGACTTGTGGAACTTGAAGTCTGTTAGCTCTTAAGTTCAGGTCCAAATAAGGTTCCGCCACACAATTAATCCAAAGGTCGAGTCAGGCTCCATTTTTAACTTTTGTTCATGACCTTGGTATGGAACCCAAAATCATTTCACTCTTGCATTTCATTTAGTTGCTCGGGGACGAGCAAGGTTTAAGTATAGGGGGTTGATGAATCTGTGATTCATCACATCAAAAGTCAAAAATAGAGCCTTGTTCCCGAGAAAATAGAGGCATATTTCCCTTTATCTTGCATAAATAGCATTCATGCATGCATCCATAATTCATGCATTTTAGGAGCTCATCTGCATTTAAATAAGAAGCCACAAATCCCCTGTAAAATACCTTTTCATCAAATAAACTTCTCTCTATAATATATGTATGTACTCCTCATTAATATAGGGAAGAAGGCCACAAATCACCCTTGTAGAATAACCCAATTATCCAGAGAACCCTTGTACAGTAAAACCCCCATAAAGCCCGCATACAAACTCCTACTTAGGTCCACTCACTATTAGAATACTACATATCAAAAGACCTTCAAAATGAGACTAATTTCATTGAAATTGGAGCTTGTATGAGGAACTTGGGTTTTTGGGGCATTTTGTATACTACATATGTATATTTATGTAACTTTGTATTTATGTACCATATTTGACCTCATCTCCATCTTTGGCCAACATGAAACTTGTAGATCTCACCAAGATCTACAACTTTCATGTTTTGAGTTTTTCCAAATTCGGCCTCCTCCTCTTTCTACACGTGTTTTTCCCTTCGACCACTCACAGCAGGCCACGTGGCGCCCTCTGATTGCGCCACGCGGCCCGCTGTCTTTAGCCGATCCGCCCGCGCTCTCCACCGTTGGATCAAGCTCCAGATCCAACGGTCCCTCTGTGACCACGTACGCGCACCCCCTCAACCGTCTGATCATCCCCCACTCTTCATCTCCACCATCCATCAGCGCCTCGCCCACAGAGCGCCACGCGTCACCTCTTGAGCCCTTCATCTGCATCCTCAGCTCTTCCATCTGAGCCGTTAGCCCTCCAATCATCTCAACCGACCGTTCAAACACCTTGACCTGATCAGGGCCGCTCGCTCGCGCCTTGCCTAGCTCACGCCACGTGTCACCACTCACACCCTCAGATCTTCTCGCCCAGATCTAATCTCACCCGCCACTTCGCGCCTCCATCTGGCCGTTGGATCACAAGATCCAACGGCCAGGACCTCGTCCCCTACCTCGGGCAGCCCCTCTCTCCCACGATCTCCGCCTTGCGGGAGGGGCCGCCCCTTTCTATTTTCGGCCGCACTCCAGCCACCCTCGCCGGCCACTGTCTCTCCCACGATCTTCCCCACTCTTCCCTCTCCCTCGCCAACACCCTCGAACACCACCATCTCCGCCACACTCGCTCCACCACCTCCATGAAACTCGCCACTCACCCAGCTCTGCCGCCACCTTCGACCTATAAATACACCCTCTCCGGCCACATTCAAGCCCATCCGCCACTCCAGGAGAGAACCCCGAGCTCCAAGCTTCCTCTTGGTGACAGCAAGCGGCCGAATTGTTGAGCGACGAAGGACCTTCTTCTCCGGCGAGATCCACGGTGCACCGCCGTGCCGCAGCCGCCCTCCGCGTAGCTGCACGAGCTCGAGGCTTACCGACCTCTGGAGCGACGACCCCTGGAGCTCAAAACCGAGCCCCAAACCCCAGGTAACCTCCTTCATCCCCTCTCCGATCATCCTCTTCTTTTCATCCGATCTTCTCCGATTTTATTCGCCTTCCACGAACATCTCCACACCTCCTCGACATCCCGACGAGCTCCGCGACGGTGCTAGCATCCTCGCGGGCCGCTCCACTTCGCCATTCACCGCACTTCGACCACCGTCGACTAGCAGCTCCGCCGCTTGGCCGGAGCCACCTCGCCCGATCACCTCAAGCACCCGCAGGCCTCTCCGACCACTCCATTCAACGCCCACGATCACCAGCACGCTTCGGCTATCCAGCTAACACTTGCAGGTACTCTTTGGACCATTGGCCGGAGCTTCATCGGAGCCTTCCTCGAGCTTCATCGACCAGGAGCGCCAGCCCTCCTCCAGCCATTCCGAGCCCACCGGAAGCTTCGCAGGCGTCCTCCGCTGCTTCCGAGCTAGCTGGGAGCTGACGGAGCTCACTGACGGAGCTCAGCGAGGGAGGCGGGGCTCAGCACCTGTCGCCGGAGCACAGCCCCCTCCTCCGCAGGCGGAGGAGGCCCGTTCGAGGAGAAGGAGCAGCAGCCGTTCGATCTTCAGATCGAACGGCCCTCGTCCCGCCACGCGTCTCTTCACCGCCATCGTCCTCGACCGTCGATCTCGCCGCGGATCAGACGCTCCACCCGCTGCCACGCGTCATCACCGACTACCTTCGGATCCACCTTGATCCAAGGGCCCTCAGGCGGCCACGTCGCCCGCTCCGAGCCTCGGCCTCCAAGCCTAGGCTCGGGCCACCCGAAGCTGATCCGAGGCTAAACCGAGCCTCCGACGTCTCCGAGCCTAGGCCGCCCCACGTGAGGAGCACGTGCGGCCTGGGTAAATTGCACCGACACCCCTGGAGGTTCCCAAAATTGCAGAAAGGTCCCTGTGAAGCAGACATCACGTGAGGCGCGCGTGATTCGTGGAGAATTTGCACTCAAGTCCTGCATAGTCTTGGTAATTGCACTTTAGTCCCTGTCAGCATGTTTATTTCTTGAACATTTATTTTCCAGTATTGCATTTAGACCCCTATGTTTGCACGTGTCCATAGCTTGCATTGTTGATCATTTTTGAATTTTAAAAGTTGCATCTTGTTGAGAATTTTGTCCTCTACCTGGTAGCATACTTGTTGTATTTTTGTTGGTTTTCTTGATTTATTAATGAATTAATTGGTTGATTTGAGTCATATTTTGCCCAGAGATGCCATTTGATTTTTAGTAAATTATCTGTGCCTTCAAAAATCACCAAAAAAATCACAGTAGCTTAAGGACATTGTTTTTAACGTCCCATAAAAATTTCACATCATTTGCACGCATAACGAGGCCTGAATAAATAGTTTAGTGATTTCCTTTGATTAATTTTAATTAATTCATTTCACAACATTTTTTTAGTTCTGTCAATTTTTCTAGGTTCCTGATCATTAGACCTTCCTAGGATAATTTTAGTTCTGAGAAATATTGTGTTTTGATATTTATTAAAAATTAAACATTGAAAATCACACTGTTTGTTTAGTTAATTCATAGAATATTCATTTTGAGTCAAAAAATTCCAAAAAAATTAGTGTAGGTCATTTTCATCATAAGCAACCTTCTGGCCAATTTTCATAATTTTTGGACTGAATTTGATATATCAATTAAATCTAACTTGAAATTGGCTAAGGATTGTCTGCATTGTCTACATAGTAATTAAAAAGACCAAAAAAAAAAAAAAAATCGTTCCCCGAATCTCGAGCACTTGTGAATTGATGTAATCAACCTAAGGAGACAGATGCCTCCCTGAGATCGACCTTGGACTTCACCAAGTAAAAAAAACTACATCACTTAACATTAATAGCTAAGTGATTTTTGATTAATCCCTCGTATCCGACTGCAACGAATATCATTAATTGATTTGGACATTAATTTGACCGGATTAACTAAGGGTGCGGGAGGCTTATCAAAATGGCGCCGTTGCCGGGGAGGCACGGCTTAGGTTAATTTACATCACATTTTGAGTGTTTGATTTTCTAACCCCCGGGTAGTCTGACCCCCGGTTGTTCTTGTAATTATTTCTCTCATTTATTTTTGCTTTATTTTATTTTTGTGTCACTCTCTGACCTTATCTTAATTTTTGTGCGAGGAACGCGAGGAGTCGGCGACGCTTCGAAGACTTAGCACTTAGATTGTGTGAGAGAAAGAGAGGCCTTGTAATTTTCATTTTATTTTCTTTCTTTTGCATTGTTTCCAGCGGTTCCCGTTTGGGTTCTCGCGCGTGTAAAAATAGTGGAAACCGTGTCCCGTGTGCTGTGTGGTTGATTGGTAACTTAGCTTGCACTAGCGGCTCCTCGAGCCAATCTAGGACTTGTTTGTGCTCGTAATCAATAGGACCACACAACACATTTAAAAGACGCACTTAGACCGCAGGACTTAGTTCAAATCAATCTGTTCTTCACGCTAATAGAACTGCCTGTCTAGGAGCGGCTTTTATCGCCTGCATTTGCATATAGGATAGAGTTTTCAATTCTGTATAGCATCCTGCATCGACAAGCGAAGGGATCACTGTAAGTATTCTCTACTTAGCATACGCATCATAGATTTTAACTTGCATCGGCTTTTCTCGATTTCCCCCTCTGATTTTCTCACTTAATTAGAGGAAATTGGGACTGTCCGATAGGCGTGCTTTGTGGTGATTAAATTTCAGTGATAACCTACTTTAAAACTGGGACTGCTAACAGTATTGACAATAAAAAGGGAATAAAACTGAAAATTGTTTGCGGGAGAGTAACCCCGACCTTGTTTTCAGGCTGAGTGAGGGTACCTGAGTGTGTGTGAACACCCTAAGGTAGAGCCCAAATCCCCGTCTTCCATATCATCGTTCTGACTGATCCTAGCAAATATCACAAGCCGGATACTTTCAGATTCTTTGACTAGTACCAAGTAGCCTCCGCCTGTCTCAGGTAGATAGGGGCGAAATTGCGGTACTTCGCGACAAGCTGCCAGTAACCCCCCGGGGTGAAGTTCCGGCCTTGTCAGCCTCCGCCTGCTTGCAGGTAGATAGGGGCGTGGTCACTGAATCCCTCGGCTTGGGATAGGAGCGAAGAAAGGAAGGAGCGGCGGTATCTTAGACGACAGGATAAACAGGGAAGACGCATCCGGCTCTGAGCCGACTTCCCTCTAGGCCGCGTAATCCTTGCTAGATTTGCTTGAAATTCACACTTAAAAATTACAAGATAAATTGGACTCAATTTGAGTCCTTCACTGTGTTGAGTGTGAAAACCAGGGTCTTGGATTGTTCTTCTTGCTTGCTTCAGGTAGGAGTAAAATCCTATCTTCTTCTCGCTTATCAAGATGAGTCAATGGGGAGATCTCGACACACAATTCACTGATCCCTCTATGAGTCCCCCAGATAACTCGTCTTTTTCGGTCCAAACGCACTTTGGACCACCCAGGACTCATGACCCTCTTGAGTCCTGGTTCCCTCCTGCTCAGGGTGGTTACCCTCAAACCAACCCTTTTATCTCCTCTGAGAGTACCGAGGAAGACCATTGCCTCGGTAATCCATTCCTTGATTTACCCTCTAACACCGGACCTATTTTCCATATCCCAGAACTGGAGGGAGAAATGCCGCCAAGGATGCCGCCCGACGAGGACCAGATGAGACAGATCCTTAGACGTCTGGCAGAAGCTGAACAGAAGAATGCCGATCTCACTGCACGAATGGGGCAGATTATAGTAGCAGAAGGAATCGACCGGCCAATGGTCGATACATATAACCCGGCGGAGAACGAGATCCAGAATTGGCTAGCACCTGCAGTTCCCGACCAGGCATTCGAGCTGAAGCCCCACTTCCTTAGCCTGCTGCCGAAGTTCAACGGAAACCTCAGCGAAGAGCCGTACACCTTCCTCCGTGACTTCGAACTAGTCTGTAATAATCTGAGCCATCCCAATGTTGGCCAAGACTATATCAGACTGAAAGCCACCCCTTTTGCCTTAGGAGATAAGGCTGCACATTGGCTGAAGAACCTAGGGGTGGTTTGTACTACCTGGATGCAGTTCAAGGACCTCTTCCTGAAGAAGTTCTACCCACTCAGTAGAACCAATCAGATGCGTACGAAGATTGCCAGCTTCGCCCAAGGACCCTGCGAACCGTTCCACGAGGCGTGGGACAGGTTCAATGATTTAGTGCAGAAATGCCCATGCCACGGCATTTCAAAGGCGATCCTAGTCCAGACCTTGTTCTGCGGCTTAACCCCAGAGATGCAGGGGTTAGTCAGCGCCGCCTGCGGAGGAAGCTATCTGAACAAGAACGAACACGCCGTATGGAAGATCCTGGAGCAGATGGCAGAAACCGGCAGGTCACAGGCCACAAGGGCCTATCAGTTGTCTCCCTCGATTCTATCCAACGAGACAACTAAAAGGACTGTTGCTGATCTGACAGAGGACCTCATCCCCAGCATGGGGATGATTGCAGACAAGCTCACCATGGTCGAACAGATCCACAAGCGAGTCGCGGAGATGGAGTCTCTTTCGAGCCTTCCCAAGAAGGTGGAGGAACTCTCTGAAAAGGTAGCCAAGATGAAGCTACCCACCCCTTCTGCACCACCTGTACCTGTACATCGAGTTCATCTTGTACAGGAACAGGCACCGGGGTCTCAGAGCAGCTGGGATCAGACTTACACCCAGCAGAACCATCAAGCACCCCCACCAGTTGAGACAGCATACGAGGAGCCTCCGCCCGTCTACGAGATCAACGGGCTCTGGTATAGCCGTGACCCACTAGTCCGGCAAATTGAGATGGGGAAGGATCAGGCACACCGCCCAACCCCAGTATACCAGGAGACCAGACCCGTCACAATCCCGCGATACCAGTCCAGGCCAGACCAGGGGTACCAGCCGCAGCAGCGAACCTACCAGCAGGGGCCAGCACCACCCCATCAGCAGCAGTATCGGCACGGCCAGCAGGGCCAGTTCAGGACAGCATCCACGCAGCAGCCAGCCCAGCCCACCGAGTTGGAGTCCCTCACCTTGGCGATCCAGACCCTGTCTGATAGGGTCCAGCAGATGCAGATGAAGGGCTCAAGAGGTGACGCGTGGCGCTCTGTGGGCGAGGCGCTGATGGATGGTGGAGATGAAGAGTGGGGGATGATCAGACGGTTGAGGGGGTGCGCGTACGTGGTCACAGAGGGACCGTTGGATCTGGAGCTTGATCCAACGGTGGAGAGCGCGGGCGGATCGGCTAAAGACAGCGGGCCGCGTGGCGCAATCAGAGGGCGCCACGTGGCCTGCTGTGAGTGGTCGAAGGGAAAAACACGTGTAGAAAGAGGAGGAGGCCGAATTTGGAAAAACTCAAAACATGAAAGTTGTAGATCTTGGTGAGATCTACAAGTTTCATGTTGGCCAAAGATGGAGATGAGGTCAAATATGGTACATAAATACAAAGTTACATAAATATACATATGTAGTATACAAAATGCCCCAAAAACCCAAGTTCCTCATACAAGCTCCAATTTCAATGAAATTAGTCTCATTTTGAAGGTCTTTTGATATGTAGTATTCTAATAGTGAGTGGACCTAAGTAGGAGTTTGTATGCGGGCTTTATGGGGGTTTTACTGTACAAGGGTTCTCTGGATAATTGGGTTATTCTACAAGGGTGATTTGTGGCCTTCTTCCCTATATTAATGAGGAGTACATACATATATTATAGAGAGAAGTTTATTTGATGAAAAGGTATTTTACAGGGGATTTGTGGCTTCTTATTTAAATGCAGATGAGCTCCTAAAATGCATGAATTATGGATGCATGCATGAATGCTATTTATGCAAGATAAAGGGAAATATGCCTCTATTTTCTCGGGAACAAGGCTCTATTTTTGACTTTTGATGTGATGAATCACAGATTCATCAGTCCCTTAGTACAATTAGGGTTATGTACCATGGCCATCTTAATGATCATATAGCTGTTGATTCAATTATTGAATCATTGAGGCTGGTGCTTAGATGAATATCTAATGAGTTAGATTGAGGACTCATCAAGCACCGTCAAATGACTATTAAGAGATGATCTCCAGCCTGAGTAGGAGATGGCAATCCTATCTCTTTAAGGTTGATGTCTGACCGACCTCTTGATGCAGGTCCTCTGCATAGGAATAGAGATTCAGAGGTGTCAGATTAGTTAGGTCAAAGAGTTGACTTAATGAGATCGAGATAACCTAAGTCCTATATCATAAGCTGTCATGATATAGGCACACATCCTCTGACCAGAGACAGATGTGTTACTATATGTCTGAGTATGTACATTTGGCAGACCAATAGATTGATGGCCTAATCAAGGTCTATACACCGGCGCGCTGGTGTGCATATAAGGGCATATGAGTAATACGATCTCTCAAAGGGATCATACAGGTTCACTACTGAACCAGAAGACATGAGCTCACTCATGAGATATTGGGAAGAATCAAATTCCGTGCGTACGGTCGTCTCGCTTTGGAAGCTTGACTGAATTTGTTGGTTTGATATATACTTCTGGAAAGTATATGATCAAGACCTAGGTATGATATATGCTTTTGGAAAGTATATGATCAATACCAACTCCCAATGATCGAATGAGAAACTTACTGATAAAACCATGAAGTAGACAGTATAAAGTTGATCTAATACTTCGGGTTTATTCTGAGTCTTCCAGTATGCAGGATGTACAGGTATTGGGAATGCCTGAGGGTGATGTGTCATAAACGGTTGTATAACCATGACGCTTCCATTCCTAGGGAGTGATGAAACGGGTCTGGATTTTAGTGACTCCTCTTAGTAGAGAAGTAATCTGATCTTAGTCCAAATGTTGGACATTAATCTGAATGTTATTCAGATTCAATGAGAAGATTAGATTTGCGGTCTTGTTTTAATCAAGCATCTATGGGAGGCCCGAGATCTGGATTTGAGATGTGATCTCAATATCCATGTCACTATACGTGGAACAATACAATCGCCCTGTCCTTATCTCCAAGTATTCGCGGAGAAAGCGCATTGTCCTTGATAGAGTTCATGGATAATTCTATTATTGATATATGTATCCGAGCATTGAGAAAATGGATAATTAAATGTGATTTAATTATCATGAATAATATGAATTTGATTCATATCATAAGGAGAGTTATCTTAGATAATTAAATGTGATTTAATTATCAAAGATGTGAATAATGTGAATGCGATTCATATTATTTGAACACATGAGATAAAGAGATCCAAAATGATTAAATATGATTTAATTATCAAGGATAAGAATACTGTGGATAGTAATATCCAATTATTCATAATATATTATAAATGTGATTTATAATGTATTAGAGAGAGTTAAATATAATTTATATTAGTAGATTAATTATTAATGCGTATTGGATACACATTGTCTAATTAATTGAAAATGTAAATTACATTTGGTTTTGGGTTGTGAATTTGATTCACAATAATTCAATGTCAAGATTGCAATATTCCCAAAATTAATTGAGAATTATTTTGGTGAATTAAAATACCAACAAATTGTTGTTGGAAATTGGATGGAGAGAAAATCAAGGAGATTGCCCTCCCCTTTTGGAAAGGAGGGGGCGGCACCAATTCCTTGAGGGAATTGGTGGCCGTCCTCCCCTTCCAAAGAGGAAGGTGTATCTCCCTTATTTTCTCTCTCTCTATTTGTGTGGTTTAATTTGGTATTATATTTATTTGATTTATCAAATATATTTAATCAAAATTAAATCACAAGTTGTTGGCTTTTACCAACAACAATCTTGACCATTGGATTGTCATAAATCAATCTCATCCATTGATTTTATATGACACATGGATTGAGATCCATGGATCCCAAAATCCTATAAATAGAGAGGCATTCTTGGCTCTCTCTTTACACATGCTATTGTAGAAAAACTCTCTCTCTCTCTCTCTCTCTCTCTCTCTCTTTCTTTCTAGAGGTCAGCCCTCTCTCTCTCCCTCTCATGGCCGTCCACCATGGATGCCATGGAGAGGTTCTCCATCGCCGCGGCATCGTCGTTATGCTGCCCGTTCTTCTGCTCGTGGATCTCCGTCTTCTTCGGTGTGCCTCGCTCGTGAAGAAGACGTTGGATCTCGTGTGTCGAGATCAGGAGATCCGCCGCTTGGATCATCGACATGGATTGCGAGAAGCACGCGGTTCATCCCCGCGCTCGCAAGCGTCTCCTCCGTCGGATCGGACTTGAGACAGGAGGTCTCTTCGTTTAGAGACTTGATCGCAACCACGCTTCAAGAGGTAATCCTATTACTTGTTTGTGGTTTAGACGAAACGATCCGAGAAGTGTTCTTGGATCATGTGGTTTCGTCGTAAGAAAATTTTTTAAATTCCGCTGCATCGAGCAACTAGTCCGACTAGTCGCTCCTCGTCGTATTCGATACGACGCTCACGCTTCCGTGATGCGCTTGAGGATCTAACCATATCCTTCAAGTGGTATCAGAGCCTTAGGTCGACGGTTTCGAATATGATTCGCTAACCGAGGACGACTTGGGTTCGTTAAGGTCGCGAAAGTTTTTTATCGCATTTGATTTCGCAGATCTGTTTAGTGTAATTTTTCGGCCATGTTTAAATTGTTTAAACACGAAAATAGCACTTGGATTTTGTTCTCCATTAAATAAGGAAACTATAGGATCTGAGTTTGCGTAAATCGGATTTCGTATGCTCTAGATATGGTCGTTTTAATGAACATGTATGCACTGTTGCGGGAACTGTGAATCTGAACGTGATTAAAATGTTAATTACTGTTTAGACTTGCCTCGAAATGCGTGAAACATCACTTGGTTTCTGTTCTAAATCAAATTAGCAAACTTTAGAAATTGACTTTGCTTAATTTGGATTTAAATTGATTGAGATATGCTAATTTTAGTAAGTAGGGGTCACTGCTGAAATTACTTTCCTAATCAAGAACCATGTGATTGTCAATTAATGAAATTAATTGTTATTTTCGAGAAATAATTATGGAAAATATTTGTGAAATATTAGAGAATGATTATTTTCTTAATTGACTTGGCCCCAATCAATTAATTGATTAGATTTGATCTAAATCATAATTGAAATCACAATCATCAAACTTCTTGCTTGAATAGGATTGGGAATTTGTCTAGCAAATTTCCTTATAATCAAAATTGTTTTGATTACTATATGGTATAATTTCGGTTGAAGAACCGATGATCATCTCAAGTACAAATTAATCAATTTGGCATTATCCTTTCCCGAGGCGGATATGGTGTCTAGTCGGGGATCGCTGGGGTAGCGGGTTGCAACGTATGCGATCCGTCCCACTCCCGCCGGTACTGGCCATGACAGCGGGTAGGGCCGGGATAATGTCCGAGGGATTATGATGTATTTTTCTAATTATTAAAATACGAATTAACACGTACTTTGAGAATAATACCATATATTTAAGTAAAATCAAGTTTGTTGATTGAATTGGATTGAAAATTAATTTAATATGATTAAGTTAATTATATCCAATTAAACCACTCTATTATGAATAGAGTTATTGTTTCCCTTGGAAGAATTAATTATGTGAATATGATTCATGATAATTAATTAGAATTTGAATATGATATGGAGGATCACATAAGTGACATCCATGGTCTCCCGTCAAGGCGAAGAGTTTCGTCGCCAGATATTATATGTAGGAGACGCCTGTCCGAAGTGACAGCTCCTGCATATGATCCATTTGGATCGGGCTCGTCGCTTCTCGAAAGAGTAAGGACGTATGCGTAGTGACCCCAATATCGGGTCCTCATATTATTGGGGCGATATTGGATTGCGCATAGCGAGTTGTAATCCTGTTGACGGTTGGTTCAATTAATGACGGGTCAACATCACCTTAGGGGTGATGGGCCCGGGTATTAAAGACCGAATTGGGAGATGCAAGTTGGACTTGCAAGGCAAAATGTGTTCCCGCTTCTTTTTATCCGAGTTGTAGGTTCTCATATTATTGGGATGCAACAAAGATAAGGAAGGAGATCCCAGATCTTGCTTGAGATATAATGGTAAGTATATCTCTTACATTGAAAGTGATTAAGGGAATGAACTTTCATTGTTGACATGGCAAGACAACTTTGATAAAATTCCTAATTCAAAGTAAAACATGTATATATATAAATATATACCCTTATGCAAATTACTTATTTCAGATAATCCTTCATTAAACCCACTCAATGTTATACTCATTAATAACCAGTAAAATATCATGGATTGGACCCTTGATCCAGATATTGTACTTGCGATTGGACACATAATGTATGTGGTTGCAATGTGCAAGTTTCCTCATAATAATGAGAAGTGATAATTAAATAAGACAATAGGACTAAAACCCTAGGGTTTGTATGTCTCTATAAGTCTTGATCTTATCGAATGTACTTTTGAAGTGACATGTCGATGATGATCGTAATTATCAAATTAATCCTTATAAAATCAATAAAGATATTCTGGCATACATATGTGCTCTTGACATTTAATCATGAATGACATGGTTCTCTACATCATGCAGAATGGTGGCTCTATAAGAGATGATGTATTCAAATTGTTTGAGTACCTACCTGAACCAATGTTTTAAGAGTCTAGATGGATGTAGATACGATGAATGCCATCATTCTACTATCTATACTCTAGTCATTCATGAAGCTTCATAATATTCATATTGTATGAATTTAATGAAGCATGTATAAGTGTTGAAATACTCTTATATTGAAATTTTTGATTTTAAGATAAGAGATCCTTTAGTCTTGAGCAATGGTTGCTTAGAGATAAAGGGAGCGCAGTGGAAGCATGGGTTGAACTCAAGTAAGAGGTATAGTCAAAGAGTTGATTGTACTTCTGTTGCTTCCATCCAAAGAGTTGGATGAATGCCAATACTGCAATAAGTTGATGTGTTGATAGTATGACTATCAAATCTGTCTAGAATCCTTAGAAAAGGAATCAGATAGTACATCAGAGAAATCTACATATAATCATTGGAATTGACTTACTTATTTGATAATATAAAGTCTAATAATTGTATCTCAATCTTCTAATCACACTTGCAATTGGTTGCATATGTATTAGAAATTTGATCTTAAGTTTTATTGGTCATCTATGTTGAAAGTGATGCAAATGTTGCAACAATTTCCATGAGATCAATAGACTTCATATTTTCAGTGGGAGCCCTTAGTCTTAGAGAATGTCTCTATAACCTAGATATTAGAATACACTCATTGTTTATTTCTAAATGTTGGGAATAAACATGAAATCTGGAATAGACCTATCATAAAGAGTTATGATCGAGATATTTCAGATAGTAATCTAGCATCTAGTGGACTCCACAAAATTAGAAATTAATGGATCATTAAGATTTCTAATACTGAAAATTAAATCTTTAAAGATCAATAGGAGGACACTGATCATTTGATAATGATCTGGCATCATGTTTTGGACATTTATTTGTTGATGTGATCAATAGACTGGTAAGAGATGAACCTTTAGATTGTCTAAATGTTCAAATCTTACATACTTGTGAATATTGTATTCAAGAGTAAAAATATCCAATACACCTTTCTTTGGGAAAGATGTAAGATGTTGAGGTATTCAAGACCTCATACATATTGATGTATGTGAATCATCTATATCAGAATAAACATTATGGATATGTGATATCTATTAATGATTATTTGTGATATGAAATTTCTTCTCTTCACTTAGAAAACTTTGAAATGTTCAAAGATTTCACATTTTGCTTTAGAATCAAAGTTTGAAGGAAGATGAAATGAATTTAATCTAATCAAGGTAGCTTGTACCTATTAGATGAATTCAAGGAATACCTTATGGAGATGTGAATATCATTTCTATCTCACCCCTCCTAATGAGCCTTAACTCAATAGAGTTGTAGGGAGATGCAATTGATCATGTGTGACAGGATTTGATCAATGATTAATCTTAGCATAATTATCTCTTAGTTTCCAGGTATGTGTGGTAGAGACTACATTATACACTTAATAAGGTCCCAAGCTGGTAAGCTGGAATCTGGCACTAGAGAGTGCTACTTCATTAGGAAAATAAAGGATGGTATTAGATACCTACTTTATGACCTTGAGATTCTTAAAAGATCCCATCTTTAAGAATATGATTCTTATAGGATGACTCTCTTGAGAATCAAGATAAAATGAAGAAAAGGATCTCATTTATGATAATGAGGCTTCTGAAATCGGAAACTAAATAGACAATTAAAGATGAAACATTAATACCTCTTCAAATAAGTTTGAGGATGGATTCCATGTGTCAGTTAAATCTGACGATGATCGGATTTCATGTGATGAAGCTCCTGAGGATCATGACATGGAAAGATGGATGTTAGCAATAAAAGTCTAATGTCGACTTCATATACAAGTGTTGTATATGGACCCTCGAGGATCCACCTATATGGGTCAGACCCATTAAGATGTAAATGGATCTTCAAGAGAAAGAGGGAACCTGATGAGAAGGTATAGACTTTCAAAGCACGGTTCGTAGCCATAAGCTACACACCGAAGAGAAGGCATCGCTTGCGATAAGACTTGCTCTCCAGTGACCTTGCTTTAACCCATCAGAATATTGCTAACTATAGCTACACAACTTGTCTATGACATCTTCATGGTGTGAGTAAGATTGCATTCCTCTATGAATACCTCTCTGAGGATATTCATATGAAGTAGCCCCAGGGCTTCATGGTTGAGGAAAGCAAGGTGTGCTAGCTGAAGAACTCCATCTTTGGACTCCAATAAGTCTCTTGTAGTTGGAACATAAGATTTGATGAAATTATAAATGTTGTGATTTCAGATAAAATCTTGATGAACCATGTGAAGCTTAGTGGGAGTGCCATTGTGTTCATCATGCTAAATGTAGATATTATTCTAATCATTTAGAATGATATAAGAATAATAATAAGTGTTTAATAATTTGGTTGTTCCATACCTTGAGATACGATTTCAAGGATACCTCTTAGATCTTAATTCTGAAGTCGTTCAGAAGCAAAGAGAAGAGGGTATTGGGACTGTCGCATTAGTAGTACACCTTGGAATTATTCCATTTTTTGGACAATTCCAAGAAGAGCTTCCTTCCCTTAAGATGTGGTAGTGACCTGTCTAAAGGGATAACACCTCAAAGAGTTGAGGAAGTGAATGCTAGAACTGCTTGCACTTGTGCATCAGTTATGAGAAGCTGGGTATATGCTAGATGTGTACAAGAGCCAGATGTCTGCCATGCAGTGGGAGTAGTAAATTGTTACTAATCCTGCTATGGAGATAAAACACTTGATTGCAGTAATAATAATATCTTCAAAGATGATAAAACTTGGAGATAGTGATCTCAAAGTCTTATCTTCAAAAGTTTAAGACCTTGTAGATAGTGATCTATAAGGGTCTTAACTGTAGATACCTTAGGAGATAGAGATCTCCAGGAATGAAGGTATTCTAATAAGGATTATGGGAATACTGGTTATGATAATTAATAAGATGTAGTGTCAAGGACACTATAACCAATAAAATTGAGTATCGGTTGCATGAGATGCAACATTCGCATTGGATGCGAGCACTGTTACTAGGAGATATGCAAGTGCCGTAAAAGGACTTGGCGTAGTCTCTTGGGAACGGAGTGACTGATCAGCTTACCTAGCTATTTTCTAAATAGCCTCTGATTGTCACATGAGTGTGGGTTTAAATGATTAGCCCATTAATGGCTCTTTGGGCTAGTGGGAGATTGTTGGACATGCGAGCCCACGGCGAGCCATTATGCAATAAATGTTATTGCAATTCACTCCTTAATCTGAAATAAAGAGTACATAATTTGCATAATAGGTCCCTTAGTACAATTAGGGTTATGTACCATGGCCATCTTAATGATCATATAGCTGTTGATTCAATTATTGAATCATTGAGGTTGGTGCTTAGATGAATATCTAATGAGTTAGATTGAGGACTCATCAAGCATCGTCAAATGATTATTAAGAGATGATCTCCAGCCTGAGTAGGAGATGGCAATCCTATCTCTTTAAGGTTGATGTCTGACCGACCTCTTGATGCAGGTCCTCTGCATAGGAATAGAGATTCAGAGGTGTCAGATTAGTTAGGTCAAAGAGTTGACTTAACGAGATCGAGATAACCTAAGTCCTATATCATAAGCTGTCATGATATAGGCACACATCCTCTGACCAGAGACAGATGTGTTACTATATGTCTGAGTATGTACATTTGGCAGACCAATAGGTTGATGGCCTAATCAAGGTCTATACACCGGCGCGCTGGTGTGCATATAAGGGCATATGAGTAATACGATCTCTCAAAGGGATCATACAGGTTCACTACTGAACCGGAAGACATGAGCTCACTCATGAGATATTGGGAAGAATCAAATTCCGTGCGCACGGTCGTCTCGCTTTGGAAGCTTGACTGAATTTGTTGGTTTGATATATACTTCTGGAAAGTATATGATCAAGACCTAGGTATGATATATGCTTTTGGAAAGTATATGATCAATACCAACTCCCAATGATCGAATGAGAAACATACTGATAAAACCATGAAGTAGACAGTATAAAGTTGATCTAATACTTCGGGTTTATTCTGAGTCTTCCAGTATGCAGGATGTACAGGTATTGGGAATGCCTGAGGGTGATGTGATCATAAACAGTTGTATAACCATGACGCTTCCATTCCTAGGGAGTGATGAAACGGGTCTGGATTTTAGTGACTCCTCTTAGTAGAGAAGTAATCTGATCTTAGTCCAAATGTTGGACATTAATCTGAATGTGATTCAGATTCAATGAGAAGATTAGATTTGTGGTCTTGATTTAATCAAGCATCTATGGGAGGCCCGAGATCTGGACTTGAGATGTGATCTCAATATCCATGTCACTATACGTGGAACAATACAATCGCCTTGTCCTTATCTCCAAGTATTCGCGGAGAAAGCGCATTGTCCTTGCAAGAGTTCATGGATAATTCTATTGTTGATATATGTATCCGAGCATTGAGAAAATGGATAATTAAATGTGATTTAATTATCATGAATAATATGAATTTGATTCATATCATAAGGAGAGTTATCTTAGATAATTAAATGTGATTTAATTATCAAAGATGTGAATAATGTGAATGCGATTCATATTATTTGAACACATGAGATAAAGAGATCCAAAATGATTAAATATGATTTAATTATCAAAGATAAGAATAATGTGGATAGTAATATCCAATTATTCATAATATATTATAAATGTGATTTATAATGTATTAGAGAGAGTTAAATATAATTTATATTAGTAGATTAATTATTAATGTGTATTGGATACACATTGTCTAATTAATTGAAAATGTAAATTACATTTGGTTTTGGGTTGTGAATTTGATTCACAATAATTCAATGTCAAGATTGCAATATTCCGAAAATTAATTGAGAATTATTTTGGTGAATTAAAATACCAACAAATTGTTGTTGGAAATTGGATGGAGAGAAAATCAAGGAGATTGCCCTCCCCTTTTGGAAAGGAGGGGGCGTCACCAATTCCTTGAGGGAATTGGTGGCCGTCCCCCCTTCCAAAGAGGAAGGTGTATCTCCCTTATTTTCTCTCTCTCTATTTGTGTGGTTTAATTTGGTATTATATTTATTTGATTTATCAAATATATTTAATCAAAATTAAATCACTCGTTGTTGGCTTTTACCAACAACAATCTTGACCATTGGATTGTCATAAATCAATCTCATCCATTGATTTTATATGACACATGGATTGAGATCCATGGATCCCAAAATCCTATAAATAGAGAGGCATTCTTGGCTCTCTCTTTACACATGCTATTGTAGCAAAACTCTCTCTCTCTCTTTCTTTCTAGAGGTCAGCCCTCTCTCTCTCCCTCTCATGGCCGTCCACCATGGATGCCATGGAGAGGTTCTCCATCGCCGCGACATCGTCGTTATGCTGCCCGTTCTTCTGCTCGTGGATCTCCGTCTTCTTCGGTGTGCCTCGCTCGTGAAGAAGACGTTGGATCTCGTGTGTCGAGATCAGGAGATCCGCCGCTTGGATCATCAACATGGATTGCGAGAAGCACGCGGTTCATCCCCGCGCTCGCAAGCGTCTCCTCCGTCGGATCGGACTTGAGACAGGAGGTCTCTTCGTTTAGAGACTCGATCGCAACCACACTTCAAGAGGCAATCCTATTACTTGTTTGTGGTTTAGACGAAACGATCCGAGAAGTGTTCTTGGATCATGTGGTTTCGTCGTAAGAAAATTTTTTAAATTCCGCTGCATCGAGCAACTAGTCCGACTAGTCGCTCCTCGTCGTATTCGATACGACGCTCACGCTTCCGTGATGCGCTTGAGGATCTAACCATATCCTTCATGCATAGTCTGTTAAAAGACACGAATTTGAGCACCAGTTGCCATTTGAACATGTAAAGAAGCTGGGAGGAGAACCATTTGTAGGAGACACTGATCCAAAGAAGGCAAGGGAATGGTTCAAGAATATGGAGAAAATATTTGCTCTAATGGACTATACGAATGAACAGAAGTTGAAGTATACAATATTTTTACTGAAAGGTAGCGCTGATGATTGGTGGACATCGGTGAAAATGAAATATCCAAACCCATCTCACATTACTTGGGAAATCTTTGAGAAAGAGTTCAATGAAAAATATTACCCAAGGGTTTACCAGGAAGAGAAACGCAGGGAATTCCTATTCCTTACTCAGGGGAGCAATCTGTTTGATGAATATGAGAAGAAATTCACCGAACTTTCAAAGTTTACTGCTTCTCTGGTTGCAACCGAGGAAGAAAAATGTAAACGTGTAGAAGATGGTATGCATTTTGACCTAAAGGAAATGGTTTTGGCCACGGGATATACTGATTATGCAAAATTGGTGGAGGCTGCTCGTAGGGCTGAACGAGTGGTGATAGAAAGAAGAAAGTGCAATTATCACGGAAAGAAAAGGTTTGCAGATAGACCCCTATGGAGAGGAACCATGAACAAAGAACCAAGAATAGCTGAGAATTCAAGACAAGATAATAGGTTAGCTCTTAGAGTACAAGGAAATCAAACAAATAGATTTACAGTTGGGACTTCTGAAAACAGAACACTTTCTTTTCCACAATGTACAAACTGTGGAAAGTTTCACCCGAGAAGTTGCCGCAAGGGGACCGCTGGGTGTTATCAATGTGGCGAGATAGGCCACATACGTCAGAATTGTCCCGCACTTGTCCAAGGCCGTCGGGTTATGGGAAGACCAGCACAAACGAAAATCGTGATATTGTTGTACGTCGTCCTCCACCTGCAAGGGAACAAAATAAAAATAATACACAGAAGAGATCAAACCAGAGAGAGGGAAAAGCTTTTGCTATGACCTTAGAGGAGGCCATATCCGTGGACGATGCTGTATCAGGTACCACTATTATTTTTGGTAAAAGTGCACACACTCTTATTGATTCTGGTGCAAGTCTTTATTTTATTTCACAAAGATTCTCCATATATGCTGATAAAGTAACAAGTACTCTCAAGCATTCTTTAGCAATTTCTTTGCCTAAGGGAGAACTAGAAATTATTAGGGATGTCCTCCGAAATTGTTTGGTAAAGATAGGAGAAAATTATATCGAAGTAGACATGATTCCTATGGTTATAAGGGAATTTGATGCTATCATAGGAATGGATTGCTTAAGTGCATATCATGCTCTTCTAGACTATCATCTGAAGAATGTTACTTTTAGAAAACTGGGTGATGTCGATTTCACTTTCTATGGAGAAAGAAGGATATATCCTACCCATATCATCTCCTGTCTCTTAACCCAGAAGTTATTAAGAAAGGGATATTCCTCTTATGTTGCTTATGTGTTTAATACTAAGGCAGAAACAGTCAGTTTAGAAAATATCTCTGTGGTGAAGGAGTTTCCAGAAGTGTTTCCAAATGAACTACCAGGAATTCCTCCTGATAGGGAAATTGAATTCACTATTGACCTCATTCCGGGTACCATTCCAATTGCCTTAACTCCTTACAGAATGGCCCCAGCTGAACTTAAAGAACTCAAAACTCAATTGCAGGAGTTGACAGATAAGGGATTTATACAATCCAGTATGTCACCTTGGGGTTCTCTTGTTCTATTTGTCAAGAAGAAAGATGGTTCCATGAGACTTTGTATAGATTACAGGAGACTAAACAGATTGACTGTCCGCAATAACTATCCTCTGCCCAGAATAGTTGACGTAACCAATTGCAAGGGGTCTCTGTATTTTCCAAGATTGATTTGAGATCTAGCTATCATCAGTTAAAGATTAAAGGAGAAGATGTCCCTAAAACTGCATTCCGAACCCGATATGGACATTATGAATTCCTAGTAATGCGTTTTGGATTGACAAATGCCCCAGCAGCCTTTATGGACTTGATGAATAGGGTTTTTCGTCCATATCTGGACAAGTTCATGATCGTATTTATTGATGATATTCTAGTATATTCTAAGACAGAGGAAGACCATAGAGAACACTTGAGAATTGTACTTCAAACTCTGAAGGAACACTGATTTTATGCAAAGTTTGATAAGTGTGAGTTTTGGTTGAAGAAGGTTGCATTTCTAGGCCATGTCATATCTGGAGAAGGAATAACAGTAGATCCATCAAAGATAGAAGCGGTTCTTAGATGGGAACGACAGGTAAATGCATCAGAAATCCGAAGTTTCCTTGGATTAGCTGGGTATTATCGAAGATTTGTTGAAAACTTCTCCAGAATTACCGCACCACTGACAAGATTAACTAGGAAGAATGCGAAGTATAGTTGGGACGAAAAATGCGAGAAGAGTTTTAAGGAACTCAAGAGTCGTCTCACCTCAGCACCTATACTTAGCCTTCCTTCAGGGAAAGGTAATTATGTAATCTATAGCGATGCCTCAAGACAAGGGCTGGGATGCGTCTTAATGCAGAATGATAAAGTGATTGCTTATGCTTCTAGACAACTAAAACAACATGAGTTAAATTATCCAACTCATGACCTTGAGTTAGCAGCTATAGTATTTGCCTTAAAGATCTGGAGACACCACCTATATGGAGAAACTTGTCGAATCTTTACGGATCACAAGAGTTTGAAATATATTTTCTCTCAGAAAGAGTTAAATTTAAGGCAAAGAAGATGGTTAGAGCTAATCAAAGATTATGATTGTTCCATAGAATATCACCTTGGGAAAGCCAATGTCGTAGCTGATGCTCTCAGTAGAAAGTCTAATGGTCAACTATCTCACTTAAAAGCATAGTATTTACAGTTGAAAGAGTTACGGGCAAAGTTAACCATTAATAGCTCTGGAGCTTTATTAGCATCCTTACAAGTGAGATCCATATTATATGATAAAATTAAGGAGGCACAAGTCCATGATTCTGAAATCATTAGAATGATTGAGAAGATTAAGGGAGGTGATGAAGTCGGATATACAATAGATGGTCAAGGGGTCTTATTCTTTAAAGGAAGATTATGTGTTCTGAAGAAACCAGATATAAAGACTGAGATTCTGGAGGAGGCACATAACTCCATGTATACTATGCACCCAGGAAGTACTAAGATGTATAGGACACTTAAGAGCTACTATTGGTGGTCTGGCATGAAGAGAGAGATTGCAGAGTATGTTTCTAGATGTCCTATATGCCAACAAACTAAACCGGAGCATTTGAGACCTGCGAGGACATTACAGCCACTTCCAATACCAGAATGGAAATGGGAACACATCACTATGGATTTTGTTACAGGATTTCCAAGGACTCGTCGAGGTCACGATGCAATATGGGTCATAGTAGACAGATTAACTAAGTCTGCACATTTCTTAGCCATTAACATGACATACAGTCTAGACCGCTTGAGAAAGATCTTTGTTAATGAGATAGTTAGCCGTCATGGGGCTCCCGTATCAATTGTTTCTGATAGAGATCCACGATTTACTTCTAAGCTATGGCCAAGCTTACATAAAGCTATGGGAACGAAGTTAGCATTTAGTACAGCCTTTCATCCTCAAACAGATGGCCAATCAGAACGGACTATCCAGACTCTAGAAGACATGCTTAGAGCTTGTGCACTGAGCTTTAAAGAAAGCTGGGATGAACATCTCTCACTTATAGAGTTTGTATACAATAACAGCTATCATGCTTGTATTGGGATGGCACCATATGAAGCCTTATATAGTAGATCCTTTAGAACACCTATCTGTTAGAGTGAAGTTGGAGAAAGGAAATTGGTTCAACCTGAATTAATACAAAGCACAATAGAAAAAGTTGAGGAAATCAAGAGATGCTTGAAAGCAGCACAAAGCAGACAGAAAAGTTATGCATATAAGCACAGGAGAGACTTAGAATTTCAAGTGGGAGACCATGTGTTTCTAAAAGTATCTCCATAGAAAGACCTAATCAGATTCGGGAAGAAAGGTAAACTAAGCCCACGATACATTGGCCCTTACGAGATCACAGAGAGAATTGGAATTGTGGCCTATCGGCTTCGACTTCCATCTGAACTAGCAAGGATACATGATGTCTTTCATGTCTCCACATTTCAAAAGTATATTCCAGATCCAACCCATATGATACAAACCCAAGATATTCAATTGAAGGAAGATCTGTCATACGAGGAGGTTCCTGTGGAAATTCTAGATTATAAAGTACAAGAGCTTTGTACAAAGAAGATTCCTTTAGTTAAAGTTTTATGGAGGAGTCACGCAATAGAAGAAGCCACATGGGAACGAGAGGAAGAAATGAAATCTCAATATCCCCACTTATTTTCAAGCTAGCAAAGGTACTTAAATTTCGAGCACGAAATTTATTGCAAGTAGGGGAGAATTGTAATACGCGTTTTGTACACTATGTTTTTGAAAGTTATCAAGTGTTATTTCAAGGAAATATTGAATTGATAGTATTTGACACAATCAATAGATTCGCTTTGATGCAACAATTTCATTGAAACTTGTTTTGTAAAAATCAGAGACCATCTTGAATAGTCATGACTTTTAAAGGGTTCTTTGGATTGTGTAGCACATCAAAACATTTTACCACATCTAGTAATCTGGAATTTTGGTAGTACCTTATATGTAGTAGAAGAAGCTACTAGCATAGGGTCATAATGTTAGAGATTTATGCTCATTTGAACATAATCACATCATTAAGATTAATTAAGTGCGATTAGTACTGATTACCCGTCATTAGTGATAATTAAGTGTCATTAGCAAAAGTAAGACACATGAAGGGGAAAACAGGGGACACATGTCGCTATATATTCCGGACAAGTGTCAGAACCCAAGAGTGCCATGTGTCATCATCCTAAGACTAACACGTGTCATGGTCAAGCCTCTTGCTTGGGCAACAAGTTATCTCATGCATAAGCCTAGCCTCTTGCTTGGGCAACAAGTTATCTCATGCATAAGCATAGCCTCTTACTTGGGCAACAAGTTTTCTCATGATTAAGCCATGTGCCATGCCATGTGTCTTCATATATGGATAAGAGACAACATGTGTCTTGGAGCCTCCTTTACATGTTGACACATGTCACACATGTAAAGGGGGTGGAGGCCTATAAATACCCATAACCCCCCATACTCCTCCTCACTTCATCCCACGCCCATCTCTCCACCTTAGAGCCGCAAGGCCGCCGAGGTTGCGGGAGGAGCACGAGAGGAGCCACGGCGAAGCCCTGTCGGTGGTCGAGAGCGTTTTTAAAAGCCGCAACGAAGTTCTGTCCGCATCGAGCTGTAGTACTCAAATCTAGGACGGCTATAGAGGGAGATTTCACAAAAGAAGGCGATCTCGACTCGAGTTAGATATCGATCAGGTGAGGGATTCTCAAGCACTATTTTAAAGCACTAGTCTTTAGCTTTTATGCATGGTTTTGAATAGCAAGTATGAAATCGTGTTTTCTAAAAGCTTTTACGCGTGAATTACAAGTACTATACAGTTGATATGAAATCAGGGCTTTAGAACGTATTCCAGATATCGTTTTAGGTGTTTTATCATGATAGCACGTTGTTTAAGCATTTCGTTCTTTGTGGAACACGAATCATAAGTTTCACTACTTAGATTTAAGCTTTTTATATTAGAAATATGTTGTGTGCAGTTACTATGCAATATGAATCGGATTTCAAGTTCTTAATAGTTCTAGTTATCAGAATATGCATGCTATGTCAAGATTGTCTTATGTTCTTGATTTAGCTGTTATGAGCCTGAATTAGCAAGAGTACAGTTTATTAGTGACAATAAAAGAATCAGAATAAGAAGATGATCACCACAGTGGCTCTTTTATACAAATCATGAACTAGCCATTATATATGGTGATGTCATTAGATATGACCCTGAAACCGCCATTAGATATGACAAACCATTAGATATGGTATCAAGAGGACTTTGGGTCCGCATTCTGTATACATATAGGCTTTGGACCCTATGTAGGGTATTTTTGGTCTTTGGGACCGTCTGCGCGTATGACTTAGCTTTGTTTCAGGATTCATGAGTCAATAAATTAGCCACAGTGGTGATTAGTACAAACAGATTGATAGTGATGATTATGTTTCAGTTTATCTGCTTTCGAATTGATTTCAGCATTCAATTACAAAACTAGCATGTTGTTATATGCAATTTCTGTCATAAAGTCTCTTTCAAGCTATTTTAGAGTATTCAGCATAGGTTTTTGTCATGATGTTCATATTTCAGATTTTAGCTATAAGTAAAAAAGCTTGAGATCCTTTCACTGGGTCTAAGCTCATAATTGGGTTTAGACTCATCCCTTTATATTATAATTATGTACAGATCAGCAGAATCACGACTAGCAGGGGAAAGGACCGCTTATACACTAGGAGGAGGTGGCTTTTGGTTTTCGTTGTTTTGTACTGTTGTTGTTTTGTATGGAGATGTAATAGAACTTGTGTAATACACTTCTTGGTGATGTGAACTTGAAATACAAAGATGTTATGTTTGATGAGATTGCCACATGTTTACTTTGAGGAAAAAGAAAGAAGATCTATGTCGCGACACGTTCCGGTTAGCGGGACGGGTCGTGACATAGGTGTTCTACATGGTCTACCATACAAGGCTTCATAAGGTGCCATCCCAATACTAGCATGATAGTTGTTATTGTATGCAAATTCTATAAGTGAGAGATGTTCATCCAAACTTTCTGTAAAGCTCAGTACACATGCTTTAAGCATGTCTTCTAGAGTCCGGATAGTCCGTTCTGATTGACCATCTGTTTGAGGATGAAAGGCTGTAATAAATGCTAACTTTGTTCCCATAGCTTTATGTAAGCTTGGCCAAAGCTTGGAAGTGAATCGTGGATCTCTATAAGATACAATTAATACATGAGCTCCATGACGGCTAACGATCTCATTAACAAAGATCTTTCCCAAGCGGTCTAGACTATAATTCATGTTAATGGCTAAGAAATGTGCAGATTTAGTTAATCTGTCTACTATGACCCATATTGCATCGTGACCTCGACGGGTCCTTGGAAATCCTGTAACAAAATCCATAGTTATGTGTTCCCATTTCCATTCTGGTATTGGAAGTGGCTGTAAGGTCCCCGCAGGTCTCAAATGCTCCGGTTTAGTTTGTTGGCATATAGGACATCTAGAAACATACTCTACAATCTCTCTCTTCTTGCCACACCACCAATAGTAGCTCTTAAGTGTTCTATACATCTTAGTACTTCCTAGGTGTATAGTATACATGGAGTTATGTGCCTCTTCCAGAATCTCATTCTTTATATCAGATTTCCTCGGAACACACAATCTTCCTTTAAAGAATAAGACCCCATGACCATCTATTGCATATTCGGCTTCATCTCCTCCCTTAATCTTCTCAATCATTCTAATGATTTTAGAATCATGAACTCGTGTTTCCTTAATTTTATCATATAATATGGGTCTCACTTGTAAGGATGCTAATAAGACTCCAGAGCTATTTATGGTTAACTTTGCACGTAACTCTTTCAACTGATAATATTCTCCTTTTAAGTGAGATAGCTGACCCTTAGACTTTCGACTGAGAGCATCAGCTACGACATTGGCTTTTCCCGGGTGATATTCTATGGAACAATCATAATCTTTGATGAGCTCTAACCATCTTCTTTGCCTTAAATTCAACACTTTCTGAGAAAAAATACATTTCAAACTCTTATGATCCGTAAAGATTCGACAAGTTTCTCCATATAGGTAGTGTCTCCAGATCTTTAAGGTAAATACTATAGCTGCTAACTCAAGATCATGAGTTGGATAATTTAACTCATGTTGTTTTAGCTGTCTAGAAGCATAAGAAATCACTTTATCATTCTACATTAAGACGCATCCCAGCCCTTGTCTTGAGGCATCGCTATAGATTACATAATTACCTTGCCCTGAAGGAAGGCTAAGTATAGGTGCTGAGGTGAGGCGACTCTTGAGTTCCTTAAAACTCTTCTCGCATTCTTCGTCCCAATTATACTTCACATTCTTCCTAGTTAACCTTGTCAACGGTGCGGTAATTCTAGAGAAATTTTCTACAAATTTTCGATAATACCCAGCTAATCCAAGGAAACTTCGGATTTCTGATGCATTTATCGGTCGTTCCCATCTAAGAACTGCTTCTATCTTTGATGGATCTGCTGCTATTCCTTCTCCAGATATGACATGGCCTAGAAATGCAACTTTCTTCAACCAAAACTCACATTTGTTAAACTTGGCATATAATCGATGTTCCTTCAGAGTTTGTAACACAATTCTCAAGTGTTCTCTATATTCTTCTTCTGTTTTAGAATATACTAGAATATCAGCAATAAATACGATCACGAACTTGTCCAGATATGGACGGAAAACCCTATTCATCAGGTCCATAAAGGCAGCTGGAGCATTTGTTAAGCTGAAAGACATCACCAAGAATTCATAATGCCCATATCGGGTTCGGAATGCAGTTTTACAGACATATTCTCCTCTAATCTTTAATTGATAATAGCCAGATCTCAAATCAATCTTAGTAAACACAGAAGCACCTTGCAATTGATCAAATAAGTCATCTATTCTGGGTAGAGGATAGTTATTGCGGACAGTCACTTTGTTTAGTCTCCTGTAATCTATACAAAGTCTCATGGAACCATCTTTCTTCTTGACAAATAGAACATGAGCACCCCAAGGAGACATACTGGATTGTATAAATCCCTTATCTGTCAACTGTTGCAGTTGGGTTTTGAGTTCTTTAAGTTCAGCTGGGGCCATTCTGTAAGGAGCTAAGGCAATTGGATTGGTACGCGGAATGAGGTTAATAGTGAATTCAATTTCCCTATCAGGAGGAACTCCTGGCAATTCATTTGGAAACACTTCTGGAAACTCCTTCACCACAGAGATATCTTCTAAACTGATTGCTTCTGCCATAGTATTAAACACATGAGCAACATAAGAGGAATATCCCTTCCTTATCAACTTCTGGGCTAAGAGACAGGAGATGACATGGTAGGATATATCCTTCTGTCTCCATAGAAAGTGAATGTGACATCACCGGGTTTTCTAGAAGTAACATGCTTCTTATGACAGTCTAGAAGAGCATGATATGTACTTAAGCAATCCATTCCTATGATAGCATCAAATTCCCTTATCTCCATAGGAATCAGGTCTACTTGAATATAATTTTCTCCTATCTTCACCAAACAATTTCGGAGGACATCCCTAATAATTTCTGGTTCTCCCTCAGGCAAAGAAATTGCTAAAGCATGCTTGAGAGTACTTTTTACTTTATCATCATATATGGAGAATCTTTGTGAAATAAAAGAATGACTTGCACCAGAATCAATAAGAGTATGTGCACTTTTACCAAAAATAATAGTGGTACCTGATACAACATCGTCTGCAGATAGCCTCCTCTAAGGTAATAGAAAAAGCTTTTCCCTCTCTCTGATTTGATATCTTCTGTGTATTGTTTTTATTTTGTTCCCTTGTAGGTGGAGGACGACGTATAACGATATCATGATTTTCATTTGGTGCTGGTCTTCCCATAACCCTACGGCCTTGGGCAAGTACGGGACAATTCTGACGTATGTGGCCTATCTCGTCACATTGATAACACCCAGCGATCCCCTTGCGGCAACTTCCTGGATGATACTTTCCACAATTTGTACATTGTGGAAAAGAAAGTATTATGTTTTCAGAAGTCCCAACTGTAAATCTATTTTTTGATTCCCTTGTACTTTAAAGGCTGACCTATTATCTTGCCTTGAATTCCCAGCTATTCTCGGTTCTTTGTTCATGGTTCCCCTCCATTGAGGTCTATCTGCAAACCTTTTCTGTCCGCGATCATTGCATTTCCTTCTTTCTATCACTACTCGTTCAGCTCTACGAGCAGCCTCCGGCAATTTTTCATAATTGGTATATCCCGTGGCCGAAACCATTTCCTTTAAGTCAATATGCATACCATCTTCTAGACGTCTACACTTTTCTTCCTATGTTGCAACCAGAGAAGCAGTAAACTTTGAAAGTTCTATGAATTTCTTCTCATATTCATCATACAAATTGCTCCCCTGAGTAAGGAATAGGAATTCCCTTCATTTCTCCTCCTGATAAACCCTTGGGTAATATTTTTCATTGAACTCTTTCTCAAAGATCTCCCATGTAATGTGAGATGGTTTGGGTATTTCATTTTCACCGATGTCCACCAATCATCAACGCTATCTTTCAGTAAAAATATTGTACACCTTAAGTTTTGTTCATTCGTATAGTCCATTAGAGCAAATATTTTCTCCATACTTTTGAACCATTCTCTTGCCTTCTTTGGATCAGTGTCTCCTACAAATGGTTCTCCTCCCAGCTTCTTTACATGTTCAATTGGTAATTGGTACTCAAACTCATGTCTTTTAGCGGACTGGGCAGCCATGCATCCTAGTGTTTGAGCTATCAAGGTCAACGTGTCATACATGTTCTTGTTGTTGTTATTCTCCTGACTAGGGCCTTGGGTGGTCGCTTGTGGCTGCTCTCCCGCCATTGTTTCCTATAAAGTTAAAACCTCAATTAGATCCTTCATCAACAAAAATCGTCTACTAATGATTACAAATATCCTCAAGACTATAACATCAATTTTCTTCTAAGTTCAAATCAATTTATGGTAACTAAATTATCTTCCAATACTATCGATCAATTCCTATTATAATTCTTGCTCAAGGTCCTAAAACCTTTGCTCTGATGCCACAAGTTGTCAGGACCCGTCTCGCTAACCAGAACGTGCCACGACAGAGATCTTTCTTCACCTTTTTCCTCAAAGTAAACATGTGGCAATCTCAACAAACATACCGTCTTTGTATTTCAAGTTTATATTACAAAAAAAGTGTCTTACACAAGTTCTATCTATTACAACTTCTTACAAAACAACAGAGAGTACAAAAAAAATAAAAACCATCTCCTTCTAGTGTATAAGCCATCCTTTCTCCTTCTGATCGTGTTTCAGTTGATCTGTATATAAATATAATATAAAGGGATGAGTCTAAACCCATTTATGAGCTTAGACCCAGTGAAAGGATCTCAAGCTTTTACATATAACTAAAAGCTGAAATATGAGCATCATACCAAAATTTATGCTGAATACTTTGAAATAGCTTGAAAGAGACTTTCTGACAGAAACCATATAACAACAACATGCTAGTTTTGCAATTGAACACTGAAATCACTTCAAAAGCAGATAAACTGAAACATAATTATCACTATCAAGCTGTTTGCACTAATCACCACTGTGGCTAAGTTATCGACTCATGAATGCTGAAACAAAGCTAAGTCATATGCGCAGATGGTCCCAAAGACCAAAAACACCCTGCATACGGCCCAAAGCCTATATGTATACAGAATGCGGACCCAAAGTCCTCTTGATACCATACCTAATGGTTTGCCATATCTAGTGGCAGTTTCAGGGTCATATCTAATGACATCACCATATCTAATGGCTAGTTCATGATTTGTATAAAAGAGCCACTGTGGTGCTCATCTTCTTATTCTGATTCTTTTCTTATCACTAATAATCCGTACTCTTGCTAATTCATGCTCATAACAACTAATTCATGATAATAAAACAATCTGTCATAACATGCATATTCTTACAACTGAAAACTGTTAAGAACTTGAAAATCGATCCATATTGCATAGTAACTGCACAAAACATATTTCTTATATAAAAAGCTCTAATCTAAGTAGTGAAACTTATGTTTCGTGTTCCACAAAGAACAAAATGCTTAAAACATGCTATCATGATAAAACACTTGAAACGATGTCTGAAATACGTTCTAAAGCCCTGATTTCATATCAATAGTATGGTACTTGCAATTCATATGTAAATGCTTCAGAAAACACGATTGCATACTTGCTATTCACAACCATGCATAAAAATCTAAAGATTATCGCTTTAAAATAACGCTTGAGCATCCCTCACCTGATTGTTATCTAACTTGAGTCGGAATCGTTTCTTTAGTGAAAACCTCCTATATCCTCCTCAGATTTGAGTACTACGACTTGATGGCGGATAGAACTTCGTTACGGCTTCTACTGCGCTCTCGGTCACCGACAGAGCTTCGCCGTGACTCCTATCGTGCTACTCCAGCAACCTCGACGGCCTTGTGGCTCTAAGGTGGTGAGAGGGGTGTGGGATGAAGTGAATGGAATGGGGGATCATGGGTATATATAGGCCCCCAACCCCTTTACACGTGTAACATGTGTCAACTTATAAGGGAGGCTCTAAGACACATGTTGCCGCTCTTCCATGTATGAAGACACATGGCAACACTTGCCATTCATGCACCATGTCATATGGCTCACTCATGAGAAAACTTGTTGCTCAAGTAAGAGGCTACACCATGACACATGTTAGTCTTAGAATGATGACACATGGTAATCTTGGGTATTGACACTTGTCCTGAATGTATAATGACACGTGTCCCATGATTTCCCCTCCATGTGTCCTACTTTTGCTAATGACACTTAATTATCGCAAATCACGGTAATTAATACTAATCACGCTTACTTAGACTTTCTGACATGATTATGGTCTAATGAGCATAGACATGTAACCTCTTGGCCCTAAACTAGTAGTAGCTTCTTCTATTTATGAGCTACTACCATACTTCCAAATTACTAGATGTGGTACTTTGTTTTGATGTGCTACAAAATTCCAGAGAACCTTTTGAAGTCATATTTATACAAGATGGACTCTGATATAAACACAACAAGTTTCAATGAAATCGTTGTATCAAAGCGAATCTATTGACTGTGTCAACCGTAAAGTGTGAATACTATCAATTCAATAATTCCTTGAAATAACACTTGTTAATATTCAAAAACACAGTGTATACAAAACTCACAACTAAAAATGCGTATTACATTTGACCCCACTCGTTTGCCGGTATAAAAGTGCACCTTCATCTTCATCTTCGATTTGAATCCCTTTGACCCATTCTTTCTCTTCCTATTCGTACCCCGCAGCTTGAGGATGGTCATACGATCCTCGTTGAGTGTTTAGGTTGATCGAATGAGCGTCTCATTGGTCGATTCCGCTACCTCCGGTGAAGCTCAGCCGTCGAGGTTGATCGCCTTGGCCCCGATCAAGTGAGGTGAGTTTTCTTAGTTATTTAGGTAGCTAAAGCCCTTAGGTTTATTTCTCTGCATTTTATTTCACTCTTTGTCGCATTATTTATCTTTATTCCACTCTTTCATAGTTCGCCGGAGCTGAGCTCCGACGAACCCATTCATTGTGCTCCACCAGTTTGTCGACCTGCCATTTGCCATCATTTTCTTTCCCTCACGCTTCCCCCTACGCTCCATTCCACTTCTCTCACCCATACCTTACTCGGATCTGGAAATCCATGCCTCCACTCCTTCGCTCGCCGGAGACACGTCCGCCATGAACCACCTTGCGTCCACCTTCGCCAATAAGGGGCCCATGACTCCCTTTTTCTTCCACATGCTTCATTTGCAAGGTCTGGAGTCTCAGGACCCCTTGGGAGTCAATTTTGACCAGGAAGCATGTACCTACAACTCCTCATCTCCTTTGACCATTTGGCGGATCTCCAGGAGCCCTTCGACCATTTTGAGGCCGCCATCCGTTCAAGGACCCTTCCATGAAGGAACCGGGCCATTTTGGAGCAGCAAGAGCATCGGAGGAGGAAGATCCACCCAAAAGAAGCTCGCTCAAGCGAGGCTTCTTCCCAGTTCGTCCACCGGCTACTGGAGTTCATGAAGACCATGGGCCAATCAAACGACGAAGGTAGGAGGTGGACGAACTGGGAAGAAGCTTCTTCTGAGCGAGCTTCTTCCGGCTGGATCTTCCTCCTCCGACGCTCTTGCTTCTCGAAAACAACCTGGTTCCTTTCTGAAAGGGTCCTCCGACTTCAAAATGGTCAAAGGGCTCCTGGAGATCCCCCAAATGGTCGAAGGAGATGAGGTGCTCCAGGTACCTGCTTCTTGATCAAAATCGACCTCAAGGGATTCTGAGGCTCCAGACCCTGCAAGTGAAGCACGAGCAAGAAAAAGGGGGTCCTGGGGCCCTTATTGGTGAAGATGGATGCAAGGTGGTTCGTGGCGAACGTGTCTCCAACGAGCGGAGGAGTGGAGGCACGGATCTCCAGATCTGAGGAAGGTCTGGGTGAGCAAAGTGGCATGGAGCATAGGGAACCGTGAGGGAAAGAAAATGATGGCGAAGGGCGAGTCGATAAACAGGTGGAGCACAATGAATCACCGGAGCTCTGCTCTGGGGAACTACGAAAGAGTGCATTTAGGCTAAATAACACGACAAAGAGTGAAATAAAATGCTGAGAAATAAACCTAAGGGCTTTAGCTACTTAAAGAGCTAAGAAAACTCACCTCACTTGACCGGGGACAAGGAGATCTACCTCGACGGTGGAGCTTCACTAGAGGTAGCGGAATCGACAAATGAGACGCTCCTTTGATCAACCTAAACACTCAGCGAGGATCCTGTCACCATCCTCAAGCTATGGGGCATGAATATGAAGAGAAAGGATGGGTCAAAGGGATTCAAATCTAAGAGGGAGATGAAGGTGTGGTTTTGTATCGATGAACAAGTGGGGTCAAAGATTGAGGTGGAACAATCAGCTCTGTGATGCATTCCTCGAGGTAGTGATCGGGCGTGAAAGAGCGTTCATCGAGGAGAAAAATTTTAGAAGGAATCGTTCCAAAAAGAAGAAATACTTGGCGGGGAAAATTCGATGAAGTCGGGTCAAAGCTATACCAAAATCAAATGCAGACTCAATCTGACTGATCCACGAGGACCAATCAGGAAAAATGTGACGCAATATTATTTGTAAATTCGAAATTAAATAATAAATGATTTAATTAAATTAAAGATATAAAATGAAAAATGTTTATTATTTTCTAAAGTATTTTATTATGATTTTTATTTATTTTTTAGAGGTTATTAATTACAAGTTAGTTTTTAGGATGTTATTTATAGATATATTTGCCTATGTTTTGAGTATTTTATTTTTATTTTGTAATTTTGATTTTATTATTTTAGTTTGTTATTTTTATATTTAAAATTTATTTTTATATACTTAAATATATTTTTATTATATTTTTATGATATATATACAATTAGATAAATAGTATATTTATTATATATGTATAAGTAAAGATATTTTATCTATGTATCTATATACTTATTTTATCTATATACTTATTTTATGATATAATATATACTTATTTTAGTGTTTTATTTGTGGTTTTATTTTAGTTTTAATATGTATATATTATACACATAATATTTACAAAATTATAAAAATATAAAATCATAAAAATAATAAAGAATAAATAAAATGAATATTTTATTCAGGTATATTGTGCAATAGGGGCCCAAAACCTAACTTTCACACATTAACTCCAAAAAATATGAAAACGGCTTCATTAAATAGCTTATTAAAAGTTATACAATTAAAGGTGATTTTGATATATTTTATTTTTATTTAAGAGATATGGGTCTGGGAAGTTGGGATTTTGGAATCTTATTTAGAGTATAAAAAGTACATCGTATATTATTTTTGTATGAAATCAATTTTGTATTTTTCTATATATTATTATCTACAACTTTCATGGATAAAGTTAAAGTAATTGAGGTATAAAAAGTGAAAAATAAAATAGGCCCAAAAATGAATAAATGATGAATAAATAAATGGGATTTTTAATTGTATTTCTAGCCCTTATCTCCCCCTACTTTATTCCTTATCGACCTAGTCATCAAGATGCCTAGGTCTCAGGGTTTAGGGTCATAAAATACCTTTAATATTTTATTCTTATTCTTTTCTTTTCTTTATTTTATAATTTTGGCATTAAAAATAGTATTTTACACAATATTTATACAACAAAGAATGAATGTCAATTTGTGCAAATTAGGGCTATTTACATGCATTAACTTGGGTTTTTAAGGCCAAAATGATAGAATAAAGGTGAAATAGAGATTCATCACTCATCCAAAGTGTTGCTAGCATAGTGTATAGCAAAAGGTATGCCATCCCTTCTCTACCCTAAAACAACTCCAACTGCAAAATCTGAAGCGTATATCATGATCTCAAAGGGAAGAGACCAATCATGTGGCTGTAGGATAGGAGCGTTAGTAACCATGTCTTTCATCTTATTGAATGCAAAGAGGACTTTCTCATCAACAACAAACTCCTAACACAGAAGCTCAGTCAAAGGTTTGGCGATCTTGCTGAAGTCCTTATTGAATCGCTTATAGAATCCAACGTGTCCCAGAAATGACTTCAATTGCTTCAAATTCTCTGGTGGCTCTAACTTGGAAATCACATCGATCTTAGCCGGGTCAACCTCCATACCATGTTTGGAGATGATGTGGCTCAATAAAATCCGATTAGTCACCATAAAGTGACCCTTCTCCCATAAGAGAACCAGGTTTACCTCACAACAACGTTGAAGGACTCAGTCTAAATGAGCAATACATATGTCAAAACTATCCCCGTATGTGACGCCCCGCCCCGCGGGGAAAGCGTCGGACCTATCTCCCTAGGATCCAGATACTCAGCAATAGCCACATTCACACATCATGACTAACATTCGGAATGTAAATCAGGAAAAGTAAATAATAAAATGCTCAAATGACATTTATATATTCTTGGTTCCCAAAACATCACAAATTTGCAATAGAGTTCATAAAATTTATTACATGACTAGCAACTTAAACTATCTAAGTTACAAAAGTATAACAATAACTAGTACAACTCTACGAGTGAAAACTGTACCCTGAGTCTTGTACAAAGTGCGGAAGATCAAGCTACTACTGCTGCTCAACAACCAGTAAACCTGGATGGGTTTCCAAAGAAGTACGTATGAGCTAAAATGCTCAGTACAGCTAAAACAGGCTAACACTACACTAAGCAGAAAGTGTAAAAGAGTAAAGAGAGGGATGTTCATGTTCCATTATTATTCTTGTAATTGTTGCTTATTATTCCAAACCACCAATAAGATTATTATTATAAGTTGCATGCAATTTGCTATATGTACTCTACTAATGCCATTATTTTTATTCATATCATGAGCTCACTAATTATACACTTATCAACATGAATTGCTTGGGATAATCATATACGTCTGTGCACATAAATATACTATTCAAGAGATTTGCCATCGTTTAGTTATGGAGTTCAAACAATAATAAACAAACTCAACAGTCACAACATGTGCACCGGAGCAAATAACTCAAGCCAACAAACCCCCAACTCAAACTTCAACCCATTTCCCCAGCTTACCCATCACAAGGGGAATACCCGGGAACGAGTACACCGCGGCCAAACGGGACCGCACCGGATACACCCTTGTGACGAAGTACGAGTCTTCGACGAGTGTCGTACTAGGGACGCGGACACACCGACTGTACCCGTAGCACTACGTTCAACCGACAGAGTAGCGGAACACACCGACAAACTCGCGGAACTAGAACTAACACTCCATCTAGGTCTCACCGGGACCACGAGAGCTGCGCCACACTCTCGGGTATGCTAACTTCTCTAACCATGACAGATACATCCAAGCGTCGATAAAATGGTAATTCAATCTTACTTTTATTTATTAATTCAATATTTACTTAAAACGATTTCTACAGTTGGCTAGAGTTAACAACGATGTAAAAAGGTGTCTAGAGGCATCTGATCTTGCATTATTTCTCATAAATAAGCATACGCTACCCTGCCACCCGCCTACTCCGTCGAGTGACTCCGAATACACCCAGACTACAGGTTGCAATACGCCACCCAACACATCTGTCGGGATTATGACCTTTAGGGTATCTGTCCAAGGGTCTAGGGGGCATGTGCAATTCCTTGCAGCACCAAACTTCAACTACTCGCAGACTACGAAAAATTACCAATAGAGAGATATCCACCACAAATATAATAATATTACGGAAAAATTGGACATTTAAATCGCTTAGGCTGATGATTGTCGTATACAAATCGGAATTCAAATAACACTAGCCTAACATCATTCTTATGAAATTGTCAATGAGAAAAATTCGTTTTCACTCCATGTTTGATTCGGACGATATTAAAAAATTGTATTTAAAAGAAAAGTACTTACATTACACGAGAGGTAAATTCATTATTAAATTGTTCATATGTAGTAAACATAAGAATGTCGTAAGTCTTCCAAAAATTAAAGTTTTTAGTGAAATTTTTGTATTCAAGTTAGCTAAGATCCAACGAAATCTAACTTTACGACATCAACTCTTTATTATTGTACTTAATAACATCTGCACAACTAGTAGATCCAACGAAATCTAACTTTACAACATCTACTGTTTATTATTGTACTTAATAACATCTGCACAACGAGTACATGTAGTCATAGGTTTACAATTTATTATTTGATCTGAAACTCATCTTTTGACTGATTTGACTATTAATTAAGACCTCATATGTTATCCCTTACGTTAGGCTAATGGTTACAGAGGAAAGCAACGGATGTATGATATAAATCCCACAGATGTATGATATAATTCCAACAATACCTTGCATATATATATATATATATATTACACTACCGATGGAGAGTAAATTATTACATTTATTTTCTTCAGTAACGAGCTCATAAGTTTAGTTCGGAATGTAACTGCCAAGATGGAATTAAATTTAAATTACCAAATCATAAGAAAGACGTTTTGATTTTACTACTAGGTCTGTTAAAAAAAACGTATGACATTAACTTGAACATGGAATATAAAACTTATGCATACTATAGTTAGTTATTATGATTAATTTACTCTTCTGAGATTCCTATTGCAAATGAACAGTTACTGGGTAGTAACTATTTCTATATTGATTACCAATTAAGTCTATAACGCATGAAATAATAGCCATCTTATATTAATAATATTTGTCTAATGCCTTTGATTTCATAAGTATTCACGCATAGTTACAATTTCTTTATTTTGATTGCAGTATATGTAATTACTTGTGTATCTTTGTCTCGTAGTATTTGTCAATAAGGTTGAATCACAAGCAGCCATAAACTAATCAAGATGATCAAAAGGATAAGAATTATATAATGAAAACATTTAAAAAAAAACCAATGATTATGATCTCAAAATCCAATTCATTCGCAAGTACATATCGTGCTCCACAAGGATTAAGATGGGATTCATCTTTAACCCAGACGAACCCTTTTTTTTTGTGCCCTATCGGTACATGAATATACATCAAAGTAATAATACAAGAAATCAATATGCTTCGTGTAATACTGCCTCCACAACCCCGTACAAATAATAGCGCCAAAATACATAACATATCAGAGATGTTCGTGTATGCACGACCAAAAACAATACATGGAAACCAATGATAGGGAGGGATACTAACTTCGTCACACATATATTCTTATGCACTCATTCATCTTCCATTCACACACTGTTATCTAGCATGCAAGTGGATTTAATAAAAATACCATTTAACCTTCTTTTATATTAGTAGGAACATGAACATCGAAAGACATCACACCAAGGGAGGAAACCCAATCCAGCAAGAGGGACACGAAGGTCCATGGGACATATGAAATGCGAGAAAATCACAAGAGAAAGGGAAGGGGACCGTACCTATATGGTTGTTCTCGCTTGCATTATCATGTCTTCGTTTTAATCTACCTTCCACATACTATCCCAACCACGGAGACCTCTAAATTACAAGCACATTTTCTTAGATCTAAACCATAAACAAAATCACCAATTAGAGGAAGATGGAGAGATGATCTTACCTTTCTAATGTGAGATTTGCGTAGAGGGTGTCGAGGAAAAACTTCCCCATGAAATAGTGGAGAACAACCAACTCCGCCAACGCTCCGTCGGAGCTCCAACGGTCTTAAGAGGTGGGAGATGGTGAGTAGTGGCTAGGGTTTGCAAGTGAGAGGAGAGAGCAGCCCATGTGTCCTTTTATATCTCAAAAATCATACTTGGGCGGATCTCTTAGATGGATCTTGCTCAATCCCGTATAACCATTTCAGATTTGACCCATCCTCACTAAAATGATCATATCTCACTCATCCGATATCCAATTTACAAAATTTCAGATGCGTTGGAATCCTGACGACGACACGCATCTAATAAGCTATCTTATTATACAATCAGATCAAAATTGGATTTTTCATAAATTTCTTATTGGACCACAACTATTTGATTATCATCAACTTGACCAAGTTGTAGAGCGAAAACTAGGGGTTTCACATCATAACAATCTTAAAACAAGTCTCGTCCTCGAGACTTCAGGAATTGGTATTGGTAGTATTCTCTGTCTATTCATATCATATGTTGTATACATCCACGATATCATACCTAATATTCATTGCATCATGTAAAGATATTATTGGGATAGGACATGTGTCTATTACGATATGCGAAAGGCTATCTACAGACCTTAATGTTATAACTTTTGAAAAAAAATCCTAATATGCATCTTTCTTAGCTTGAAGGAGATAACGATCTTAAAAGGACTCTTCATATTTCTCCTAGAGATGCACTCGCATCGGCATTCCATTTATCATGAGAGTGATAACAATCTTAAAAGGATATTTGTTATCGAGGTCAACGATAACAATCTTTAAGGATTGTGTTTATCACCTTTAGTGATAACACTTTTAAAGCATCCCCTTGTTACTCAGGAAGATGGATCCATATCCATGCTCTACTTATCACGAGAGTGATAATCATCTTGATAGGATCCTTTTTATCGTAATCGGTGATAACAACTTTAAGTGGATTATAGTCAACCCTTAGTGATAAGAATATCCAAACAAAAAGTTATATCACTCTCAATGAGTACAAACAAAAGAAATGGTGTTATCGCAACCATCGATAACAATCTTAAAAAGAATCAAGACAACTCTTTCAGTCCTTGAGCTTGTCTTACAAATTAATGTAGACTACTTGATACGAGTCTCTATATCGCGTCACTACAATTTGACATTTATCAATCTTTGAACTCATCGTCGTAATTATAATCATCAAGAAGGATATAATCCATGCGTCAGTACTATTTGTATAGGCATACCCTGCACTATCAAGCAATAAACAAGGAACATGTTTCATGAATATACTAATAAACATATTGTCTATACAAGAACATTTGATAGTTATCAGATTCATTACACCAATCACCTGCCTTGAGTATATTTTTGTCCCCTCTCATCAACATCTTGATTCTTTCATACCGTGCTCTAACAATAACATTATGGTCTTACTGCGGACATTCAGCTTGACTATGACCCCTTTGGCCACATGTATAGCATCGTCGAGGCCTGTTACTTCCCCTTGGTCCTTTAGTAGTCGAACTTGTTGTAGTCTCGTGCATTGCTTCCAAAGGTAGGGAACCATGATAAGTTATTGAAACAGGCATCACAATCTGTTGCCCACCCTGGTCATTTTCACGTAATTTTTCTCCGCTCAATTTCATATCGTGATGTAAGTCTTCCATGCGAGATATGACTTCTACCATCTCGCGGATAGTGGATGGTCGACAAGAAGAGAGTCTATGTTGAATATCAAGGCGAAGTCCATACCAAAACTTTAAGATCCGTTCATCTTCACACATTTCAAGCATGGGTGAATGACGTGCTAACTCATCAAATTTGATCTGATATTCTCTAGCTGACATCGATCCTTGTTGCAACTCATCCAATTCTTTTCTTTTTCTCCTAACCCAGAAATCAGGAAGAAACTGTTCTCTAAATGACCCCACAAAATTGTCCCAAGTCAAGGGATGTGGTAAATGTCGTGATAAAGTGCTCCACCACCGCTTCGCATGCCCGCTCAAGGAGTTTTCGGCAAATGACACCCAACAGTCTTTAGGTGCTTGAATAATCTTGAGAACTTTCTCAATCTTTTCTAACCAAGCATCAACATCCTCGGGAGTAGTATCTCCTACAAACTCTGGTACTTGACCCTTGCAATAGCTAGCAAAGATCTTCTGATGTTTCTAAAAAATATCCTCAGTAGATGGAGGGGAAAGTGGAACTTTAGCACCACCATTGCTCTGAAGGGTACGTATGGATTCTTCAAATCCATCAAGTCTTTGCTCTACGGTCTTTAGTCTCTTGTCAATATTTCGGAGCATGTCCATCATCATTGCCAATTGTCTAGCAATCTCAATGTTCGAAAGCGACATGATTCTGCAAGAATCAATTACACTCATAAGTCTCTATATATCTAAGTCTTCATATATTAGGACTCTTATACGGGAACCATTCCTGTTGGACTAAACATCATAGTCAGAGGACCCTGATGTATTCCATACCATCCGAATACCGTTAATAATCATAAGTATAAATGTTGGCTAATGGAGTATCCTTGCTCTGATACCATCTGTGATGCCCCGCCCCGCGGGGAGAAGCGTCGGACCTATCTCCCTAGGATCCAGATACTCAGCAATAGCCACATTCACACATCATGACTAACATTCGGAATGTAAAGCAGGAAAAGTAAATAATAAAATGTTCAAATGACATTTATATATTCTTGGTTCCCAAAACATCACAAATTTGCAATAGAGTCCATAAAATTTATTACATGACTAGCAACTTAAACTATCTAAGTTATAAAAGTATAACAATAACTAGTACAACTCTATGAGTGAAAACTGTACCCTGAGTCTTGTACAAAGTGCGGAAGATCAAGCTACTACTGCTGCTCAACAACCTGTAAACCTGGATGAGTTTCCAAAGAAGTACGTATGAGCTAAAATGCTCAGTACAGCTAAAACAGGCTAACACTACACTAAGCAGAAAGTGTAAAAGAGTAAAGAGAGGGATGTTCATGTTCCATTATTATTCTTGTAATTGTTGCTTATTATTCCAAACCACCAATAAGATTATTATTATAAGTTGCATGCAATTTGCTATATGTACTCTACTAATGCCATTATTTTTATTCATATCATGAGCTCACTAATTATACACTTATCTACATGAATTGCTTGGGATAATCATATACGTCTGTGCACATAAATATACTATTCAAGAGATCTTGCCATCGTTTACTTATGGAGTTCAAACAATAATAAACAAACTCAACAGTCACAACATGTGCACCGGAGCAAATAACTCAAGCCAACAAACCCCCAACTCCAACTTCAACCCATTTCTCCAGCTTACCCATCACAAGGGGAATACCCAGGAACGAGTACACCGCGGCCAAACGGGACCGCACCGGATACACCCTTGTGACGAAGTACGAGTCTTCGACGAGTGTCGTACTAGGGACGCGGACACACCGACTGTACCCGTAGCACTACGTTCAACCGACAGAGTAGCGGAACACACCGACAAACTCGCGGAACTAGAACTAACACTCCATCTAGGTCTCACCGGGACCACGAGAGTTGTGCCACACTCTCGGGTATGCTAACTTCTCTAACCATGACAGATACATCCAAGCGTCGATAAAATGGTAATTCAATCTTACTTTTATTTATTAATTCAATATTTACTTAAAACGATTTCTACGGTTGGCTAGAGTTAACAGCGATGTAAAAAGGTGTCTAGAGGCATCTGATCTTGCATTATTTCTCACAAATAAGCATACGCTACCCTGCCACCCCGCCTACTCCGTCGAGTGACTCCGAATACACCCAGACTACAGGTTGCAATACGCCACCCAACACATCTGTCGGGATTATGACCTTTAGGGTATCTGTCCAAGGGTCTAGGGGGCATGTGCAATTCCTTGCAGCACCAAACTTCAACTACTCGCAGACTACGAAAAATTACCAATAGAGAGATATCCACCACAAATATAATAATATTACGGAAAAATTGGACATTTAAATCGCTTAGGCTGATGATTGTCGTATACAAATCGGAATTCAAATAACACTAGCCTAACATCATTCTTATTGAAATTGTCAATGAGAAAAATTCGTTTTCACTCCATGTTCGATTCGGACGATATTAAAAAATTGCATTTAAAAGAAAAGTACTTACATTACACGAGAGGCAAATTCATTATTAAATTGTTCATATGTAGTAAACATAAGAATGTCGTAAGTCTTCCAAAAATTAAAGTTTTTAGTGAAATTTTTGTATTCAAGTTAGCTAAGATCCAACGAAATCTAACTTTACGACATCAACTCTTTATTATTGTACTTAATAACATCTGCACAACTAGTAGATCCAACGAAATCTAAATTTACAACATCTACTGTTTATTATTGTACTTAATAACATCTGCACAACGAGTACATGTAGTCATAGGTTTACAATTTATTATTTGATCTGAAACTCATCTTTTGACTGATTTGACTATTAATTAAGACCTCATATGTATCCCTTACGTTAGGCTAATGGTTACAGAGGAAAGCAACGGATGTATGATATAAATCCCACAGATGTATGATATAATTCCAACAATACCTTCAATATATATATATATATATATTACACTACCGATGGAGAGTAAATTATTACATTTATTTTCTTCAGTAACGAGCTCGTAAGTTTAGTTCGGAATGTAACTGCCAAGATGGAATTAAATTTTAAATTACCAAATCATAAGAAAGACGTTTTGATTTTACTACTAGGTCTGTTAAAAAAAACGTATGACATTAACTTGAACATGGAATATAAAACTTATGCATACTATAGTTAGTTATTATGATTAATTTACTCTTCTGAGATTCCTATTGCAAATGAACAGTTACTGGGTAGTAACTATTTCTATATTGATTACCAATTAAGTCTATAACGCATGAAATAATAGCCATCTTATATTAATAATATTTGTCTAATGCCTTTGATTTCATAAGGATTCACACATAGTTACAATTTCTTTATTTTGATTGCAGTATATGTAATTACTTGTCTATCTTTGTCTCGTAGTATTTGTCAATAAGGTTGAATCACAAGCAGCCATAAACTAATCAAGATGATCAAAAGGATAACAATTATATAATGAAAACATTTAAAAAAAAACCAATGATTATGATCTCAAAATCCAATTCATTCGCAAGTACATATTGTGCTCCACAAGGATTAAGATGGGATTCATCTTTAACCCAGACGAACCCTTTTTTTGTGTGCCCTATCGGTACATGAATATACATCAAAGTAATAATACAAGAAATCAATATGCTTCGTGTAATACTGCCTCCACAACCCCGTACAAATAATAGCGCCAAAATACATAACATATCAGAGATGTTCGTGTATGCACGACCAAAAACAATACATGGAAACCAATGATAGGGAGGGATACTAACTTCGTCACACATATATTCTTATGCACTCATTCATCTTCCATTCACACACTGTTATCTAGCATGCAAGTGGATTTAATAAAAATACCATTTAACCTTCTTTTATATTAGTAGGAACATGAACATCGAAAGACATCACACCAAGGGAGAAAACCCAATCCAGCAAGAGGGACACGAAGGTCCATGGGACATATGAAATGCGAGAAAATCACAAGAGAAAGAGAAGGGGACCGTACCTATATGGTTGTTCTCGCTTGCAATATCATGTCTTCGTTTTAATCTACCTTCCACATACTATCCCAACCACGGAGACCTCTAAATTACAAGCACATTTTCTTAGATCTAAACCATAAACAAAATCACCAATTAGAGGAAGATGGAGAGATGATCTTACCTTTCTAATGTGAGATTTGCGTAGAGGGTGTCGGGGAAAAACTTCCCCATGAAATAGTGGAGAACAACCAACTCCGCCAACGCTCCGTCGGAGCTCCAACGGTCTTGAGAGGTGGGAGATGGTGAGTGGTGGCTAGGGTTTGCAAGTAAGAGGAGAGAGCAGCCCATGTGTCCTTTTATATCTCAAAAATCATACTTGGGCGGATCTCTTAGATGGATCTTGCTCAATCCCGTATAACCATTTCAGATTTGACCCATCCTCACTAAAATGATCATATCTCACTCATCCGATATCCGATTTACAAAATTTCAGATGCGTTGGAATCCTGACGACGACACGCATCTAATAAGCTATCTTATTATACAATCAGATCGAAATTGGATTTTTCATAAATTTCTTATTGGACCACAACTATTTGATTATCATCAACTTGACCAAGTTGTAGAGCGAAAATCAGGGGTTTCACACCGTAGATCGAGAAATTGTCCATGAAGACCTCTAGAAAACTACCCACCATGTCGACAAAAACGACCAACATACACCTTTGGAATGTAGTGAGGCATTACACAATCCAAAGGGCATCCGTCTAAAGGTGTAGGTGCCAAACATACAAGTGAAAGTAGTTTTCTCCTGATTCTCAAGAGTGATAGAAACCTGGTTATGCCCCAAGTACCCATCCAAGAAACAAAAGAACTCTTTCCCTGCCAACCTATCAATAATCTGATCAATAAATGGCAGTGGAAAGTGATCCTTCTTAGTAGCTGAGTTCAGACATCGGTTGTAACAACCCAAAATTTTAAGGACAAATTAAGTCCAAGATGATGAATTATTAGTGAACTTGATTAGGCTTTGAATGTTGAAAATTTAATTGTGATTAAGTATGGAAAATTGAGATGCCATTAGTGGCAAATTGTGAAATTGTGTCTAGATGTGATTAAGTGGCTAAAGTAATGTGATTACTATTCATAGGTGGGCCTTATGTGCAAATTAGAAGACTTGTGTGGGTTTATGTTGCAATTTGCCCAAGACTATATACTCCCACACCCTTCTAATTTCGTCCATAAGCTTCCCCTCCTCTTTGCTTCTTCTCCGTGAGAGCTTGGAACTCATCCATGGCCAAAACCTCCATGTTCCTCCACCTTCTTTCTAAGATTACCACCTCATTTCTCCTCCAAATTTGAAGCTCAATAGCTCAAATCAAAGCTGTGGAAGAGAGGAATGTGGATCAAGTGTTGCATGTAAGATCAAAGGCCAAAGAAGAGGAGAAATCAAGCCTTGAATCTCAAGTGGTGGACTGTTCTACACTTGTTCTTGGAGTGTTCTTCCTCAAGCTTTTACAGCCTGAGTTTGAGGTACAAATCATACCCCTCATTGCTGCCATTAAGATAGAATTTTCTCCACTCTATGAGCCTAGTGTTGAGCTGCTATATCAAGGATTTGATTGTGATTCTTGTTGGGTTTTGTTTTGGTATTTGGAGTGGTTTGATGAATGATTTTTGGGAATTTCCAGATCTGATTTTGCATGAGAAACCCGAGTTCTTGGCTTGATTTGGGAGGATTTCTTGAGCTTTTTAGGTGGCGTTTGGTTGCTGTTAGACCCTTCATCATGTTGGCTTTAAATCCTTGTGAAAAATTCGAATTTCTATGATGATTTTGGGGGTTTATGGCTGCTGTTCATATGGACCTGCAACAAAATTCAGATCTGTTTCTTGTGTTTTGCATGTGTTGTTGCATGATTTTTGTATGACATAAGGGCCATTTTCGAGTATCCTTGCTTGCTGATCTTGTACACATACTATTGGTCTTTAATTCATGGTTTAGATGTGAATTTGAAGGTGATTTGGGAGTGTTTTATCTGCTGTTACATTTCAGTTCAGTAAGTTTTAGATTCTGTGATCTTATCCTTTGAATGCAATTTTATGCATGATGATGGGATGATCCAAGGGGAAACATTTGTGACTTGATTACTGGATTAATGGTGAATGTATTATCATTCCATCCATGCTTTTGATTCAAGTTTAGAAGTGTTTTTGAGGATGATTTGGTTGCTAAATTATGGACTGTTGTATGCAAAATTCAGTCAGCCTCTATGCATGTTTGATTCTTTAACATGCTTTCCTTGTGTTTTAAGGCCTCACATCCTTGAGTTCTAATCATATTGATCAAGGGTGATCACATGGTGATTTGACCTCATAGAGGAGATGACCTTTGAGTCACTTAATTGGATGGTTTGGACTGATAGTTCATAGAGAACATTCAGTTTTACATGCATATTTTTCTAGTTAAATGTTGGGATTTTGAGTATGTTTTAGTCACAAGGTTGCTGTCACTTAAACATGGATTAATGATGGTTGATGTTGTGATTTTGAAGCCCTAAAAATGCATGAGGAATTGAGGGGATTTGGGCCTTGAACTGTGAAGTGTTTTCTGTCATACTATACACTATGCACATGATGTAATTACTGAATGTTGTATGTTTTGAGACATGTAAAGATCCTTAAAATGCTGAAATTTAAAAGTTTTTTGATGCTTAAATCATGGATAGTGAACCCATAAGATTGTGCGAGAAACTTGAGAATTTATAGGTGCTTGAACTGCTGAACATATAGCTGTGCACACACGCAAATTCTAATGTTGTCATGTGAATGAATTTGATTATGTAGAACCCTCTTCAGACCACATATGAGTTGTGACTTAGTCTTGTTTGATGACTATAAATATGGACTAGAATCCCTTGATATTAAATGTTAGAATTTAGAACACAACGAGGATAAGCTTTACCCATTTGGTTGTGCATTCACATGACATTGTGTCTGAATTGTATGTTGAACTTGGGAGTGTATTCAACCTTATAACAACCTAGAGTTCTTCCTTACTTAAGTACATGATAAACACTTTAAGCCCTCCCTTACATCGATAAATATAAAGAGTTTTAATGTGATGTTTGTATGAACTATGTACTGTGATATAAATAGGAAATTTCACATATGAAAATAAGACTGTATAAGGGACTTATCATCTGACCCTAAGTCAACTAAGGAGTCTAACTCCTCCAAACTGTGATTTGACTTCTGATACCTTAAGACTTTGAAATCTCTAAATAGCCAGATCTTGTGTGTGTGTGTAAATCTTGGGGAATATAGGAAAGAAAGATGTGACAAATCTGGTAGTCAATGATCCAAAGACAGGATGTTCATCAGAGTTAGATGAGAGAAAGACTAATAACAGGTCCGTATCCCTGACCTTGGATCAGTTGAGGTTCTTATAGAATAAGTTTGGGTCTAGGACCAAGAACTTGTAAATGTGCCATAAGTCACAGAAGTCGTAGACGCATAGAGTGAAACATGAAAAATAAAAGAAATGGTGATGTCACACGTGGCCAGTCGTGGGGGTTTATACTCCGACTGTGCGAGGGCACGGTGACCCTCACCTGAGCAGGAATTGAGGTCGCTCAGGCTTGGGTAGCGGACATTGAGAGCATGGGTCTAGGATCCCAGTCTTTTTCACGTGTTTTTTTCGAACCGGCTCGGTTTTTTCGCTTCGTTGGGATCCACGAGTTGTCTATACCATTCCGTTGAACCGTTGGTTTTTCTTTGAGAGTTTAGGTTGGTGGTTCTCCGCTTTTAGTTACGAGCTCGTCTGGTTTTTACTTAGCTCTTCTCCTCCGGGAGTTGAGCAACGAGAGAGGAAGTCGGGTCCGACAGGCTTACCTTTTCTCTTTCCTGCCTCTAGTGGCATAGTAGTCGTACTACCACTGCCTTTTCCTTGGACCACACTTCCACTGGGATTGGCGAGACAGACGAATCCCTTCGGGGGTTTCCTCACCGCTGAAATTATTACGTTTCCGCCAGGCTTGTGACTTGGTGATGGGGGTTGTGATCGATAGACATGTGACAGTTCACCAATTACCCAGTAAAGTTTCTCCATTAAACATTAATGACCCGTTTAATTACCTTTCCGCCAGGCTGGTGTCCTTGTGATGGGGTAATGGTTAGTAGACACATAGGAATTAATTACCTTTCCGCCAGGCTGGTGTCCTGGTGATGGGGTAATGGTTAGTAAACACTGAGGATTTAATTACCTTTCCGCCAGGCTTGTGACCTGATGACGTGGTAGTGGTTAGTAGACACTGAGGTTCTATTTACCTTTCCACCAGGCTTGTGACCTCGTGATGGGGTAAAAGACGGATGACTTTTCCGCTAGGAGACTAGTGACGATAGTACCGTTAGTAGAGACTAATGAGGGTTGGGTGTTGAGAGAGTTGTGAGTACGTTTCCTCTTGTACACCTTCGTGAGCGAGCAATCACATGTGTCGACCGAGGATCAATGAGAGTTGAGAGAATAAGCTAGGAGTGTTGGGAACTTAGTTAGGATGCAAGACACCATCCCATGCCTACGGAGGCACCCCAACCCTGAGGCGTACATAATACCTCAGAGTCATAGTGTGAGGTTCAACCTGGACTTTGAAGTCCTACCCGGATATCGAGGTCCTAACCGGACCAAGACCACAGACTTACTTCTAGGCTTGACTTGTTGTTGGTTAGTTCCATTGATCGAGGGAGACACGATGTGGTAGTGAGCGAGAGTGTTTTTTCTTGTTAGTCTTCCGAAAGCAAATAAATAACTTAAATGAATTAATTAACCACTTTTACTTGCTTGCTCTCTTTTATCCACTACAGTTACCTTACTGTTTTTCTAGTTGTTCTAGTCTTTTCTTACTACTTTCCTTAGTAGAACTGTGTAGAATTTGTACTTGACAACTTTGTGACAGATACTTGCTTGTTCCTTTTCTACTAATGGCAGGCAAGGGCCCAGCGACCGAGTAGCCGACGTGGTTGGGCTACAGTCGTTTCTTTTTGCAGGTTACAGTTTCAGAGCAGGTATATCTTTTGGAGTTCATGTGTACAGTTGTTTGTTGTGCTCTCCTCTGTAGCCTTATATTTTTTGGGATATATTTGTATATTGGGTGTTTTGGAAAACCCAACATGTTATATGAATGAAATGAAAAAGAATGGATACCTTGTTATTCAGTTCTAGTGCATTGTTACTTCCGCTTTTAGTTTTCTTGTGGTTGCTTGTATAGACAAAATAAATCTTGTGAATGTCATGTTTAAAAAGTGAAAAATTTCCCCAGGTTTTCATAACAACGGATTAACTCTAAGCTAGTTAAGTAGGCGAATGACGTGTTTGATGGGTAACCTAAGGTCCTCAGGAGGAGGTCGTGACAAGGTTTGGTATCAGAACAAGGTTACCCCGATACACGCATTCGTACAATTTAATAGCTTGAGTTTCGAGTAACGAGAGTCTTATGACGTCTCGTGAAGCCGAATGGGAAATTTTTTGACATTCATAAGATTTATGTAACCACAAGTCACCAGAACATTTCATTCATATAAGTATCCCAAGAGGAGAAATAGTACAACTGATTATTTCTTAAAAGTGTGCTTATCTATGCTATGATCCGATACAGGGAGGATTAGCATGGCACTATGAGTAGCTCGTGATCAGCCAGGAGAGATGGCGCAAGTGCTAGCTGCACTTGTTGATCTGCGACAGAGACATGATCGGATACTTGCCCAGCAGACTGAGTTGGCAGAGCGACAGATTGGGATGGAGCTGAGGATGGAGGAGCTGTCTGACTCCTCATACCACCCATCTGGGGATGAGTCTGCTAGAGATGAGCATCTATTCTTTGAGGAGATTCACCAGCATTCTGAGGCAGAAATTTCGAGGGAGTCAGGAGCCGACAGAGCTGAGGTAGGCCAAGGGCCTGTAGCAGGAGTAGAGGTCACAGGCTTTGTTCTTCCTACTGCACCGAGACACCATGATATCTTCACATCCTACCAGAGAGCTGGAGTACCCAGTTTTCGGGGCACGGGTACGTCTGACAAGGCTGAGCAGTGGCTCAGGATGGTGACGAAGGTGTTCAGGATGATTCAGGCACCACTAGAGTCGTGGTTACCCTTTGCTGAGTTCTCACTTACTGGGTTTGCAGAGCACTGGTGGGAGGCTACTGTGTCTGAGATGGGGCGTGTGCCAACTTGGACAGACTTTGAGACCCACTTCAGAGCCCACTTCTTCTCAGGGAAGTGGAGAGAGACATAGCGTAGGTTGTTTGCAGAGCTGAGACAGGGCAGGATGACAGCGCGAGAGTACTTTGTGCGCTTCACAGAGTTGTTACGCCACACATCTTCTGCAGCTGCTTTTCCAGATGAGAATCTGGAGAAGTTTGTTCGTGGCATGAGGAAGGACGTTCAGGAGAAGTTGGTAGGGCTGAGACTGACTACCATTGCTGAGGTGACTGACGCAGCAGAGCGGATTGAGGACGTCTGTGAGAGACGTTTTGGGAGTACTTTTAGACCGCCACCGGTACCACAGAGGTCGTCTGGACCTATTCAGCAGCAGTTCCGACCACAACGGTCAGCATGATGCTTTCGTCCGGCCGGGGCGACTTCTTCTGGTAGTGTTTGCTCGACCCCCACGACTACTTTGGGAGGAGCACTGGCCAGTAGAAGTTTTGGGGCAGCACAACCATCAGGGTCATAGAGGTTTGGAGCACAGAGCACGAGACCCGCAGAGAGTGCCGGTCCATCTTCTACGCCGAGCAGGGCGATCAGGTGCTACCAATGCCAGCAGGTGGGACATGTCAGGTCCCAGTGCCCACAGCTACAGACTCCACCACCTCCACCTCCACCACGTTCTAGAGTTACCGAGAGGAGCTCCCAGTACAGAGGTCAGCAGAGACCAGCTCAGAGCACAACAGGATCCAGTGCCGGATCTATGCGGCAGGGTCAGATTCATGCGGTTACAGCTGAGCAGGCACGGTCCACGGCCACGGTCGTGAAAGGTATGGTTTCAGTTTCGAACCATCCTTTTCACGTGTTGTTTGATTCTGGTGCTACCCATTCGTTTCTTGCTGTGAGGCTTCTAGCCACATTGGGTAGAGTCGCGAAGGACGTAGATCCTTCATTTCACATCCGAGGGCCAGGCGAACAGTTGTTTATGATTTCAGAGATAAATAGAGGGCTACCAGTGTCCATAGGCGGTCACGAGATGACTGTGGACTGCCTTCTACTACAGCTTGTCGAGTTCGACATGATTTTGGGCATTGATTGGTTGTCTACACATCACGCCTTAGTCGATTGTTACAGGAAGACTATTGTCTTCAGGATCCCCAGCTTGACATAGTTCACTTTTGAGGGGACATTGCAGGACTCCAGGATGGGGTACATTTCAGTGCTGAGAGCACAACGACTGGTTGATCAAGGATGTGACACTTTCCTGGCCTTTGTTCAGGAGGTTGCAGATAGAGAGCCGATGGCTCAGAACATTAGAGTGGTGTCGGAGTATCCCGACGTGTTTCCTGAGGAGTTACCAGGACTACCTCCAGTTAGAGAGATCGAGTTCGAGATCTCGTTGCTTCCTGATACGCAACCGATCTACATGGCTCCGTATCGCATGGCACCCGCAGAGCTGAGAGAGCTGAAGGTGCAACTACAAGAGTTGCTTGACTTAGGCTTTGTGAGGTCGAGCACTTCACCTTGGGGCGCTCCTGTGCTCTTTGTTCGGAATAAGGATGGAACCATGCGGTTGTGCATTGACTACATGCAGCTGAGCAAGAGGACGGTGAAGAACCGTTATCCTCTGCCACGCATTGATGATCTATTTGATCAGCTACAGGGATCTTCGGTGTTCTCGAAGATCGACCTCCGCTCGGGTTACCATCAGTTGAGGATTCGGGAGACAAACATCCCGAAGACAGCCTTTCGGACACGGTATGGCCACTACGAGTTTGTAGTGATGCCATTCGGACTGACGAATGCCCCCGCGACATTCATGGACATGATGAACAGAGTATTCCGTCCTTACTTGGACAAGTTTGTTGTGGTGCTCATTGATGGCGTGCTGGTTTACTTGAAGAATGAATGGGACCATGAGAACGACTTGAGAGCAGTGCTTGGTACCTTGAGAGAGCATAGACTGTATGCCAAGTTGAGTAAGTGTGAGTTTTGGCTACCTCAGGTCTCATTCTTAGGACACGTCATCTCAGGAGCAGGAGTCGCAGTGGACCCTGCGAAGATAGATGCAGTGATGTCTTGGGAGCAGCCCAAGACAGTGACACAGATCCGTAGTTTTCTTGGGTTGGCAGGCTATTACATACGCTTTGTCAGCAACTTTTCGCGGATTGTACTACCCTTGACGCGTTTGACGCAGAAGGGAGTTCCTTTTGTTTGTGATAATTCTTGCGAGCAGGCCTTCAGGACACTGAAGGAGAGACTTACTACAGCTCCGATTCTTGCTCTACCGTCAGGTACACAAGACTACGCGGTTTACACAGACGCGTCAGGTGATGGTTTGGGAGCAGTACTGATGCAAAGAGGGCATGTGATTACCTATGCTTCGAGACAGTTGAGACCGCATGAGCGGAATTACCCCACGCACGATCTTGAGTTGGCGGCAGTGGTCTTCGCTCTGAAGACCTGGCACCACTACTTGTACGGGGTTAACTTTGAGCTCTTCATAGACCACAAGAGTCTAAAGTACATATTTGATCAGAAGGAGCTGAACATGAGACAACGCAGATGGTTAGAGCTACTGAAGGACTACGATTGTACGATCTCTTACCATCCCGGTAAGGGAAACATGGTTGCAGACGCCCTCAGCAGGAGAGCGCACACGGAGGGTACGATGAATTGGCTATACACTTGGGACTTACTTGCAGCACTGACGGATTGGCATCTGCAGGACAATGCGTCTTCTCCCATTTCCGTACCTTTGAGGTACAACAGTCTTTGGGATCGTATAGTGGCAGGTCAGCAGACAGACCCGTGGATTCGCGACAGATATATGCGGGCAGTGAAGGTTGAGTTTGATGACTTTGTTGTATACGAGTCGATTCTGTGGAAGGCAGGTCGGGTAGTGGTTCCCGACGATGAGCAGCTACAAAGAGATATACTTGACGAGGCGCATTGTTCACATCTTTCCATTCATCCCGACAATACGAAGATGTACCATGATCTTCGTAGACATTTCTGGTGGGACGGGATGAAGAGGGACGTAGTTGGGCATGTCAGCAGGTGTTTGACTTGCCAGATGGTGAAGGCGGAGCACAAACGACCACCTGGTTTACTGCAGCCTCTCCCCATTCCTGAGTGGAAATGGGAGAGCATTTCGATGGACTTTGTTACGGGATTGCCAAGGACACCGGGAGGCCACGATTCCATTTGGGTCATTGTTGACAGGTTGACGAAGTCAGCCCATTTTATACCTGTTAGCATGATTATACACCTTCTCAGTTGGCCAGATTGTACGTACAACCAATTGTGAGGTTACACGGCATACCCCAGGAGGTAGTGTCTGACAGAGACTCGAGGTTCACTTCCCATTACTAGCAGCAATTCATGTCAACATTACAGACCAAGCTGAAGATGAGTTCAGCGTATCACCCTCAGACAGACGGACAGAGTGAGCGTACAATACAGACCTTGGAGGATCTTTTATGTGCTTGTTCTCTAGAGTGGAAGGGATCCTGGAAGGATCATTTACCTCTTGTTAAGTTCACTTACAACAACAACAACCATCATTCGAGTATCGGCATGGCGCCATTCGAGGCTCTTTACGGGCGGAGATGCCTTAAGCCAATCAGTTGACACGAGGTAGGCAATCATGCATTGTATACCGTGGATCTCTTAGAGGAGACTGCGAGGGTTGTTGACTTGGTGAGGAGGAAGCTCTTGACGACACAGAGTCGCCAGAAGAGCTATGCAGATCGACGTCGCTGACACTTGGAGTTTCAGGTTGGAGACTTTTTGTTCCTACATGTATCGCCCATGAATGGGATACAACGGTTTCGAGTTCGTGGCAAGAAGGCGCCACACTTTGTTGGGCCATTCGAGATACTTTCACTTGTTGGGAAAGTTGCATACAGTCTGGCACTTCCCCCACGTTTGGCAGCCATTCACGACGTATTCCATGTGTCGAACTTGAGGAAGTACGTGCACGATCCTCGGCACATCATCAGCTATGAGAGCCTTGACATAGAGCAAGAGTTGACGTACGAGGAGGAGCCTGTACGGATACTTTCGCAGTTTAGTTTATCAGTTCTCTGTTTGGCAAATCATTTCACTTTCTGGGTAAAAACCTTCTTTGAGGTTTTTATGGGTTAAAAACCTTTTGAGGTTTTTATGGAAGACCGACAAACCCGACTTAGAAGCGGACTCTCGAGGACGAGACTCTCTTTGAGGTTTTTATGATTGTAACGACCCTAATTTTAAGGACCAATTAAGTCCAAGATGATGAATTATTAGTAAACTTGATTGGGTTTTGAATGTTGAGAATTTAATTGTGATTAAGTATGGGAAATTGAGATGCCATTAGTGGCTAATTGTGAAATTGTGGCTAGATGTGATTAAGTGGCTAAAGTAATGTGATTACTATTCATAGGTGGGCCTTATGTGCAAATTAGAAGGCTTGTGTGGGTTTATGTTGCAATTTGCCCAAGACTATATACTCCCACACCCTTCTAATTTCGTCCATAAGCTTCCCCTCCTCTTTGCTTCTTCTCCTTGAGAGCTTGGAACTCATCCATGGCTAAAACCTCCATGTTACTCCACCTTCTTTCTAAGATTACTACCTCATTTCTCCACCAAATTTGAAGCTCAATAGCTCAAATCAAAGCTGCGGAAGAGAGGAATGTGGATCAAGTGTTGCATGTAAGATTAAAGGCAAAAGAAGAGGAGAAATCAAGCCTTGCTCAAGTGGTGGACTGTTCTACACTTGTTCTTGGAGTGTTCTTCCTCAAGCTTTTGAAGCTTGAGTTTGAAGAACAAATCATACCCCTCTTTGCTACCATTAAGATAGAATTTTCTCCACTCTATGAGCTTAATGTTGAGCTGCTATATCAAGGATTTGATTGTGATTCTTGTTGGGTTTTGTTTTGGTATTTGGAGTGGTTTGATGAATGGTTTTTGGGAATTTCCAGATCTGATTTTGCATGAGAAATCCGAGTTCTTGGCTTGATTTGGGAGGATTTCTTGAGCTTTTTAGGTGGCTTTTGGTTGCTGTTAGACCCTTCATCATGTTGGCTTTAGTCCATGTGAAAAATTCGAATTTCTATGATGATTTTGGGGATTTATGGCTGCTGTTCATATGGATCTGCAACAAATTTCAGATCTGTGTTCTTGTGTTTTGCATGTGTTGTTGCATGATTTTTGTATGATATAAGGGCCATTTTCGAGTATCCTTGCTTTCTGATCTTCTCCACGTACTATTTGTCTTTAATTCATGGCTTATATGTTAATTTGAAGGTGATTTGGGAGTGTTTTAACTGCTGTTACATTTCAGTTCAACAAGTTTTAGCATCTGTGATCTTATCCTTTGAATGCAATTTTATGCATGATGATGGGATGATCCAAGGGGAAACCTTTGTGACTTGATTACTGGATTAATTATGAATATATTATCATTCCATCCATGCTTTTTATTCGAGTTTAGAAGTGTTTTTAAGGATGATTTGGTTGCTAAATTATGGACTGCTGTATGCAAAATTCAGTCAACCTCTGTGCATGTTTGATTCTTTAACATGCTTTCCTTGTGTTTTTAAGGCCCTGCATCCTTGAGTTCTCATCATATTGATCAAGGGTGATCACATGGTGACTTGACCCCATAGAGGAGATGACCTTTGAGTCACTTAATTGGATGGTTTGGACTGATAGTTCACAGAGAACATTCAGTTTTACATGCATATTTTTCTTGTTAAATGTTGGGATTTTGAGTATGTTTAAGCCACAAGGTTGCTGTCACTTAACATGGATTAATGATGGTTTATGTTGTGATTTTGAAGCCCTGAAAATGCATGAGGAATTGAGGGGATTTGGGCCTTGAACTATGAAGTGTTTTCTGTCATACTATACACTATGCACATGATGTAATTACTGAATGTTGTATGTTTTGAGACATGTAAAGATCCTTAAAATGATGAACTTTAAAAGTATTTTGATGCTTAAATCATGGATAGTGAACCCATAAGATTGTGTGAGAAACTTGAGAATTTATAGGTGCTTGAACTGCTGAACATATAGCTGTGCACACATGCAAATTCTAATATTCTCATATGAATGAATTTGATTTATGTAGAACCCACTTCAGACCATATATGAGTTGTGACTTAGTCTTGTTTGATGACTATAAATATGGACTAGAATCCCTTGATATTAAATATTAGAATTTAGAACACACCGAGGATAAGCTTTACCCATTTGGTTGTGCATTCACATGACATTGTGGCTGAATTGTATGTTGAACTTGGGAGTGTATTCAACCTTATAACAACCTAGAGTTGTTCCTTACTTAAGTCCATGATAAACACTTTATGCCCTCCCTTACATCGATAAATATAAAGAGTTTTAGTGTGATGTTTGTATGAACTATGCACTGTGATATAAATAGGAAATTTCACATATGAAAATAAGACTGTATAAGGGACTTATCATCTGACCCAAGTCAACTAAGGAGTCTAACTCCTCCAAACTGTGATTTGACTTCTGATACCTTAAGACTTTGAAATCTCTAAATAGCCAGATCTTGTGTGTGTGTAAATCTTGGGGAATATAGGAAAGAAAGATGTGATAAATCTGGTAGTCAATGATCCTAGGATAAGATGTTCATCCATAAGAGATGAGAGAAAGACTAATAACAGGTCTGTATCTTTGACCTTGGATCAGTTGAGGTTTTTATAGAATAAGTTCGGGTCTAGGACCGAGAACTTGTAGATGTGCCATAAGTCACAGAAATCGTAGACACAAAGAGTGAAACATGAAAAATAAAAGAAATGGTGATGTCACACGTGGCCAGTCGTGGGGGTTTATTCTCCGACTGTGCGAGGGCGCGGTGACCCTCACCTGAGCAGGAGATGAGGTCGCTCAGGCTTGGGTAGGGGACACTGAGAGCATGGGTCTAGGATCCCAGTCTTTTTCACGTGTTTTCTTCGAGTCGGCTCGGTTTTTTCGCTTAGTTGGGATCCACAAGTTGTCTAAACCATTCCGCTGAACCGTTGGTTTTTCTTTGAGAGCCTAGGTTGGGGGTTCTCCGCTGTTAGTTACGAGCTCGTCTGGTTTTTACATAGCTCTTCTCCTCCGGGAGTTGAGAAACGAGAGAGGAAGTCGGGTCTGGCATGCTTCCCTTTTCTCTTTCCTGCCTCTAGTGGCATAGTAGTCGTACTGCCACTGCCTTTCCCTTGGACCACACTTCCACTGGGATTGGCGAGACAGACGAATCCCTTCGGGGGTTTCCTCACCGCTGAAATTATTACGTTTCCGCCAGGCTTGTGACTTGGTGATGGGGTAGTGATCGATAGACATGTGACAGTTCACCAATTACCCAGTAAAGTTTCTCCATTAAACATTGATAACCAGTTTAATTACCTTTCCGCCAGGCTGGTGTCCTGGTGATGGGGTAATGGTTAGTAGACACAGAGGATTTAATTACCTTTCCACTAGGCTGGTATCTTGGTGATGGGGTAATGGTTCGTAAACACTAAGGATTTAATTACCTTTCCGCCAGGCTTGTGACTTGGTGACGGGGTAGTGGTTAGTAGACACTGAGGTTCTATTTACCTTTCCACCAGTCTTGTGACCTCGTGATGGGGTAAAAGACGGATGACTTTTCTGCTAGGAGACTAGTGACGATAGTACCGTTAGTAGAGACTAACGAGGGTTGGGTATTGAGAGAGTTGTGAGTACGTTTCCTCTTATACACCTTCGTGAGTGAGCAATCACACGTGTCGACCGAGGATCAATGAGAGTTTAGAGAACAAGCTAGAAGGCGTGTTGGGAACTTAGTTAGGATGCAAGACACCACCGCATGCCTACGGAGGCACCCCAACCCTGAGGCGTTCATCATACCTCAGAGTCATAGTGTGAGGTTCAACCTGGACTTTGAAGTCCTACCTGGATATCGAGGTCCTAACCGGACCAAGACCACAGACTTACTTCTAGGCTTGAGTTGTTGTTGGCTAGTTCCATTGATCGAGGGAGACACGGTGTGGTAGAGCGAGAGTGTTTCTTCTTGTTAGTCTTCCGAAAGCAAGTAAATAACTTAAAAGAATCAATTAACCACTTTTACTTGCTAGCTCTCTTTTATCCACTATAGTTACCTTACTATTTTTCTAGCTGTTCTAGTCTTTTCTTACTACTTTCCTTAGTAGAACTGTGTAGAATTTGTACTTGACAACTTTGTGACAGATACTTGCTTGTTCCTTTTCTACTTATGGCAGGCAAGGGCCCAGCGACCGAGTAGCCGACGTGGTTGGGCTACAGTCGTTTCTTTTTGCAGGTTACAGTTTCAGAGCAGGTATATCTTTTGGAGTTCATGTGTATAGTTGTTTGTTGTGCTCTCCTCTGTAGCCTTATATTTTTTGGGATATATTTGTATACTGGGTGTTTTGGAAAACCCAACATGTTATATGAATGCAATGAAAGAGAATGGATACCTTGTTGTTCAGTTCTGGTGCATTGTTACTTCCGCTTTTAGTTTTCTTGTGGTTGCTTGTATAGACAAAATAAATCTTGTGAATGTCATGTTTAAAAAGCGAAAATTTCCCCAGGTTTTCATAACAACAGATTAACTCTAAGCTAGTTAAGTAGGCGAATGACGTGTTTGACGGGTAACCTAAGGTCCTCAGGAGGAGGTCGTGATATCGGTAATCTACGTAGACATGCCATGAAGTAGTTATACGGGTCATAATCTCCTCACCACAATCATTCTTCATGATAGTAATCCTGGATTTCTTCGGGACCACATGTAAAGGACTGACCCACTTGGAATTCTAAATGGGATAAATAAAGCCAACATCACACCATTTCTTGATCTCTTTCATGACAACCTCCCTTAGATTCAGATTGAGACGACACTGATACTCACAGGAGGTTTTACAGTCATCCTCTAAGCAGATACGATGCGAGCATAAAGCTGGACTAATCCCACGGAGATCCAAAATATTCCATCCAATGGCCTTACGGTTTCTCTCAAGAACCTCTAGCACACGAGATTCTTATTCATTGGTTAACTGCGAGCTGAGGATGACTAGAAACATTTGGGGAGGGACCCACAAGGAAGGCATACTTCAATGTTGATGGTAAAGCCTTGAGCTCAGGTGGGTTCTGAATCGGCTCTATGAAGACCTATGTAACTACACTAGTAGAAGGTATATGATCTGTACTTTGTGAACTATCCACAGTAGCTACTGTCGGCTCAGCAAGTAAAACCTCAGAAAGATCTACAATGAATGATCCCTGCTCAGAAAGGATTGGCTCATTAGGATGTTCAGAAATCTTTGTAGTCTCATAAACCAAGGGCTCAGATATCTCAGCAATAATCTCAGAAAGATGTCTCTCATCAGTGCATATCTCAGAAAATTCAGCAAGTGGCTCATATATATCTCCATTAGGTCTATAAGTAAAAATCTCAAAATGATGTGTCAAAGGAATATTAGAATGTACCTCAATCTCTTAGACTGATCCTCAGAAATCAGCTCAAACTGCCCATCAACACACAACTCAGACGGATCAACAAGGGAACTAATGTCAATTGTGCTTTCTAGAAGGTCCTTTTGAGAAAGAAACTCCTGGGTATCAATGAAACTAGTAAACAGATATGTCTTTCTAAACTAGATAAGAAAATCACAGTCCTTAGGATCTGGTGTAACTAGATCTCTCTCATCTGCTGCTGCTGATGGTGGTGATGGCCTAAGATCGGGGATCACCTCAATTTTCACCTTGTCACTACGAGAGTGAAAGATGATCTCTCTAGTACGTAATAAACTACCACTTCAGCCATTTGGAGGAACGGTCGACCTAGTATAATTGGGGTATGGAGTAACGGTGCAGGTGTGTCTATATCAATGACAACAAAATCAACAGGGAATCCCGTTCCCTGTAATGCTACAATAATGTCCTCTAGAATGCCCCTCAGCCTCTTGATCGATCTATCAACAACCTGAAGGATCATCCTGGTTGATATAAGAGGTTCTAACCCAAAATTCGTGAGTAGAGGGGATGGAATGAGATTAATGGAGGAGCTGCTATTGAGAAGAGTGCGCTCAAATTCTTGATCAAATATAAGGCAATGGATGTGAGGTGCTCCCTTATCTTTCTGTTTGGGCGGAAGGTTGTTGATGGCATGAGCTGTGGCCATGGTCAAGATATGTTTTTCTGTCTTCTTTCGCCTGTTCTGCTTTGTTTGATGCTTTTGCGTACATGCTTCTTTCATTACCTTTTTCACTGATGGCATGTACTCCAATGCTTTAAGGAGTGGCATCTCTAAAAAGATGTTCTGTAAGACCTCTACCACTCCAAGATCAGATAGGGATTTTTTTTGGTTTTATTCAATGCAGAAGGAAATGGCACAGAATAAGAAAAACATTCAAATGCTTATTTCCATTATTCGAAATAGAATACACATGTACAATTGGACAACCGGAATCAGTTTATACATTGTTGTTGAAAATAGGGGTAGAAGAAACAAAATCAAAAACATGACGAGCTACTACTGCTGGTGTAGAAGAAGAATCCACGACTGGTGCATTCTCCCTCTCTTTTGACGGTGAACTGCTTCTGACTGGTAAAGGTGGTGGTGGTGAAGAAGAAGAAGAAGACAGTGAAACTCCATGCTCAGGTGTTGCTGCACTGGGTCTCTATAACGCTGGCGAAGAAGATGTTGTGGAAGGTGGAGCTCTCTCAGTGGCTTGATCTCCCAATCCCAACGGCTGTGAAGGTGGCTGCAATCTCCTGCCGCTCCTGAGATGAATGGCGTTAGATAAACATGTAAAATCAAGGGCCATACATGTCTCGGGTGTGGATGGATCATGGGCTACCTACTCCTTGCGTCTGAAGTTGTTGGGATTAGCTTCGACCTTTGCTGGGATCAATGTCTTTGTGGTGGTCAGGTCATTAAGCCTCTGAGTAAGATCATTCATGTTCTTCATCAGCAGTGCTAACTGATCGAGTGCGAGATTCACCGAAGATGCCTCGAGGTGCTCAATGACAAACGGTTGCTGAGACTGGTAGTGAAGAGGTTGTTGATATCCATACTGCTAGTAATGAGGAAGAGAAGGATGTGAATAATGTTCATACAATGAAAACTGCTGCTGGTGATAAGACTGTAGAAAATATGCATGCTGCATCTGCTGCTGGCCATGTCTCCGGTTCTGGAAATGAGGTGGAGACTTGAAATGAACTGCTGGTGTGGGTACTACTGTTGTTTACCTCCCTGGAACTGGTGGGCAGGTCTCTGACCCTGCTGGGCCTTGCCCTAACTGACGAGACTGGCTACTCTCTTGGTTGAACCGGATACCGTCCACCACCTGAATGATAGGTGGAGGTGGAGATTGCTGCTTAGAAATGTATGGAACCTCCTGCTGGAACGATACTATCTGATGAGACTGCTGCTGGACATGGTTAGGGGTCTGCACATAGTAATCATGTTGAACTGTGGAAGGTCCTCCGGTACTCTACTGGGTGGAAGTGGAAGAAGTCTGCTCTTGAGCAGAAGTGTCAGCTGCTGCACTCGTACTTTGGCATGCGCTGATCGTACTCACAAGAAGTTCTAGATGCTTCATTATATCATCCAGCTTATCCAAGTTCTCCATCCTATGTTCGATCACTTGGAGCTTCTCTAGCTCTGGATGGTTTCCCGATTATATCCACTTTGGATAGGTGATTTACTATGATGGTAAGATCATAACTGTCCACCCTATCTATTTCTTATGATGCCGTCATGTTGATAGCCTTGTGGGGAATGGAAGGAGAAGTGACAGGATGCTTTTAGAAGGCGTGTGAGGAAGAAAGAGTAGCATAACTCTACGCCATCTCCTCAAAAATCTGGTATAGAACATCCTCGTCCTTGTTGAAGTGACTACCCCCACAAGTGGCATCTACCAGCTTCTGACTTTCATGATTCAAACCCCCAAAGAAGTTCTGCACTAGTCTTGTCTTTGGATCGTGATGGGGACACTTCTCCATTAAATATTTGAATCTTTCCCACACCTTGTGAATAGGCTCATGGACATTTGGGAGAAGTTTGCTATCAATGATCACATTTGGTTAAGGCATCCAAGTGAGTAGTCTTTGCTTAGAAAAGCAGACCTCAAATCTTCCCATGTTGTGACAACTTTTCTTAAATGATTGACCCAATATAGGGCCTTGCTCATCAAGCTGAAAGGAAACACCACCATCTTCACTACCTCTAATGGGATGTTAGGGTAATGGATCGTGCTGCACATGCGATCAAATTGTTGGAGGTGTAAATACGGTTCTTCATTAATATTTTCGTGGAATATGGGGAGTAATGGTAAAATAGTGGGCTTAATCTCGAAATGCACGTGAATCGCAGGAATTTGAATCCATTAATTTGTCTGTCCTGCTCATGGATTATAGGATTCTCTAAGTGAGAGCTTATCCACTGGCCTCAACAGGCTCCTCCTTCCAATTCCCACCTCCTCCATGGTTTCTATCCTCATCTCTCCTATCTTCCCTAAGCTCAAGAATCATATCTCTCAATGCAGCTTAAAAGTCAGCATGTTTTGTCAACTGAGCCTGAATGGATTGAGTGGAGGCTAACATGGTATTGTTGATCTCGTTCTGCTCAGCCATGGAACCTTTTCCCTTAGGTGGAATCAAGTGTACTGTCTCGATTTCTGCAAGTGTAAACTGCACTAGATTAGTCTTCAGGAAAGATGGAGTCCTAAATGATAGTTCAAGATTAGAGTCAATCTTGGACAATGGATTGATTGATGAGGTGAAGGGTGAAGTGGAGAAAGAGGAATACTTGGGAAGTGAGTCTCCCTGAGTAGAAAACGACCGGTTTGGAGTGTGGAATGAGGCCGCAAAGTTCAAACTAGAAATGCTCCAATCTGACATCTTTGTTATAAAGAGGCGAGATGCGAGAACATGAAGGTCAAACAAGAAGAGAATGAGGAAAAAGTGCAAAGGGCACGGAAGGATCTCTAGCACCATGAATCAAACACAAGACAAACCCCCAATTTACCAACGAAACGCAGCTTGGATCGTAAGAGCTCGGTCTTTTGTCTTATCAGTTTTAATTGGTGATAAATTCAATTTTGTACAAAAGTTAGAGAGCTGTTAGGTGGCGGAAGTTTTCCTAAAGACTGGCCTGAATTCTTACAGCTAGTTGCATCCACTTTCAGTCCGGGGGTGTGAGAACATATCGTAAAACGGCTACCCCTGTTACTTAAGGACGGTTCCTTACACAGTATCCTTTAAACCACTCACTTTGCTAAGGGAAGTACGGTCTATAAAATGATTACCGTATTCCCTCACTGAGAAGTAGCTAGTCGTTTGTTAGAATCAATAGTCTGAATGAAAATCTGGAGCTTGGCTCTATCCTAATGTTTGTCTCTCACTTACTCTGCGAGTAAATTCAAACAATGAGGGGGTTACTCTCACCAAAACAATGATGATTGTCCTTTACCTTTAGTTTTAGGGTCAAGTTTTCTTTAGTAGTCCAAGTTTTATAAAGTTATCATTTTTTTGGATTGTTTTCATAGAATGGACTACTGAATTTCCAATTTCTTTTTTAGATTATGTGAGTGAAAATAACGAAGGAAATCGGAAATGCAATGCACTCTGAAATTCAATGATGCATGAAGGAGATAAGAGACGCGTACCTTGTCGTCAACACTCTACATGCAGGGTGATCCATGCAGAATTTAAATATAGAAAATAAACTAACCTATATGATGCTCAAGAACCGTCCTAGCAATAACTTCTATTAGCAGGCACAAATCGATTAATTTAACTAAGTCCAAATTATGCTCTATTCTATAGGTGCAGAAATTCTTGTTTAGGGCTTTGGAGATAATTAATTTACCTGGCTCAAGCAAGTTAATAAAACCAACTACTAAGGGCTCAAGCACATAAAACTGTGTGAAATAAATAAAAAGAAGATGGTGAAAAACAAATCTGGTGAGGTCTCCCAAGTACACCGCACTTGGTGAAACATACCCCGTACACACAAGGTATATAACATCTTTTTACATGAATTGTGAATTTATAAAATGCTAAAACTAAATCAACAACAACCTATGCAATGTGCTCCAAATGACCGGTCTCCTCCAAATCTTCTTCTCCTCCTCCTACACTCTCTTGCGGCTCAGTGGAGGATTGAGCCGCCTCTGATTTGCTTGGGGTGCACCGACGCTCCTCAGAATACCTCTCTCGCTCATCGGGCTCTTGCAATAAAGATGAAATACAAGATAATGTAAGAACCCCAATTGTGAAAATGTGAGCAAAAATAAATGGAAAAAATACAATGTGTATGAATAATGAAATGAATATAACGAAATATAGACAAAAATAAGATAACGAAAAATAAGTATAAATAACCAAGAATAGTAGGTCAAAAGAGAAACCTAACAACCCTCGTCATGCCTCCTCTACAAGATGCATTTGCTTTATCGAGAAAATCAGGGTTTAAATATTGGAATTAATTCGCAATGTCATTGCGACCCTAAAAATAGCTCAACAAAAATCTATTCAGATTTCAAGCAAAAATCAATAAAGAAAATGTACCATGGGAAAATTGTTATTTAATCTACATGTATAGCTAACAAGATCGAGCTAAGGGAGGCTACAAAAATCCCGAAGGTTATTCTATGCAATGAAAAATCAAATGAAAAGAATAAAGGAATCTAGATGCACACTATGCTTGGTTTTTGTATTTTTGAATTTTATATCTTTGTATGGAATTTTAATTTTTATATTTTTTATTTAGTTTTCTGATTTTATATTTTTATGGTATTTTTTATTTTGCAAAAAGATTTTTTATTTTTAGAATAATGAATATTGAAAGAAAAATTAAAGCACACACACTAAATCAATAATTTTCTATTTTTCAAATATACCATAAATAGTCAGAAAATTAGACTAAAATTATTTTTGCATTTTTGATAACTTTTTAATGTTTTTATTATTTTTCCTAATTTTTCCAAAATTTTTAAAGCCTTTAAATAAATCAAAAACAAGGAATAAAATGAATAGAAAGCAAAATGGATGTTTTGGATTTTTAAAATAACAAATAAGGTCAAAAATAGATGAAATATATAAAGAATGAAAGATATTTTTTTATGTTTTTCAAAAATCCATTTTATGATTTTTTTGGGTTTTTATAAGTGTTTTTATGAATTTTTAATGGTTTTAAGAGTTTTATGATTTTTATGGTTTTTTGGAATAAAAATGCCAAAATCACGTAGAAATTTAAATAGATTAAAAGAAACAATCATGATTTTTTTAGAATTTTTCATGTAGTTTTTTTATTTTTTATTGATTTTCACATGCAAGCTGGGATATTTTATGGAGTTTTTGAATTTTTATAAATAATAAAAATAATGAAAAAGCAAATTGTAATTTATGGATGAAATATATATGCAACAAGAGACTAGTTGAATTTTTGTGGAATTTTTTTGAGAGGTTTTGATACTTTTATTTGACTTTTAACATGCAAATTAAATGCTGACTCACATGGACCTAAACACAATTATTTAAAGTCTTTAGACCAAACAATATTAGAGATAAAATTTTAGGATGTAATGTGTAACTTTCCCAAAAACCGCATGCCAAGGCATGTACGCCTCGCTAGATTGGACTCAAATGCAAATAGAATTGTTTTAGGTCCAACTAATAACTCAAAAATGTTATGCTTTTATTGCAATTTTCGCACTACTCATGTGCCAAACACATACTACAGTTCAAATAGGACTTAAATGCAACTAAAATAAATGCGAAGGGTAAACATACAAATGTTCAAGAAATAAAGTATAGACACGTGTCCACACAAGTACTTAATCGAAAATGAAATAAAAGCATGGGGATGGATGTAAATGTACCCTTTATTAACGTGGCACCTTGGTCAGCTCTGATGCGTTGAGGATCAGATCGAATGGTGGAGATTTGCTCTGGAATGGAGGGCGTCGATCATATCTAGAAGATGGATCTCGCGGCTAAGAATTTGAGCAAAATGGATGGTTGATTTCGAAACTGGTGCTCCATTCTTAATCATGCGACTGCAAGATGGTTCGGATGAACTGGGAAGCACCTGAGCGCCAACGAACTTCGATCAAGCAAATCTGGGTCGTCCTCTACCTGAATCAACTTCTGACTGGTGCGACAGCTTCCTGAGATCCTACTCTATCACTTGGTAGGAACAATGGAGATCAAAGATCTTCGAGCGTGGATCTGGGGGTTAATTTAGGTTTATCTGCAGGTGAACCCCCCAGGTCTCGCTCTAGTGCTGATACCACATGCTTTGAACTTGCAAATTGAAGCTCGTGCTTGGAGGAAGCTCCAGTCAAAGGATTAGGTTAGAAATGTAGACGATGGTGGATGGATGGGGTCTCTGGCAAAAATGGTTGGAAAGGAGACCATGCTTTAGTCCTGGAAGGTTCTGAAGATGTTCGGATAGTGGAAGGGATGGATAAACATGAGATGGATATGTTGATCGAGTCGTGGGTGGGTGAACGTGATTGGAACTCCTCCGATTATGTAGATCAGAGGTTGAAGATGGCGATCTAATCTAGGATATTGAATTGAAATCAAAGCAAAAAAGAAAAGCCAAATCAAAGATAAACCACTTAGGTTACCTGTGGAGAAGGTAGAAGGGTGGAATAGCCTCGATATGCGGCTGAAGGCGGAGAGGCATAATGTGCGATGGAGAACTCTAGCAACATGATTGAATTGTGACCTAAGGCACCAAACTCACACTCCAGATCGGGGATTTGCTCCTGTGTCACAAGAGCATAATCCCTGTCACTCGATTACGGGTGATCTTGGGCTAAAATCGGATTAAATTCGAGGCGAAGGAGAAGGATGCATATTTATAGAATGAACTCCAGTGGAAGTTGAATTTCAAAATAGACATAGATCAGGGCACGAATGGTGGAATGCTTAGGCTGGTGGTCGAGAGTATCAAATGAGCGACAATAATGGAGAAGGAAGCGGGAGCAGTTAGCAGAAGATGCACATGGGAAAAATGGGTGAAGAAGCGATGGAACACAGGCTGAGCGTGAGTTAGGTGCTGACTGAGCAGTTGACCCAGGTCAACAAACCCATGTCGTACAATCAGAACGTGCGGGGGAAACATATACAATACATTAGACGACAAAAAATCAATGGAATGTTAAGTAATTCAATTAAAAATTAAAAAAAGTTTATTTAATTAAATAATATATAAAAATGTTAAGAATAAGTAAAGTTAATTTTTGTGATATTCAGTTAATTAAATAATGTATATACAAGGGTTAAAATAAACATAAAGTATAATTTATAGGTTTGTATACCTATATATACAAGACTTTGATTTTTAATTAATTATTTATACATCTATCTACATGATTTAATATTTTACTTATTAAAAATATTTTACAATATCTTTATGAAATTTTTATTTGATTTTTAGGAATTAATTTATTAGGTTAATTAAATAGGTATAAGTAGTATATGCATGGTGATACATATACAATATATATATGATTTTATTTTTGTTGATTTATGATTTTATAATTTTTATTTGTATTTTATATGAGTAAAATATACTATTCACAATTAATTAAAAATATAATATTCACAAATATACACAAGAAAACTAATAATTAAATAATATACATAGTGTATATAAGTATATTTTACAGTAGTACCGCCCAATTGGCCACATTTCACACCTTAACTTTGAATTTCATGAAATCACTTTCATTTTGAAGATATTTTAATTTGTAGTATAATGAAAGTGTGTTTGATATATTTTGAGTTCGGTGGAGCAGACATTGATCTTGAAAGTTTGTACTTTGTGGCTTTTAAAGAGTGATGTAATTTACACAATATATACAAATTTGTACTGCAATTATTTTTATTATTTGCAAAAGAATTTTATTCGTAAATTTCAAGAAGAATTATTTTTTATTTACAGAGAATTTGGTGATGAATAAACTAATGAGAGAATGTGTGTTATAGACAATTATTTACAGGGTATAAATATATGGGGTCAATGGGGCTGCCCCCTGGGGGCAGCCAACATGGTTGCCCCGTCCCATTTTTTTATCACAGTTTTTTTTATTTTTTTTTGAAAAATATCACCATGTATATTCATCCCTATATCCCGTCTATATGCCATTCGAATTTCGTCAGAAACAGAGACTCCTACAGCCTCCATCCAGACAGGGTTGATTTAAAAAAATTTTGCAACCGTTAAAAAAATGGCATATGGATGGAGGTCGTAGGAGTCTCTGTTTCTGACGAAATTCGAATGACATATAGGAGGGATAGAGGAATGAATATACATGGTGACATTTTTCCAAAAAAGCAAAAAAATTTTGCGAAAATGGGACAGGGGTAGCCATGTTGGCTGCCCCTAGGGGGCAACCCCATTTTCCCCTAAATATATACAGGCGATAAGAGAATTTTCTGGATTTTTTGGTGTTTTAGGCCTTATTTTGCCCTACTTTATTCCTTATTGATCAGGTCAAGTCTTGACCTTCTCTCGGGATCTGATTTAGCATGTATCTATTGTATATATACAGTCTTTTATTTTCTTTATTTTTCCTTTATTAATATATTTGTTTTAGTTAAAATAATGATAAATATACAGTATTTACATAAGAATTAGAGTCAGTAAGAGAATGAATTTAGTGATATTTACAAGTGTTCTATAAGGGATTTTAAGCTAAAATAAATGAATAAAGATGATGAAATGTAGATTCATTAGGCATCTCGAGGACGTTATCATAACAATGCAAGGAATGAGATTCTCAGTTGATTTTGTTGTGATTGATATGGATACCTCTGCACCGTTACTCCATACCCCGATCATACTTGGTCGCCCATTCCTTCGAACAACTGATAGGTGACCTTTCACTCCCTTAGTGACAAGGTTAAGATAGAGATGATCTCAGATCCAAAGCCATCACCGCCACCCGCAACAACATATGAGAGAGAGAGACAGTTACAACAGATTCTAAGGATTGTGATTTTCTTGTTGAGTTTCGAGAGATAGATCTTTTTACAGATTTCAAGGACCCCCACGAGTTCCTTTCCTAGAAGGAACCTTTAGAAAGCACAGTAGATATTAGCTCCCCTATTGATTATTTTGAGTTGTCAATTGATGGATCTTTTGAGATGTTTTCTGAGGACCAGTCTGAGTTACTTTCGGAGGTACATTTTTATATACCTGAGATACTTTCTTCTGAGCTTATTGACGGCATACCTCCTACCGAGATATCTAAGATCTTTATTGATGTGATTTTTTGAAATTGTTGAGCATCCTGATGAGCCATCCCCTTCTGAGCATAGATTATTCATTGTCGACCTTTCTGAGACATTACTTGCCGAGCCTACAATAGCCACAGTGGACAGTTCACATAGTGTAGATCATCTACCTTCTACCAGTGCCGTTGTAGAGGTTGTTGTAGAGCCGATTCCGAGCCCACCTGAGCTCAAACTTTTACTTAAATGTTGAAGTATGCCACCCTTACCGACGCACCCCAAATGTTTCCAATCATTATCTGTTCGCAGTTGACTAACGATCAGGAATCTCGCTTGCTAGAGGTTCTCGAGAGAAATCGCAAGGGCATAGGCTGGAATATTTCAGATCTCCATGGGATTAGTCCAGCTTTGTGCTCGCATCATATCCACTTAGAGGATGACATCAAACCAACCTGTGAGTGCCAGCACCGTCTAAATCAAAATCTCTAGGATGTTGTCATGAAAGAGATCAGGAAATGATGTGATGCTGGCTTTATTTATCCCATCTCGAATTCCGAGTGGATTAGTTCATTGCATGTGGTCCCGAAGAAATCCTAGATTACTATCGTGACAAATGACCGTGGTGAGGAGATTCCGATTCTTGTACCCACTTAAAAAACATGGCATGTCCGTGTGGACTACCGACACCTAAACTTAGCTACTAAGAAAGATCACTTTCCACTGCCTTTTATTGATCATGTTATTGAGAGGTTGGCAGGGAAGGAGTTCTTTTGTTTATTGGATGGGTACTTGGGATATAACCAGGTCGCAATCGCTCATGAGGATCAGGAGAAAACTACTATTACTTGTCCATTTGGCAACTACGCCTTTAGACAGATGCCCTTTGGATTGTGTAATGCCCCCGCTACATTCCAAAGGTGTATGTTGGCCATTTTTGCCGACATGGTAGGTAGTTTCCTCGAGGTCTTCATGGACGATTTCTCGGTCTATGGGGATAGTTTAGACTCATGTCTTAATCATTTAGACCGATTACTTCAGCATTGTTGTGAGGCCAACTTAGTGCTCTCGTGGGAGAAGAGCCACTTTATGGTGGCTAATGGAATTGTATTGGGCCCATGACATCTCCAAAGGTTTGACCCGGTTAAGGTTGATGTGATCTCCAAACTAGAGCCCCCGTAGAATTTGAAGTAGTTGAGTTCATTCCTTGGTCATGTTGGATTTTATAGGTGATTTAATAAGGACTTCAACAAGATCACTGGACCTTTGACTGAGCTTCTTTGCAAGGAGATTGGGTTCATAGTTGATGAGAAAGTCCTCCTTGCATTTCTTAAGATGAAAGACATGGTTACTGGAGCTCCTGCCCTTCAACCACCTAATTGGTTTCTCCCTTTGAGATCATGACATGTCATATGTAGTTGGAGTTGTTAGGTCAGAGAAGGGAAGTGATACCATTTTCTATACACCACGCTAGCAAGACTCTGGATGAAGCACAATGTAATTATACAGTTACAGAGAATGAGAAGTTAGCTGTGGTGTTTTCTTTAAAGAAGTTATATTCATACCTACTTGGTTCACATGTCGTCGTATACATGGATCACACTACCATATGGTACTTAGAAGTAAAGAATGATGCCAAACCACACCTTATCAGATGGATCCTTCTTCTCCAGGAGTTTGATTTAAGAGTCAAAAATATTGTGGCAGATGATCTTTCTTGGATCATAGATGCAGAATCCTCTGAGAAAATAATTCTTCCAATTTCGGAGACCTTTCCATATGAGGCTATTTTTTCTGTTGCCTCACTCCCATGGTATGCTGATGTTGTAAACTATCTTGTCTCCAAGAATGTTACACAAGACTGGCCGAAGCACAAGGTAAGCAGATTCCTGTCAGAGATGCATTTTTACCAGTGGGAGGATCTGTACCTATTTCGTGAGGGTGCAGATTGTATCTGGAGAAGGTGCATTCCTTAGGAGGAATACACAAGTGTGCTTGAGCATAGTCACATATTAGAGTCTGTTGGGCATCATTCGGGGAAGCACACAACAATAAAGTTTCTACAATGCGACCTATGGGGGTCATCTCTGACTAAGGATGCTACATATTATGTTCGAGGTTGTACTGATTGTTAGAAAATGGGAGGAACCATTGGTTCCAAAGATACCATGCCCCTGAGATATACCCGGATTTTATATGTTTTTGATGCTTGGGGCATAGACTTCATGGGCTCATTTCCTGTCAGTCAGGGATTTCAGTACTTCCTGCTTACCATTGATTATGCTAGTCATTGGATGGAGGCTATTCCCACTCGAGCCACTGACGGTTTATTCCTTTCTTAAGGACAACATTATTGCATGGCTCGGGATTCCCAAGATACTCATTTTAGATGGGGGAAGCCATTTCATTAATAGAGAAGTCACGAAGCTTGTGAAGTAGTACACCATTTGAGCATAAAGTTGTGTCTCCTTATCACCCACAAATTAATGGCTTGGCTGAGAATGCAGATAGGGAGATCAAGACTATACTTAAAAAATGTGTACATCTAGATAGGAAAAACTGGTCCCGGATGCTTTCTATGGGTTTATCGGGCGGCATATGATGAATCTTGTATTCATCATGCTAAAATCCACTTTTTAATCCCCTAGCTTAAATAATCCAATAAAATACATTAATAATTACTCATTATTATCTTGTATTATATTATGTATAATTAACCTATAATTAATGTATTTAATTAATATTATTTACTTTGCAATTATTTCATCATTAAAAGCCCATAAAAATTAGGTTAATAATTGTCTATAACTTCCCTAACCCTTAAAAGAACTAAAATATACAAAAAATATCAAAATTTTGATCCCAAATCGGTGTTTTTAACCCCTTAAAAATATCCCCGCCCCTAAAATACTTTTTGTACAAATGACCTCTTTTGGCTTTTTGTCCAATATGAAACTTATAGATCTCATCGAGATCTACAACTTTTATGTTTGAATTTTTTTGCTAATTTTGCCTCTAACTAATTCTTTTTTATTTATCTTGGATTTTACATTTATTGAATTTTCTGATTGGGTGACGTGGCGCCCTCTGTGCCGCCCACGTGGCCCGCTCCTCCTTCCACCACCCGTCCTCTCTAGGAGCCGTTGGATCACCTTACACCCGATCCCATCTCATCCATTCATCTCCAGATCAACTCCAACCATTAGATCTTCCTCTGGATCAGATCCTAACCGCTCTTCTCCGCCTTCCTCTCAGCCGCTCCATTTCCCCTTCATCCAACGCCTCTCAGTCCTCCACATTTCCCCTTCTCCCTTTGCCCTTGGATCAAGCCCACTTTTCATCCCAGTCGTCCTTTGGCAACCCCCCTTCTAGCCGTTAGATCAGATCACCTGATCTGATCTAAACCACTCCTTTGTTCCTCGATGTCAGCCGTTGGATCACATGATCCAATAGTTCCCGTCCATCTTCCTCCTCCCACGCGCCTCGCCCCCATCTGTTATGCCTCACGATCCCATCTTCCCCTTCCATTTTTGGCTCCCACTCCAGCCACCATCCTCCCTCGTAACGACCACCTCCACGTTGCCCTAAGACCTACCATCTTCGTGCCTCCATCAATGCACCTCCCCTTCACTCCACCAGCGTTACGCCCCACGAGAACCTGAAACAACCACCACCACTTCCAATAAAAACCACTCCTCCACCCGCTCGCGAATCCATCCACCACTCCATAGGCTATGACTTAGCTTCTTCCTCCTTCCAGTGACAATGGAGGGTGGTAATTTTGAGGCGACGATGGTCGGGTGCCTCAGGTATGATCCATGACCGCTCGGCCATGTAGCGGCACCACCACACACCCCCGAGCACCGAGGCTGGGCCGACCTCGTTGTGCGATGATTGGGGATTCATCTGAAGCCCAACCCAGGATAGTTCCTTCACCGGATTCCCCTCTCTGTCGAGGTCTTCTTCTTCTGTCTTTTTCTTTAATTCTATCTTAATTTTCCCGTCACCTCCGATCACTTTCACATCCACCTAACCACCCGATGAGCTCCACCAACCAACCATCATCCTCGCCCTCCAAATCCGATCACCACTTCCCTTCTCCAGAACCCCTATCACTCCGCCTCACCTCCTTCTTTGCTCCGTCGGGAAGAAGCTCTGGTCCCCCGCTCCGCCACCTCCACGAGACCCCACTTCACATTACTTCACTCTCCCATGCTTCGGCTATCGTTTAACAACTACAGGAAGCTTCAATGGCCAGAATCCGCATGACCGAGCCGATCTCAACCATCAGCTCCAGCGTAGCTTCATCAGGAGCCTGCTCCATTTACCCTTGCCGCCTCCTCTCCGGCTTTGGTGCTTCGTGCACCATACACGAGCCCAGAGGGGGCCGACGGAGCTTTGTCATACTCGCCGGAGCTCCAAGTACGCCGCCCCTCCTCCGGGGGAAACGAAGAGCAGGCATCGTTGGATGGCTCCCCTCGGTGCTCATCCAACGGCCCTGGTAGCTCCACGTAGCCACTACCGACCCTGGTGCTTTGGGACCACCGACCCTCTCACCAAGCCAAGATACAAAGCTACATTGCTTGTCACGTGGCCTGAAGCAGTGATGACTCCCGAGCTTGGCCCCTCACATGCTTCGCGTGTGGGGGTTGGGTAATTTACAAGGAAGACCCTGGATGTTTTTGCAATTACATTTTGGTCCTCCAGGCCATGGCTCACGTGCGCACCTGGATTATTTACATGGTGGCCCTCGTAAGTTTCGGAAATTGCATTATGGTCCCTATGCACATTTGGAAAATTACAAAGGGGCCCTATCACTTTTTGTTTATTGTAGATGGGTCCCTATAGGGACCTATTTGTAATTATTTATTCTTTTAATTCATGAATTATTATTACATTTATGCCCTTGCATTGTTTCTTTCATAACTTGAGCATCGTAGGTCAAAATTGCATGATTTTAGTGTCATTTTGTTCCTTGTTTCTTCATCTATCTTATGGCATGTAATTTTCTCATCTGACACTATTTTAAATATGATGAAAAATTTGTTGTTAGATGATGTCCTTTGCTCTATATGTCTTTGCTATTAATAGATGACTACTCATAATATTATGCACAAAATGATTCCGAATTTGAATCATATATTCTACTCATTTTCTCTATGGTATTTTTGTAATCCATTATCTGCATGATTATCCCTTGCATTTATTCACACCTTAAGCATTGCATTTCTTATAATTGCATTGAAAAACAACTAAAAAATTTCATGCATCATATATCATCATTGTTCTGCATTTTATGATGTGCATCTGCATGAAGACCTTTAAATGAGAAATTATTCACACATACTCTTACTTGACCAAAATTTGATGGATAAATTAGTAGCTCGTGTATGTGTGTTCGATCTTGGTAGACTTGCTAAGTATAAATACTCCACAACATTCAAAAGTTGTGGTTTTTGATCGATCGTTTTTTTCCTCCTATACTACAATTTTAGATAAATAAAGAGGCGAATTCCGCGTTCATCAAATGGCGCCGTTGCCGAAGACACAACTCACTTTTATTTATCTGTTGAGTTTTGATATCTTTTTGTGTTGAATATTTTCAAAATCTATAGGTCTTCTTTTCATGCATTATTTTTGCATCATTTCTGCTAATTAATTTCCTTATTATTTTTCTAACATTTCTATTTTATGGCAGGGCCCATGAAGATCGAGGACGCTTGATCTCCGTGGAGGCGTGGGGTTGGGAGCTTCAACTGAGAAGGCCACAAAAGAGTTAGCGAAGAATTATAGGAACTTTTATCAGACTGCTTGCATTTGCATATTGTAAAAAAATGTATTGCATGCGGATGTTTAGTGGTCCTCATTAGAGGGCTCGTGTGATGCAAAAAAAAAAGAAAAAAAGGAAAAAAAAGAAAAAAAGTAGATCACTAGATGATCTACCCCCCACACTTGCACATATACACTCACTCTCCACTTCTCCCTCCTCTCTGTATATTTCATACAATCACTCTCTCTCTCTCTCCCCTCTCACCTCCAAATCTGTACACAAAGCACCCCCTCTCATCTTTTGTAAAAATTCATCTTAGTGTAAATGCTCCCCCCAACACAGAACCCCTAATTCAGATCCTTTACTTATGCTATTCGTAGCCTAAGTATCGGGGGGGGGGGGTGATGAATCTCGTATTCATCATGCTAAAATTGGTCATTTAGGCTCTGTTCCCCATCATCCACCTGTAATTAATCATTAATAGAGCATTATTAGCATTCATACATGTGTAAATAATATCTGCATTTCATCATGCATAAATTGCATTAAAAATCCCTTGTGTAAATTAGCCCAAAACGCCGCTAACTTCTTACATTTTTAGTTAATTCATCCTTCCTCCAATTGACCTAAAACCACCTCCATTGTGTAGATATCACTAATCTTATTAAATAAAAATACAAAAGAATTACTAACCCCAATAAGTGTCAAATAATCCCAAAGTCAAATTCCACATCTAACGGACTAAAACGAGCATATCTCCCTCATACAGTGTCCGATTTTGGTCTACTCACTTTTAAAGTACTCCATTTTCAAATACCTTCAAAACAAGACCAATTTCGTAAAATTCGGAGCTCATATGTGAAAGTCGGGTTTTGGGCCTCTTTTGCGTATTTTAACTTTTTACTAATTTTGACCTGAGATTTTATGTGAATAATAAACTCTTTTAATTTTATTTCTTTTTCATTTGTGTCCTTTGATGAAAGTTTTAATAAGAAATGCAAACATTCAAATCCAGATTAAAATTGAGATCAAAGAAATTGACCAAGTCCGAGTGTCCGTTGTCGGTCTGCACAAAAGTCGTGTGATTCTGACTTCTATTTTATTTTCCTATTTTCTTATCTATTAAAAATTCAAAAAATTGTAAATAATTTTCTTCTTATTTATCGTATTTTTTTAGAATTTTTATCCCCTCTAAAACCACCAAAAAAATTACAAATCTCAAAAATGCGGTTTTTCGTACACCAGGAAAGCCACCAAAAATATCACTTCGCACAGGTGACCTCTTTTGCTCCCGGACCCTTCATGAAAGTTGTAGATCTCGACGAGACGAACAACTTTCATGAAGAAAATTTTTCGATCCGAGGTCATCTTCTATCTCTTTTTCCCACTTTAAAATTCGAAATTTTTTTGGTGCCACGTGGCAGCTCCAGGGCGTGCCACGTGGCACCCCGCTGTTTCCTCTCTCCAGCCACACCCCGGGTCACGTCAAAGCACGTGACCCTCCTTCATCTTCTCCATCCAGCCGTTTCGCCCCGCCCACCTCCGCCGTTACCCATCCTCCCTCGTAACCGCCGCCTCCTCCTCTCCGCTGGCCGTTACGAGGGCGGCCTATAAAGCGTCTCCGCCACGACCGCCATCGCCATCCGCCACCGCAAGGGAGAGCCTCAACGCCTTGGTGACAGCAGGACTTGGGCATCTCCGGCGTGATCCAGCCACCTTGTAGTGGGCTGCTTTGAGCTTCCAAGCTCGTGTCAACTCCGGCAGTGTATACTCGTCATCGAAACCCCCTCTCAGGTACTCCTCGTCATCATCCGATCCTCCGCCCACCTCTGCCTGCTTTGCAAAGGCAGGGACCCTATCCGCCTCGCTCCCGAACCCACCGCACACCTGGAGCGAACCCATCGCCGTCGTCTTTCTTCTTTGTGCTAACTTGCAGGTACAGCCGTCGCCAACGCCGGCCCAGCGCCTCCGCCGCTTCACCTCAGGTTGAGCTCCTCCGCCGAGCCCAGGCCGCGTCCAGCTCACAGCTGGCCTCCGCTCCTTCGACCTCCACCTCAGGCCGCCTCGCGCGGCGCCGCTCCGCCTTCACCACCCTCCGCCGGTCGTGTGTCGACCGGCGTAGGGACCGCCGACCGTGCTTCCTCCACCTCCGGCCGCCTCCGCCGCTCGTCGACAGCCCTCGCCTCCGCCCCGGCTGAAGCCCCACTCGCCACCGCCCCCGCATCGCGACGGCACCGCCCGACCTCGCAACGCACAGTTGCCGTCGGATCGGGCAAGTGCTGCCCTTGATCCGACGACCTCTGTGCTGCCACGTGCCCCCCCCCCCCCCCGAGCCTCGGCCCCAGCCTCGAGGCTCGGGGCGCCCGAACCTCCGACCTCTCTGCCGAGCCTCAGGTCCGGACCCAAGCCTCTAGGCCCGGCCCGAACCACAAGCTCGGGACCCGAGCCTCTTCTTCGGGGCCCCGAGCCTCCAGCCTCCGCCACCGAGCCTCCAGGCGCACGTGCTACGCACGTGCGCAGTAGGAAAATTGCAGAACGACCCCTGGAGTTTTCCAAATTTACAAAAATACCCCTGCCAGGGGTAAATTTCAGAAAAGCCCCTCAACTTTTTGCTAATTACAGATAAGTCCTCCCAGGGGCCTCTTTGCAAGGAAAACTTTTTTTTATTTACATTTCAGTCCCTGAAATTTCATTTTAGCATATCTTTGTCATACGGACTCCGATTTTAGCATACAATATGTCATTTTGAAGCTATTTTTGTGCTCTATCACTTAGCATAGTTTGTGATCAGATCTAGAGGTGTTTGTTATCAATTATTTTTTGAGGATCATCACTGACTTTTGCAGGCTTATTTTGACATACTTGTGTAAGAGAAATGAATGATAAACTTGTTGCAGGAGTTCCGTTGAGGATTTTAATTTGATTAACCCCTTGTTTTATTGTTGATTATTCCAAATCTTTACAGGGATTGAATTGAGGACCGATATTTTTAACTCTCTATTTGGGTGATCAACTATTAACCTAGAAAAGTCATTTTACATTGAATCTGTGAACTTGGAGTCGATTGATCTTTCTTGGTTTCAACATTATTCGATCTGTGATAATATTTGATGATTAATTGAAGTTGTTAATTGAGGATTTAAATCGAGCAAAATCACAAGATCCTGAGCTGAATTAGTATTCCCATTCATTTTCTGTGCATAACATTCGCATCTTCGCATTGTATATTTTTGCAAACACACCTATTAATCAAGCATTAATTAATTATTTAATTTGATTTAAACCACGCAACTAAAAATCACCGTTCCCTGTGTTCGACCTTGGTACACTTACCAAGTAAAAATTACTCCACAACATTCAAAGTTTGTGGTTTTTGATCGACCGATTTTCACCTCCTATACTACAATTCATCGATATTAAAGAGGTGGATTTAGCGTTCATCAAATGGCGCCGTTGCTGGGGAACAGCGAATTTTTAGGGTTTTGAATCATTTTTTTAATTAATTTTTGTGAAGTTAGTTTTTGTGACATTTTTTTTCTCTTTTACAATTTTTCATTATTTTTTTCTTTTTTCTTCTTCTGATACTAACCACAATCTCTCTCTTTGCAGAATACTGGAGCGGAATTTACAGATATAAATCAAGGATCTGCGATGAAGACTGAATTTTAATTTTGTGAGAGAGAGTTAGTATAGATTTAATTTTCTGCAATATTCTCAGGGTCCCTCTCTTTGAACCCTTATAATAATTAAGACTGAACATTCCTGTGGTGTGTCGGGTCTGATTCAACCCCTTCTGTGTGGTTGGGATCCGACTTGAGTGGCGTAGGACTTAGGCACATATACGCTTGCTTGTTTATTATTGATTGTGCTCGTAATCTCTAGGCCACACTTTTTCACTAATTAAACGCACTATAGATCGTTCAACATTAGCCAAATTTTAAATCAATTCTTCCCGCTAATAGAACTATCTGTTTAGGGCGTTTTTCATCTGTGCATATCATTTAGTGTAAATTTAAAATTCCTTGTCTTGCATCCCGCATGAAGAACGCGAGGATTCACTGTAAGTCCTTCTCTTAAGCATGCATCATTGATTTACGCTTGCATCGGCTTTTTCGATTCTCCCTCCTCAAGTTTTACAACTTAGGAATTAACGGAATTGGGACTGCTCGTTAGGCGTGAATTTCTGTGCTCACCTAAACTACAGTGATAACCTTAATCTAAAATTGGGACTGCTAATCAAGGTGACTGCAAATAAACTGACCTAAAATTAACTCTTGTTTGGTGTAGAGAAACCCACTCATTGTTTGTTTAAGGACAAGATCGCACACCTTAGGGTAGAGCCAAAAACCGAAATACTTCATTCAGACTACTGATTTTAAAAACAATTAGCTACTTTTCAGTGAGGGTCTCGGGTAGCCGTTTACGGTCCGACTTCCCTTAGCAGAGTAGGTGGTTTAGAGGACACCACGGAAGGCACCGTCCTCAAGTAACACGGGTAGCCGTTTAAACGGTCCGTACTTACACCTATACTGGCTGAAAGTGGGTGCAACTAGTTGTATGAACTCGGGACAGTCTTTATGAAATATTTCGGCACCTAACAGCTCCGCTTAATTTGCAAGATTGTCTTGTCATTAAATTAAAACTGAAAAGATAAGCGGCCGAACCCTGACGTGCCTTCATCTGTGTTGAGTGGTGAACTTGAAAATTGGCTGGTGTTTGCTTTGTGTCTGCTTCCTAGTAGAGATTCTCTCCATGCTCCTTGTCTTGTTCTTTTCACTCCTTTGCTAAGGAATCTCTTATCCTTATCAAAAACCTCATTCAATTCCGGCACTTAACTCTTAACTCTTCCTTTCTGAAGGTGAATAACAATGCCTCCAAAGAAGAACCCTGGTGACGATGAGAACAACAATGACCCCATCCATGCCCTCTTGGCTAGGATAACCGCTGCCGAACAAACCAATGAACTACTTAGGACGCAGTTGGCAATAATACAACAAGGCGAGGCTGCTATGGAAGACACGTATCTCCCAGAATTAGATGAAGATTATAATTGGTTGAGACCTGTCCCCCCTGAGGATGCGTTCGAACACAAACCGCATTTCCTGGCACTATTGCCAAAGTTCGGAGGAAATAACCATGAAGAACCATATATCTTCCTCCGCGACTTCGAGTTAGTCTGTGCTAACCTCTGCCACCCTAAGGTTAGTCAGGACTACATAAGGTTGAGAGCTGTCCCCTTCGCCTTGACTGATAAGGCGTCTTACTGGCTAAAAAATCTAGGGGAAGTAGTCACGACATGGGCCACGTTCAAAATTCTGTTATTAAAGAAATTCTACCCAGTTAGTAGAATTAATCAAATGAGGATAAAGCTCACGAGTTTCACCCAACACCCGAGTGAACCATTTCATGAAACCTGGGAAAGATTCACAGACTTAGTACAGAAATGCCCAGGACACGGGATAAGTAAAATGATGCTGGTCCAAAGTCTTGTGAGCGGGCTGAACCCTGAGACTCAAGGGTTGGTTAGTGCATCTTGCGGAGGAAGCTACATGGGGCGCCACGAGGACACCGTATACAAGGTGTTCGAAAGACTTGCTGAGTCTAGCCGTGCACAAACCACTAGCCGGGCTTACATAGCCGGCTCCAAAAAGATGGTGAATAATCTGACAACCGACCACAATGCTGACATGGGAATAATAGCTGATAAGCTAACTATGGTTGAGCAGATTTATAAAAAGGTGGATGAGATCCATAAATCATCTGATATGGAGAAATTGGCCAAATTGCCTAAACAAATGGAGGAATTGGCTGACAGGGTATCAAAGATTGCACCCCCCGCACCCATACACCAAATTCACTACATTCAAGGTCAAGGGGTAGGGCAACATAGCCATTGGGGTGGAGACCAAGTCTTGTCCTCTCAAACTGATGAAACCTCCGCTCAGACTGATTTTGAGGAACCTCCACAGGTCATGGAGATAAACGGAGTCTGGTACAATTTGGAACCAGTCAATCGCTCAGGCCAAAACTCTACGCCAAATCCTCGTCCACCGCAAGCTCAGCCCACCTACCAGCCTCAACTATAGCAGAGGCAGCAATATCGCACGGGTTATCAGAACCCGCAACCTCAGCCACAGCAGAACCAACGCCAAAAAGGGCAATATCAGCGACCTCAGGCCAGGCAGGGCCAAGGGTCCTCCTCCTCTTCTGCTATCTCTCCAGAACTCCAACGAGTGATGGATGAGCTTCATGACATGAGAGTCGACATAAATCGACTCTCTCGTTGGAGAGATGAGGTGACAGCACCCCAGACCGTGATTCCAGCTCAAGTCCAGGCTAACCCAAATAGCCTTGGACACAATCAGGTATTAATCTCTGACTATTCCATACCTGAGCTTAAACCTTCCTCAAATAATGACTCTTATCATATCTCTCTTAGGAGCGGAAGGACCGTAACCATGCCTGATCGAGCAAAGGAACGCGAAGACATAGCCCCAGTGTCCACCAATTCACACAACCCTGGGGGAATTGACAAAGGAAGACAGGAGGAGAAAGAACAAGTCCCACCCACACCACCCGGATATAATGGAGAGTCTGAGTCTGAGTCAGACAAAGAAATGCCACCAAGTTTCCCTGTTTTTAGTCCGAGTCAGAGTCCTGTACGAACTTTTTCATTCAATAAAAGTGATGATGTTGATCACAACAAATCTGTTCCTTTCCCCTGTGCTCTTACGGCAGGGAAGAAGAAAAACATAAAAAACCAAAAAAATGATGATGAGATGGCCCGCATCTGCAAGGAAAATATTAAGGTCACTCTGTCCTTGGACGAGATGATAGAAAGAGATTCGGCTTTTCGGAAATACCTTAAGGTGAGATGCACACCAACTAGGGCCAGCAAACAAAATCCTAGCCGAACAAAGAAACACATACTCTTAGTAGCCACATCTCGTCTTATAAAAAATGAGCTGCCAAGAAAGAAAAGAGACATGGGTGCTCACTTCGTCACTAGCTACATCAACGAAATCAAGTTTGCAAGAACATTGTTAGACAATGGATCATCCATCAATCTCATGCCCACAACCCTATATGAGCATCTCAATCTAGGTCCTCTTAAGCAATCAACAACCGTACTTCAATTCGCAGACACCTCAACTAAGCGACCTAGGGGCGAGATTCGAAACATTGTCATCAACATAGAGGGGCAAAACTACCCAGTAGATTTTACAATTCTTGACATGGATGTCCCTAGAAATTGGAAAGATTCCTAGATGATACTAGGGCGACCCTTCCTTAGGACCGCAGGAGCTATATTTGATTATACATCCGGGAGAATCCAGTTCGGAAAAGTTGAACTTAAAATGCAGCAAACTAGGTTCCAAAGACCTGACACTGAGTCGAGCACCGAGTCTGAAAAATCAGAAACTGAAACTGAAATTACATAACCAACAGCTGGGTCCTGGAGACAAAACCCAGCCGCTATGATAGAATCAACCTCATCTGGTGAGGAAATTGTTGATGACTTAGTCTGCCAGCTCATCCATGCATCTACCTATACTCTTGGAGACTCAGAGGCCACTTTAGACCTGTCGGTCCATTCTCCTTATGGACAATCCTTGAGTAAGGTACACAGATCGGACGCGGCGACTGCCACACCTCATTCCATCATTAGCGATCTGATCCGTGATACAACCATGAGGGTGGTCAACATTGATACACTACAAGCATCCACATCACAAAAACAAACATCACAGACAAAACCAGATTCGAGAAACATCATTGACTTACCTGAACTCAAACCATTGCCCCCTACACTTAAGTATGCCTTCCTTGCAGGACAAAAAGGACAATTTCCGGTCATTATCAGCTCACAACTGACCGAAGAGCAGGAGATCCGCCTGCTTAATGTTTTGGAGAAAAACCGCAAGGCTATAGGCTGGAAATTGTCTGATCTTCCAGGGATTAACCCAGCCTTGTGCTCACACCATATTTACTTGGAAGATAATGCTAAACCCTCCCGTGAATGCCAACGTAGATTGAATCCAAACTTACGGGAAGTGGTTAAGACTGAGATCGAAAAATGGTGTAAAGCTGGGTTCATATATCCCATCTCCGACTCCAAATGGGTGTCACCTTTGCATGTAGTCCCGAAAAAGTCAGGACTCCAAATTATCACCAATGAGGAGGGAGAAGAGATTACGACACGGGTACCTACGTCGTGGCGTGTCTGTGTGGATTACAGGCGCCTGAATGCTGCAACGAAGAAGGATCACTTTCCGCTGCCTTTTATTGATCAAATCCTGGAGAGATTGGCAGGGAGAGAATACTTATGTTTCTTAGACGGGTACTCGGGCTACAATCAGGTAGCCATCGCCCCCGAGGACCAGGAAAAGACTACTTTCACATGTCCCTTCGGCACATACGCATTCAAGCGAATGCCTTTTGGGCTTTGCAATGCCCCTGGCACCTTTCAGCGATGCATGATTGCGATTTTTGCCGACATGGTTGGGGATTTCCTGGAAGTCTTCATGGATGACTTCTCGGTCCATGGTGATTCATTCGATGATTGTCTTGCGCACCTGGATCGAGTCCTCCAAAAGTGTAGGGAAGTGAATCTGGTGCTCTCTTGGGAAAAAAGCCATTTCATGGTAAAAGAGGGCATTGTACTGGGGCATGTCATCTCCAAGAAGGGAATGGAAGTTGACCCTGCCAAAGTAGATGTGATTAAAAAGCTTGAGCCACCCACAAATGTGAAACAAGTACGGTCTTTTCTAGGGCATGTAGGATTTTACAGAAGATTTATCAAAGATTTTTCAAAAATTGCCCGACCGCTAACTGACCTTCTGGGGAAAGACACCGAATTCGTGGTAGATCATAAGTGTCTAGAAGCATTCGAATTACTCAAGAGAAGGATCATTGAGACTCCCGTCCTACAAGCTCCCGACTGGTCTCTTCCCTTCGAGATCATGACAGACGCCTCTGATTTCGCTGTAGGGGCTGTATTAGGACAACGAAAAGATGGAATCCCGTATGCTATTCACTACGCAAGCAAAGTGTTAGACCCTGCTCAGAAAAATTACACTGTGACCGAAAAAGAAATGCTTGCTGTAGTTTTTGCCTTGGAAAAATTTCGATCAATACTTCTAGGATCTAAGGTGACAGTTTACACAGACCATTCTGCCATTCGTTATTTAATGGCCAAAAAGGACGCAAAAGCACGACTTCTGAGATGGATTCTACTGCTACAAGAATTTGATCTGGAGATTAAGGACAAACCTGGCTTTAAGAATGTCGTGGCTGATCATTTATCACGAATTGAACATAACAAATTCCGGAATCTGAATCCATCCGTGAAACCTTCCCAGACGAGTCAATTTCTGCTATTGACTCACTCCCTTGGTATGCAGACACAGTGAATTATCTCGTCACCAATCAAGTTCCTCAAGGTTGGCCCAGAAACAAAATCGATCGACTCATATCTGAAGCGAGACACTATCATTGGGAAGATCCTTTCCTTTTCTTTGAAGGACCGGATTGCATATGGAGAAGATGTATTCCTCAAGAGGAATATCAAAGTATCCTCAATCTATGCCACACCTTGGAGGCGGGAGGACATCACTCTGGGAAGAGGACCGCTGAGAAAATATTACAATGTGGATTTTACTGGCCGACCTTATTTAAGGATGCTTACAATTTTGTGAGGTCGTGCCCCGTCTGTCAGCGAATGGGAGGAACCATTGGTTCCAAAGATGCCATGCCTATGCAACCAGTGATCATCTGTGACGTATTCGATGCATGGGGCATTGACTTTATGGGCCCATTCCCTAATAGTCAAGGATTTGAATATATTCTTCTCGCGGTAGATTATTTATCTAGATGGGTGGAGGCTATCCCTACTCGAGCTGCAGATAGCAAAACTGTTTGCAAGTTTTTGAAAGATCATATTATTTCGAGGTTTGGAATTCCAAAAGTTTTAATATCTGATGGGGGAAGCCACTTTATCAACCGGGAGGTGAAGAAGTTGACTAAGGAATACGGCATCGAGCACCGTGTCGCTACTCCTTACCACCCACAATCCAATGGCATGGCCGAGGTGTCAAACATGGAGGTTAAAGGAATTTTACAGAAGCTCGTTCGCCCTGACAGGAAGAACTGGTCCCAACTCCTGGACCAAGTTCTGTGGGCTTACCGGACGGCTTATAAGACCCCATTGGGCACCTCCCCGTTTAGAATGGTATATGGAAAACCATGCCATTTGCCCGCAGAGCTCGTACATAAATCAGAATGGGCAATCAAAAAGATTAATTGGAACTGTCACCAAGGAAAGAAGAACCGAGACATGAATTTGAATGAACTGTCTGAAATCCGAAATCATGCTTACGAAAACAGCACCATCTACAAAGAAAAAGTAAAGAGATGGCATGACAAGAACATTCGAACAAAGAACTTTGTCCCAGGACAGAAAGTTTGGCTATTTAATGCAAAGTTGAAAATTTTCCAAGGAAAATTGAAATCAAAATGGACGGGACCCTTCATTGTAAGAGAGGTACACAATAATGGGAGTATTGAGATCTCAGAGACCGCAGATAGCACACAAACATCTATAGTCAACGGTCAGCTGCTTAAACATTTTGTCGAATCCAATGAGCAATTAGTACAAGTTGAACAGATCTCATTCACTCAGGGCATAGGTTTTGATGAAAAATTTGATCTGCCCAGAAAACGGACCTCTCAGAAACCTCCTTGATCTTGTACATCCACAAATCTACCCGGTTTCCCATCTGTATTTATCCGAATATACTTAGGCTGACCTGAGCCTAAGTATAGGGGGACCACTACCGTTGTTTATACTTCACTTCTCTTCTTTTATTTTTAATCCTTCTGTATTTAGTACGAGCTATGTCAACATTTCACTTTGTGCCATGGGGACATAGCACAAGCTCAGTATAGGGGGGTGTACTTGTATATATTTTATCTACTTTATCCTTAGCTCGTACTTTATTCGTTTTTATCTAACATCGGGGGTGGGTACGAGTAGTGTGTATAATACCTGTCTTTAAAAAAAAAACAAAAAACAAAAAAAACTTTAGCATAAAAAAAAATCATCACTCATGGTCTTGCATTTCATCAAGCATTTCATGCATTCCTTGGTCGATATATTCCTGACACATTAACCATCAGTCAAGGCTTGAGGATTTTCGAGGACACTTGATTTCTGAAATCTTGAGATTCTGAGTTAGCCTGCCTTAGCCATTAGGGTTTTTAGAACTTAATAATCCACACTTCCCTAGTTTGAAAGATTTGAGCGCTATATTGCACTCTTCATCTCTACCTTCAAAAAGAATATGATCAGCACAATCACTCCCACAACTGCATGATTGATGACATGAGTTGAGATATCACTTGAGGAACTAGGACTAGAGATTTGAGTCTAGATCCGGTCTGATGATATTCGAGGATGGGATAAAGTTAATGAAGGCTTCAGAAAACCTGAGTGTCAGCAAAACACTAGCCAGTATGTGAACAAGATTCATATGCTATCTTTTTGATATTGACCTAAGTGCCAGGGTGTGATGAAACTTAAGGAAAATTGTTGATCAGTGTGCGCCAACTTTTGGTAAAAGCAGTGGAGCTAGCCAAAAAAAAAGGAGAAATGTCAAAGAAAAGCTCTATCATCCAAAGTCAAATTCCAAATGAGCTTCCACCAATGGCGAGCGCTCCCAAACATTTTCAAAGTGTCCACTTCGACCAAGCGCTAATTAGGACCAAGGAGTCGGGCTGACACCATAAAAGGGCTCTGCATCGTAAGCGATACAAGTCTGGGTGTCGAAGGTATCTTAGATACTCAAAAGAGACACACCCCGGTGTACTCCCAGAAAAACAAGTGCAGACGACTCCAAATTCTCTTGACGGACACATTGATCAACAAAATAAAATATACTTGTGTTGAGTAATTAGGCACTCGAGAGGCACCTTGTTCCAATGTAAGGGAGAGAAAATTAGACACAATCCTATGCCCTCCATCAACTGGCCGTCCATACACACTTTCAAGTCTGACAAACTAATGAGACGGTTGACTGAAGCAAGAATAGACTTATTCTCTAGTATTGAGGATTAGGTCTAGAGGAGGATCTTTGGGACTGGAACTTTAAGTGATGCCCCGACTCGACTCTCATGAAATGCAGTACACTTAAAATCATATCCTTATATTATATGTACAAACAGAGAGTCTGAAAATTAGAGAAGTTGGATTCCTTTTGATTAAAACTTGGGTGAGCTCAGAATTTTAGGATCACTCAAATTAAGGGTCTTCTCTGAATTAAGCCTTGAAAATTCACATACACAGTCAGGGATGTATTCAACTAAGTCATTCATTCATGCTCGGGGACGAGCATAGTCTAAGTATAGGGGTATGATGGATCTCGTATTCATCATGCTAAAATTGGTCATTTAGGCTCTGTTCCCCATCATCCACCTGTAATTAATCATTAATAGAGCATTATTAGCATTCATACATGTGTAAATAATATCTGCATTTCATCATGCATAAATTGCATTAAAAATCCCTTGTGTAAATTAGCCCAAAAAGCCGCTAACTTCTTACATTTTTAGTTAATTCATCCTAACTCCAATTGACCTAAAACCACCTCCATTGTGTAGATATCACTAATCTTATTAAATAAAAAATACAAAAGAATTACTAACCCCAATAAGTGTCAAATAATCCCAAAGTCAAATTCCACATCTGACGGACTAAAACGAGCATATCTCCCTCATACAGTGTCCGATTTCGGTCTACTCACTTTTAAAGTACTCCATTTTCAAATACCTTCAAAACAAGACCAATTTCGTAAAATTCGGAGCTCATATGTGAAAGTCGGGTTTTGGGCCTCTTTTGCGCATTTAAACTTTTTACTAATTTTGACCTGAGATTTTATGTGAATAATTAACTCTTTTAGTTTTATTTCTTTTTCATTTGTGTCCTTTGATGAAAGTTTTAATAAGAAATGCAAACATTCAAATCCAGATTAAAACTGAGATCAAAGAAATTGACCAAGTCTGAGTGTCCGTTGTCGGTCTGCACAAAAGTCGTGTGATTCTGACTTCTATTTTATTTTCCTATTTTCTTATCTATTAAAAATTCAAAAAAAATTAGATTAATTTGTAAATAATTTTCTTCTTATTTATCGTATTTTTTTAGAATTTTTATCCCCTCTAAAACCACCAAAAAAATTACAAATCTCAAAATGCGGTTTTTCGTACACCAGGAAAGCCACCAAAAATACCACTATGCACAGGTGACCTCTTTGGCACCGAACCCTTCATGAAAGTTGTAGATCTCGACGAGACGAACAACTTTCGTGAAGAAAATTTTTCGATCCGAGGTCATTTTCTATCTCTTTTTCCCACTTTAAAATCCGAAATTTTTTTGGTGCCACGTGGCAGCTCCAGGGCGTGCCACGTGGCACCCCGCTGTTTCCTCTCTCCAGCCACACCCCGGGTCACGTGCCAAGCACGTGACCCTCCTTCATCTTCTCCATCCAGCCGTTTCGCCCCACCCACCTCCGCCATTACCCATCCTCCCTCGTAACCGCCGCCTCCTCCTCTCCGCTGGCCGTTACGAGGGCGGCCTATAAAGCGTCTCCGCCACGACCGCCATCGCCACCCGCCACCGCAAGGGAGAGCCTCAACGCCTTGGTGACAGCAGGACTTGGGCATCTCCGGCGTGATCCAGCCACCTTGTAGTGGGATGCTTTGAGCTTCCAAGCTCGTGTCAACTCCGGCAGTGTATACTCGTCGTCGAAACCCCCTCTCAGGTACTCCTCGTCATCATCCGATCCTCCGCCCACCTCTGCCTGCTTTGCAAAGGCAGGGACCCTATCCGCCTCGCTCCCGAACCCACCGCACACCTGGAGCGAACCCATCACCGTCGTCTTTCTTCTTTGTGCTAACTTGCAGGTACAACCGTCGCCAACGCCGGCCCAGCGCCTCCGCCGCTTCACCTAAGGTTGAGCTCCTCCGCCGAGCCCAGGCCGCGTCCAGCTCACAGCCGGCCTCCGCTCCTTCGACCTCCACCTCAGGCCGCCTCGCGCGGCGCCGCTCCGCCTTCACCGCCCTCCGCCGGTCGTGTGTCGACCGGCGTAGGGACCGCCGACCGTGCTTCCTCCACCTCCGGCCACCTCCGCCGCTCGTCGACAGCCCTCGCCTTCGCCCCGGCTGAAGCCCCACTCGACACCGCCCCCGCATCGCGGCGGCACCGCCCGACCTCGCAACGCACAGTTGCCGTCGGATCGGGCAAGTGCTGCCCTTGATCCGACGGCCTCTGTGCTGCCACGTGCCCCCCCCCCTGAGCCTCGGCCCCAGCCTCGAGGCTCGGGGCGCCCGAACCTCCGACCTCTCCGCCGAGCCTCAGGTCCGGACACAAGCCTCTAGGCCCGGCCCGAACCACAGGCTCGGGACCCGAGCCTCTCCTTCGGGGCCCCGAGCCTCCAGCCTCCGCCATCGAGCCTCCAGGCGCACGTGCTATGCACGTGCGCAGTGGGAAAATTGCAGAACGGCCCCTGGAGTTTTTCGAATTTACAAAAATACCCCCGCCAGGGGTAAATTTCAGAAAAGCCCCTCAACTTTTTTCTAATTACAGATAAGTCCTCCCAGGGGCCTCTTTGCAAGGAAAACTTAATTTATTTACATTTCAGTCCCTGAAATTTCATTTTAGCATATCTTTGTCATACGGACTCCGATTTTAGCATACAATATGTCATTTTGAAGCTATTTTTGTGCTCTATCACTTAACATAGTTTGTGATCAGATCTAGAGGTGTTTGTTATCAATTATTTTTTGAGGATCATCACTGACTTTTGCAGGCTTATTTTGACATACTTGTGCAAAGAGAAATGAACGATAAACTTGTTGCAGGAGTTCCGTTGAGGATTTTAATTTGATTAACCCCTTGTTTTATTGTTGATTATTCCAAATCTTTACAGGGATTGAATTGAGGACCAATATTTTTAACTCTCTATTTGGGTGATCAACTATTAACCTAGAAAAGTCATTTTACATTGAATCTGTGAACTTGGAGTCGATTGATCTTTCTTGGTTTCAACATTATTCGATCTGTGATAATATTTGATGATTAATTGAAGTTGTTAATTGAGGATTTAAATCGAGCAAAATCACAAGATCCTGAGCTGAATTAGTATTCCCATTCATTTTCTGTGCATAACATTCGCATCTTCGCATTGTATATTTTTGCAAACACACCTATTAATCAAGCATTAATTAATTATTTAATTTGATTTAAAACCACGCAACTAAAAATCACCGTTCCCTGTGTTCGACCTTGGTACACTTACCAAGTAAAAATTACTCCACAACATTCAAAGTTTGTGGTTTTTGATCGACCGATTTTCACCTCCTATACTACAATTCATCGATATTAAAGAGGTGGATTTAGCGTTCGTCAGGGGGGAACCAACTCATTCATCCATCCCTCACTCTATATTCTTATACTTAGGTCAATTTTTGACCTAAGTATAGGGGTCCCTCCTCCTTAGTTCCGCTATATCACCCTATATTTGACCGAGCCATGGCTTCATATCACTTGTGCTATGAGGGCATACAGTATATTTACTTTAGCTATAACTTGTATATTTTTAAACTTTTTGAAAATCTTTTTTGGGCCTGGTTTACGTTAACTTGTGAACTGAGTTTTGTAAAAATTTTTGTAAAAACTTTTTCTTAAAATTGAGGGATCATTTTTTTTTTGTAAAAATTAACTTTTTGTAAAAATTAGATTTTTGTAAAATTAACCTTTTAAAAAACCATAATAATTTGAAAAATTAAAACTCTTTCTTTAAAAGACCCTGATTACTAGGCTTAAAAAAATGAGTAGCTACTCTTAGTAGGGGAACTTCGGTCTCCCTTAGTAGAGTGGGTAGTTTAGAGAACACTGTATATGGTTCCGTCCTCAAGTAACACGGGTCCGTCTAACGGTCTGTACTTACACCCATACTTGGTGAGAGTGGATGCAACTATTTATATGAGCCTGGGCCAGTCATTGTCTTTCAAAGTTTTTTTTTTTAAAAAAATCCTAAAAAAATAAAATCCATAAAAATTTGCAAAAACAAAAATAACACAAAAACAATCAACCAAGGAGTTGGTGTATTCCTGACACATCCACATTCACTCAAGGCTTGAGGATTTTGAGGACACTTGATTTCTGTGATTTTGAGAGTCTGAGTTAGCATGCCTTAGTCATTAGGGTTTTAAACTTAATAATTCCCACTTCCCTGGTTCGAAAGATTTGAGCTCTATATTGCACTCTTCATCTCTACCTTCTAAAAGAATTTGATCAGCACAACACATTCAGAACTGCATGATTGATGAGATGAGTTGAGTTATTACATGAGGGACTAGGACTAGAGATTTGAGTTTTGACCCAATCTAATAATGCTCAAGGATGGGATAAAGTTAATGAAGGCTTCAAGAAACCTGAGTTTCTGCAAAACCGTAGCCAGTATGTGAACAAGTTTATATGCTATCTCTTTGATATTTACCTATGTGCCAGGGTGTGATGAAACTAATTTAAATGTTGATCAGTGTGCACCAACTTGTGGTAAAAGCAGTGGAACTAGCCAAAAAGAAAAGAAAAGAAATGTTCAAAGAAAAGCTCTGTACTCCAAAAGTCAAATTACAAAGCGCTCCCAACCATTTTCAAAGTGTCCACTTGGACCAATCACTAATTAGGACTAAGGAGTCGGGCTAGCACCAAAAAGGGCTCTGCATCGTAAGCGATACAAGTCTGGGTGTCGAAGGTATCTTAGATACTCAAAAGAGACACACCCTGGTGTATTCCTAGAAAAATAAGTGCAGACGACTCCGAATTCTCTTAACAGACACATTGATCAACAACAAAAATATCTAAGTGTTGAGTAATAAAGCACTCGAGAGGCCCCTTGTTCCAATGTGAGGGAGAGAAAAATAGACACAATCCTATGCCCTCCATAATCTGGCGGTCCATCTACATTTCTAGTTTGACAAACTAATGAGACGGTCGACTGAAGCAAAAATAGACTTATTCCCTACTGTTGAGGATTAGGTCTGGAGGAGAGCCTCCTGGACTGGATCTTCAGGTGATGCCTCGGCTCGACTCTCATGAAATGCAATACACTTAATTTCATATCCTTATACTTTATGTACAAACAGAGAGTCTGAAAATTAGAGAAGTTGAATTCCTCAGACTATAGCATGGATGAACCCATAGTTTTAGGATCACTTAAATTGAGGGTCTTCGAAAAAAATTGAGCCTTGAAACATTCGCTTGCACTGTCAATAATTAATCAGACCCCTTCATTCTTTAGATGCTCGAGGATGAGCATGGCTTAAGTATAGGGGCATGATGAATCTCGTATTCATCATGTTAAAATCCACTTTTTAATCTCCTAGCTTAAATAATCCAATAAAATACACCAATAATTCCTCATCATTATTTTGTATTATATTATGTAAAATTAACCTATATTTATGTATTTAATTAATATTATTGACTTTGTAATTATTTAATCATTAAAAACTCGTAAAAATTAGGTTAATAATTGTCTATAACTTCCCTAACCCTTAAAAGAACTAAAATACACCCCAAAAATACTTTTTGTACAAATGATCTTTTTTGGCTTTCTCCCAACATGAAACTTGTAGATCTCATTGAGATATTCAACTTTCATGTTTTGAGTTTTTCCTAATTTTGCATCTAACTAATTCTTTTTGATTTATCTTTGATTTTATATTTATTGAATTTTCTGATTGGGTCACGTGGCGCCCTCTGGGCCGCCCACGTGGCCCGCTCCTCCTTCCAGCACCCGGCCTCTCCAGGAGCCGTTGGATCACCTTCACCCGATCCCATCTCATCCATTCATCTCCAGATCAACTCCAACCATTAGATATTCCTCTGGATCAGATGCTAACTGCTCTTCTTCGCCTTCCTCTCGACCGCTTGATTTCCCCTTCATCCAACGCCTCTCAGTCCTCCACGTTGCCCCTTCTCCCTTTGCCCTTGGATCAAGCCCACTCCTCATCCCAGCCGTCCTTTGGAAACCCCCCTCCACCCATTAGATTAGATCACCTGATCTGATCTAAGCCACTCCTTTGCGCCTCGATGTTAGCCATTGGATCACATGATCCAACGGTTCCCTTCCATCTTCCTCCTCCCACGCGCCTCGCCCCCGTCCGTTACTCCTCACGATCCCATCATCCCCTTCCATTTTTGGCTCCCACTCTAGCCACCATCCTCCCTCGTAACGACCAGCTCCACGTAGCCCTAAGACCCACCATCTTCGCTCCTCCATCAATGCACCTCCCCTTCACTCCACCAGCCGTTACCACTGTCACCAATACACCCCACGACAACCTGAAACAACCACCACCACTTCCTATAAAAACCACCCCTCCTCCCGCTCGCCAATCCATCCACCACTCCACAGGCTACGACTTAGCTTCTTGCACCCTCCAGTGACAGCGGAGGCTGGTAATTTCGAGGTGACGACGGCCGTATGCCTCAGGTATGATCCATGGCCGCTCGACCATGTAGCGGCACCACCACGCATCGCCGACCATCGAGGCTGGGCCGACCTCGTTGTGCGACGACCGAGGCTTCATCTGAAGCCCAGCTTAGGTAATTCCTTCACCGGATTCCCCTCTCCGTCGAGGTCTTCTTCTTCTATCTTTTTCTTTAATTATTTGTTAAGTTTAACGTCACCTCCGATCACTTCCACATCCACCCAACCACCCGATGAGCTCCACCAACCAACCATCATCCTCTCCCTCCAAATCCGATCACCACTTCCCTTCTCCAGAACCTCTATCACTCCGCCTCACCTCCTTCTTTGCTCCGTAGGAAAGAAGCTCCAGTCCCCTGCTCCGCCACCTCCACGAGACCCCACTTCACATCACTTCACTCCCTCATGCTTTGGCTATTGTTTAACAACTGCAAGAATCTTCAATGGCCAGAATCCGCATGACAGCACTAGTCTCAAGCATCAACTCCGGCATGGCTTCGTTGGGAGCCAACTCCATTTACCCTTGCTGCTTCCTCTATGGTCCATCATCCTTGCCAGGAGGCCTTGTGCTTCGTGCACCATCCACGAGCCCGGAGGGGGCCAGCGGAGCTCTGGCATGCTTGCCGGAGCTCCAAGTACGCCGCCCCTCCTCCGGGGGAAACGAAGAGCAGGCGCCATTGGATGACGCCCCTCGGTGCTCATCCAATGGCCCTGGTAACTCCACGTAGCCACTACCGATCCTGATGCTTTGGGACCACCGACCCTCTCACCAAGCCAAGATACGAAGCTACAACGCTTGCCACATAGCCCGAAGCAGCAACGACTCTCGAGCCTGGCCCCCTCACATGCTCCACGTGTGGGGGTTGGGTAATTTACAAGGAAGACCCATGATGTTTTTACTATTAGATTTTGGTCCTCCAAGTACGTGCCTTACATGCGCGCCTGGAGTATTTACATGGTGGACCTCGCAGGTTTCAGAAATTGCATTATGGTCCCTGCACACATTTGGAAAATTACAAAGGGGCCCTACCAGAGTTTGTTTATTGCAGATAGGTCCCTCCAAGGGCCTATTTGTAATTATATATCCTTTTATTTCATGCATTTTTATTACATTTATGCCACTGCATTGTTTCTTTAATAACTTGAGAATCTTAGGTCCAAATTGCATGATTTTAGTGTCGTTTTGTTCCTTGTTTCTTCATTTATCTTATGGCATATTTAATTTTCTCATCTGATACTATTTTAAATATGATGAAATTTTCTTGTTATACGATGTCCTTTGCTCTATATGTCTTTGCTATTAATAGATGACTGTTCATAATTTTATGCACAAAACAACTCTGAATCTGAATCATATTTTCTGCTCATTTTCTTTAGGGCATTTTTGTAATCCATTATCTGCATGATTATCCCTTGCATTTATTCACACCTTAAGCATTGCATTTCTTATAATTGCATTGAAAAATAACTAAAAAAATGTATGCATCATATATCAGCATTGTTCTGCATTTTATTATGCGCATCTACATGAAGACCTGTAAATGAGAAATTATTCACATATACTCTTAATTGACCAAAATTCGATGGATAAATTAAAGTAGCTCGTGTACCTGTGTTCGACCTTGGTAGACTTGCCATGTATAAATACTCCACAACATTCAAAAGTTGTGGTTTTCGATCGACCGTTTTTTGCCTCCTATACTATAATTTAAGTTAATTAAAGAGGCAAATTCCGCGTTCATCAACATACAAGTCTCCATTGGGCATGTCTCCCTATAGATTGGTTTATGGACCGCCTTTCTACTTGCTAGTTGATCTTATTCACAAATCATTATGGGCACTCCATGTATGCAAGAGAAAGTAGGCATGAGTAGGAAAGTGGACTTGAACAGATTGCTAGAATTCCGAGATTTCACCCATGACATCTCACTCATGTATAAAGAGAAAGTCAAGCGTTGGCATGATAGACACATCAGAAGAAAAACTTTCTCCCCTAATCAGAAAGGTTGGTTGCTTGATGCAAAATTGAAGTTGTTCCTCAACAAACTTAAAAGCAAATGGTCAGGACCGTTCATTGTTAGAGTTGTGCGCGATAGTGGTTGTATTTCCATATCTGGGTTGTCATCTGACACACAACCTTTTGTTGTGAACAGACAGTTGATGAAGCCATATCTAGATCATGATACATTCTTGTCCGTGGTTGATTCCGTCTATGTGGTATTAGACGATGTTTTTTGACATCTTCTGCGTTTGAAACATGAGATGATATTCTCTTGTATATATTCATTTTGTTTTATTCTTTCTTCTTCAGTTTCTATTGTTCACCTCTTTTCCGTGTGTGCGTGCTATACTTAGGATGTACTCCATCCTAAGTATAGGGAAGGTGAATGGTTTGAGTTTTCCCATTTTCGTTCTCCTTCTTCACTCCTATTGTTGCTTATACTTAGAGTTCCTTTACCCTCTTTTCTCTCGCTTGTCCTTCAACTTGTTGATATTCTTTTTCTATACTTAGGGATCTCTTACCCTAAATATAGGGGATGACAAGTCGATTCGTTGAATTGTTCATTCTTTTCCTCGATTTTCCCGGTTTGTACAGTCTTTTATACTTAGGATTATTTGATCCTAAGTATAGGGGGTCACCGGTTTCTCTTCTTTTCATTCTTTGAGTCATTATTGTATAGATTCTTTTCACTTTTCTATACTTAGCACGGGTTATGTCTTCCTTTGTCGCTTCTTTATCACTATGAGGACATAGTTCGAGCTAAGTATAAGGGGTGTCGTATATATTTTAAATATACTTTAGCCATAACTCATACTTTTATTTGTTAATAATATGGATACTACTTAAAAAAATGTGTTGAAAATTGATTGCTAAAATGATTTGTAAAAATCTCTTGCAAAATTGTTTACAAATATTATTTTTTAAAATATTTTGTAAATTTTTTTGTAAAACTATTTGTAATTTGCTTAAAAAATGTTTGTAATTTTTTTTGTAAAATTATTTTTTTGTACAAAATCTTTGTAAAATTATTTGAAAATTTGTTTTGTTTGTAAAATGATTTGTAAACTATTTTGTATTAAAATTATATATATTTTACAAAATTTTTGTAAAATCTTTGAAATTAAAATGATTACAAAAACCTATTTGTAAAATTATTTGTTAAATGATTTATAAAATGTTTGTAAAATAATTTGAAAAATATTTGTAAAAATCTTGTCAAATATTTTGCAAAATATTTTGTAAAATGATTTGAAAAGGTTTGTAAAATTTTTGCAAAATTATTTGTCATGAGAGTTACAAAATTATGGGATGTATCTATTTTTTTAAAATCCTTGTGTGTTTAAAAGTTGTAATTATTTTGTTTATGTAAATAAAATTTTTTGTTATTTATAAAATTCTCTTATAAAATTCTTTATAAAACCTGTAAATAAAATCTTGTATAAAATTCACATAATCCTTTTACTTATATTTGTATAAAATCTTAGTAAATACATTCAATTCACTAAATCTTTAAATTAAAAGAAAAAATGTTGTTCAAAATCCATAAAATTTTGCAAAACTCTTTGATTTTTCTAAAAGATTGTTCTTTTATTTTCTTTTCTTTTCAAAAAAATTGGTTTGTATATATTTCTTGAATTTGCATTGCATTTTTCAGAATAGTATTGATATTTAAACTAGTCTGAAATAAAATTGAAGAATGGAGCTAGGTTAAGACCTTAATCCACTTAATTTTAGAGGAACCTTATAGGAACTTGAGTTTGTACTTTTCCGGTCAAGTGACTTAATTCTTTGAGTTCATAAGGCTATGTTCACATGCCATCTTGATTGGTCTAAGTAGAATATTCAACACACACATGACCCTTTTATACAATGACTTAACTTGGACAAGCTCTCTACATGTTAGCTCAACACGGATGTGGTGGCGAGGTGGCAAAATCCTTTAGCTCGGGGAAACGTGCGAGTGGAAACATTCATAGTTACAATAAACGGTCACCGTGTCTCAACCTAGTCTAGTGGTGCTGACATCTAAAGACATGATGCTGTGGGTAGCAATAAAGCTTCAAAAGAGGGATAGTCTACTGGCTCAAGAAGAAAAACTCCTTCGGTACATGCTGCACCTTTGTATATATTAAACAAATTGTCTCATAAGCAAGGCATATGCCTCAAAGTCTTATAGCAAGGAAGCCTGCAGCTGGAGACTTGGCTACACTGGTCAAGTTCCAAAGACATGTGGCTACACTGGCCACAGTCCATTCTTTTCTCCACCTTCTCTTCTTGAACTGGTTGTACTTAAACTTAGAAGGGAACACCCCGCTCCTTGAGGAAAGAGTAGCTAGATCAGAGAATTAGAGTTACCTTGTTATAGGAGGTTGTTGCTTTGCCATTTCTGAAGTGGGGAGCTATATTTCACTTACACAGTACAAGTAAAGATTCATAGTCATATGACTTTGCATATGTAAACTTGTTCTGACTGACTATTGAGGTGACCTGAACATAGAATTGTCTAACTTGAGGGATGTTGAGTCTTAAATCCTATTTCCAATAAGGTTCCACCACATTAATAATCCAAAGGTCTGATCGAGCTCCATACTTTGATTTTATGAAGAAAAGTTTAATAATCAGTATTGTTCGAAGTTCTTTATTTTTCCTTTATTCTTATTCTTTTTCCTTTAATCACTTATTCTTCAAATAAGTGTTTGCTAAGGGATTAGCAAGGTAATTGTTACGACCCGTCCCGCTAACCAGAACGTGCTGCGACAGAGATCTTTCTGCTTCTTTTTCCTCAAAGTAAACATATGGCAATCTCATCAAACATAAGTATTTCAAGTTTACATTTCAAAGAAGTGTCTGACACAAGTTCTATCTATCACAACTCCTTACAAAACAACAGACAATAAAAAAAACGAAAACCAAAAGCCACCTCCTCCTAGCGGTCCTTTCCCCTGCTAGCCGTGATTCTGCTAATCTGTACATAATATAATATAACGGGATGAGTCTAAACCCTTTTATGAGCTTAGACCCAGTGAAAGGATCTCAAGCTTTTTACATATAGCTAAAAACTGAAATATAAAACTATGCTGAATATTTTGAGATAACTTGAAAGAGACATTAGGACAGAAATTATATATAACAACATGCTAGAATTTCAACTGAACACTGAAATCGCTTCAAAAGCAGATAAACTGAAACATAATCATCACTATCAATCTGTTTGTACTAATCACCACTGTGGCTAATTTATTGACTCATGAACGTTGAAACAAAGCTAAGTCATACGCGCAGACGGTCCCAAAGACCAAAAACACCCTGCATACGGCCCAAAGCCTATATGTATACAGAATGCGGACCCAAAGTCCTCTTGATACCATATCTAATGGTTTGCCATATCTAATGGCGGTTTCAGGGTCATATCTAATGACATCACCATATCTAATGGCTAGTTCATGATTTGTATAAAAGAGCTACTATGGTGCTTATCTTCTGATTCTGATTCTTTTCTTGTCACTAATAAACCGTACTCTTGCTAATTCAAGCTCATAATAGCTAAATCATGAACATAAAACAATCTTGACATAGCATGCATATTCTGACAACTAGAACTATTAAGAACTTGAAATCCGATTCATATTGCATAGTAACTGCACAAAACATATTTCTCATATAAAAATCTTAAATCTAAGTAGTGAAACTTATGATTCGTGTTCCATAAAGAACGAAATGCTTAAACAACATGCTATCATGATAAAACACCTAAAATGACGTCTGGAATACATTCTAAGCCCTGATTTCATATCAACTGTATAGTACTTGTAATTCATGCGTAAAAGCTTTTAGAAAACACGATTTCATACTTGCTATTCAAAACCATGCATAAAAGCTAAAGACTAGTGCTTTAAAATAGTGCTTGAGAATCCCTCACCTGATCGATACCTAACTCGAGTCGAGATCACCTTCTTTTGTGAAATCTCCCTCTATAGCCGTCCTAGATTTGAGTACTACAGCTTGATGCGGACAGAACTTCGTTACGGCTTTTAAAAACACTCTCGATCACCGACAGGGCTTCGCCGTGGCTCCTCTCGTGCTCCTCCTGCAACCTCGGCGGCCTTGCGGCTCTAAGGTGGAGAGATGGGCGTGGGATGAAGTGAGGAGGAGTATGGGGGGTCATGGGTATTTATAGGCCTCCACCCCCTTTACATGTGTGACATGTGTCAACATGTAAGGGAGGCTCCAAGACACATGTTGTCTCTTATCCATGTATGAAGACACATGGCATGGCACATGGCTTAATCATGAGAAAACTTGTTGCCCAAGTAAGAGGCTAGGCTTATGCATGAGATAACTTGTTGCCCAAGCAAGAGGCTAGGCTTGCATGAGATAACTGTTGCCCAAGCAAGAGGCTAGGCTTATGCATGAGATAACTTGTTGCCCAAGCAAGAGGCTAGGCTTATGCATGAGATAACTTGTTGCCCAAGCAAGAGACTTCACCATGACACGTGTTAGTCTTAGGATGATGACACATGGTACTCTTGGGTTTTGACACTTGTCCGGAATATATAACGACACGTGTCCCCTGTTTTCCCCTTCATGTGTCCTACTTTTGCTAATGACACTTAATTATCACTAATGACGGGTAATCAGTACTAATCGTGCTTAATTAATCTTAATGATGTGATTATGGTCTAATGAGCATAAATCTATAACATCATGACCCTATGCTAGTAGTGGCTTATACTACTTATAAGGTACTACCAAAATTCCAGATTACTAGATGTCGTACTATGTTTTGATGTGATACACAATCCAAAGAACCCTTTAAAAGTCATGATTATTCAAGATGGTCTCTGATTTTTACAAAACAAGTTTCAATGAAATTGATGCATCAAAGCGAATCTATTGACTGTGTCAAATACTATAAATTCAATATTTCCTTGAAATAACACTTGATAACTTTCAAAAGCATAGTGTACAAAACGCGTATTACAGTAATGCATAGGGGGATGATGAATATGCATTTCATCATCTTTATTCATTTATTTTTGCCTAGAATCCCTTATAAAACACATGTAAATATTAAAAATCTCTCCTTTTACTAATCCTCATTCTTGTGTAAATATTGTATATTTATCACTATTTAAACCTAAAGTAAATAAATAAATAAACAAACAAATAAAGCAAAATAAAGAAAATGAGAAATTGTATATATGTAACAGATACATGCTAACTCTGACCCCAAGATTAGGGCAAGACTTGACCTAACTATCCGAGAATAAAGTAGGGGGAGATAAGGCCTAAATACCAGAATATCCCTCACCTGTGTATATTCATTATTTGTACACTGCTGTGTATATTACACATTCTTTGCACTATTTTATTTATCACCAAACTCATCTAAATAAAAATGTTTCTTCTTGGAACGTATATATAAAAATCAGTTGTAAATAATAAAAATAATTGCAAGAAGAATCATTGTACAATTTGTAAATAACAACACTTTTAAAAAACCGTAAAGCTCAGATTGTCAGATCAATATATTTTCCACAAAAACTCAAAAGTAATGAAACTCACTTTAATTGTACTCCAAATCAAATTATCCTTAAAATGGAAGTTATTTCATAAAAATCAGAGTTAAGATGTGAAATGTGCCTTTTTGGGGTGCTATTGTATAATATGCCTATGTATATTGTTTATATATATTTCTCATATTTTTGTATATATTGTATTTTTATCTATTTGTATATATTGTGTTTGACTTATATAAACTACAAATGAAAATCACAAAATAAAAAATAATCAAAAATAAAATCATGTATATGTTGTACATATACCACTATGTATATTGTAAATATAAGTATTTATTGGACCTAATAAATCAATTCCTAAAAATCTAATAAAAATATCAGTAATATTTTTGTAAAATATTGTAAAAAATAAAGTATTAATTTATGTAAATTTGGAAAAAAGAACATATTAAAGATCATGGTGTTATATATATAGGTATAAAATAACATGTTTTATTTATTTATTTCCTATGTAGATAATTTATATAATTAACTAAATATCACTATAAATAAGCTAATTTAATTACTAACAATTTCTCTTTACATTATTTATTTATTTGAATTCAATTTCAATTTTATTTTAAATTTATTTCATTTTTTATTAGTGATTTTGTCCTGTAGCCGGGGCGCGTCCTGATTGGTTGATCCTGTGTCTGTTGACCTGGGTCAACTCCCCAATCAACACCCCCGTCCACGTTTTTTGCTCACCAGAGTTACTTCTCCTCATTTTCCTGCACGTGGTAGTCATCAACTCCTCCCGATTTCTTCTCCAACTCATTAATCCTAACTCTCCTCTCCATCGCCAGTTCATCAATTCTGTCGATCATGCCTTGGATTGGATGCCTTTTGAATTTCAAAACACGCCGGACTTCACTCCTATTTATAGATCTGATTCCTCCTCCATGCGGGTTGATTTTCACTTGAATTCTTGTCTGCAATCGGTTTTAGAGTGACGAGGCTGTGACAGAGCCTCATCCCCATCGATTTGGAGTGTGTGGGATCACCTAGGATGTGTGATCCATACATTATCGGAGCTCCACCACTGCATCCCGTCTCTTTGACCGCCGCATTGAATCGATGTGATTATCCCCCATTCACTTCATCGTAGGTAGCCTAGATTTATTTCCTTTCATTTTTATGTCTAATTCCACAGTTTATCATTGATAGTTAGCTTAATTAGTTCTTCCCCATCTTCCTCCGAACCGCCAGATCGGAGGTGCTCCGATTAATCATTTTCATATCCGACTCCACGACTACGTTCGCCTCATCTTCCTCATGCTTCTCCCAACAACCTAAACCCCCAGACCCTTCTTGGACTTGGATTTTCGACTCATCTCTGACCACCCCTTCGCTAGAGTTGACCCATTTATGTCCACACTTCTTTTTCTACCCAATAAAGTTGGCTAGAGTTTCACCTCCGAGCACCGAAGCTTTTGCAGGGTCCAGGAGCATTGCTGGAGTAGGAAACCAAGGTTTGGAGATCCACTTGGAGCTGCAGACGTCTTGACCTCCAGATCTCATTCTAGCCATCACCGAGCATCGTGGAGCTATCGGATCGAGAAAGGAGATTAGCATGAGCGAGCCACAACTTCAGGAAATTGATTTAAGTGGAGATCAACCGAGTATTGGTCAATCGAAGCTCAGGTCGCCTTCCATTCTTCTAAGTTCCTCCAGACACCCTTAGCACCATTAGATCAAGAATAGAGATGTCGGTATGAATCACGACCATCCAAAAAGCCTTAATTCACCACAGTTGATCGGCCTCTCCCGATCAAATCCAAACCGTTAGCGTGCGCCCACTTTTCAACCATCAGATCATAAGCAAGGATGCATCTCCACCGTTGATTCAAACACATGGATCAATAGAACAATTGCACCACAGTCCTGTTTTCTATTTTATTTGCAAATAAGTCCTTAATAGGACACGTGTCAGACTGTGCTTAATTGAACATTTGCATTTCTCTCATGTTCTTTATTTTATTTACATTTCAATCCACCGTATTTTAATAAACGTTTATATCTGTGAAAATTGCAATAAAGGTCCCACATGTACTTATTATAATTTGGCCCTCTGAAATAAATTATTGGCATAAAAGTCCATGCCTACGCGACTCATGTGCATTGGCACGAGCTTTTTGTGGAGAAAATGGCATTTTTCACCTTATATTTTCTTGTTTTACTATTCATTCGATCATGGAAATAAAATTCTTTTCTTAGTCCCTGTGAGTTTGTATTTTACTTTACATGTTAGTCTGAATTAATAAATAACAAATCTTTATAAGAAAATCCCAAAAAATCATCTTAGGTTCTTGCTAATTAGTTCATACTTCCATAATTTTTGTTTCACATTTTGTTCATTTTTTTATTTTTAGTAATTTAAAAACCTAAAAAATATTTTCTATTTGCATTAGAAAATCATTAAAAAATATAAAAACTTTTTGAAAAACTCTAAAAAAATCCTGTTTGTTTTATGTTGTCTACTTTTAATTTCAGTACAAATTTCTCTTTTGAAGTTCTTTATAAAAACCAAAAAATAATAAAATACAAAACACTAAAAAATTCATATTAAAGAGCAAAAAATATAAAAAATAAAAAAGTACTTTCTAGAAAATTTGAAAAATCCCCTTTATTTTTGTGCAAATTCTTTGAGTTTTTAATTTCATTTCTTATTTTAAAATCACAAAAACTTTTGCATTGTTTTCTGTTTATTCATTTCCCTATTTTTAATTATTTTGAAAATCTTAAAAAAAATATAAAAATTGTCAAAAAATCACAAAAACCATAGAAAATATTAAAACCTAAAATTAATTTTATTTGATTTTTCTGCCTATTTTTTTACCCTTTTTAAGATACAAAAATCTTGTTTTCTGTACATTTTCTTTTATTCTTTTATTTGTTTTGTTTTCTTTTCTAAAAAATTTTAAAAATTTACAAAATTAAAAATTAATATATATAATCTGAAAAGCATAAAAATATAAAAATTTAAAATTCATAAAAATAATGAGACATAAATTTCATAACAAAACCATGAGTAGTGTATGCATAGTTACTTCTTTTATTTCATTGATTTTTCGTTGATTTAATAACCCTCGGGATTTTTGTAGCCTTTAGAGTTCGATCCTATACATTATATAGGTATATAACACAACGATTTCTCTTGCTTAAATTTCTTTTATTTTTGGTTTGAGAATTAAGTAAAAAATTTTGTTGAGGGATAATTAGGGCTGTGTGGACACTTGATTAATTCAATTGAATTAAATCCCTGAAATTCCCCGTTCAACAAATATCTTTCCAGTTTCATGGTTTATACCCTTTTATAAAAAATATGCCGATATGAGTGTTGATCTCTAGCTGAACTAATTCACACTCTAAGTGAGCTCAACGAAATGCATCACACTCTCCATAAGTTGGAAAATGCATTGGTGAGCTGAACCCAACTTCTTTGACCATTTCTAATCATAGTCCGAATCATTTGGAGTGTAGGAGCGAGCTCCGGGAGTGTATTTATTTCCATTTCCATAACCATTTCTCTTTTTAACAATCAGACATTGAAATTGGAATTAGACATTGGATTCAAATGAGATGAGATTTAATCCAATTAACTCTCAAATCATTAAGCTAAGAAATGGAGCCACTAAAATCTATCTAGTTTCGTCATTCCCTCAGAATGAAAGTGTCATGGTAGATGATCTATCAAGATAGATTTAACCCTGAGTACTCCCAATATTCGTACATCCTACATACTGGAAGACTTTGACATATCCAAACTTTAAACCCTAGTTTGACTATCTTCCTCAGAATATATCGATATATTTCTCATTCCATAATTGGGTGACAATATTAATCATATGCTTTCCAATAACATATATGAATATCTTGAATTCATGTCTTATTTCATAAACAAGATGGCCATGCATCGAATTCATATTGACACTAAATTATCTCATGAGTGAGCTCTGTCTCCCTGTTCATCAACTATGAACTTATATGATTCCTTTGAGAGATCATACCTCTCATATGTCTTCATATGCACACCAATTCGTCGGTATATGGACCTTGGTTAGGTCACCAACCTATTCGTCTGTCAAATGTGCATACTCAGGCATATAGATATATATATGTCCCCGGTTAAAGGATGTGTGCCTAATCTTAATAATTACAATTCAGGTTTTAGTTTATCTCGACCTCATTAAGTCACCTCTTTGACTATTCTGACACCTTCGAATCATAATTCCTATGCATAGGACATGTATCAAGAAGTCAGTCAGAAACTTCAAAGAAAGATTGCCAACTCTTTCTCAGACTAGACATCTTTATTGAATATTACATGTTAAGGAAATTGTATCCTCCCAACTGCATGGTATTCAATATGGCCATGGTACATAACCCTAATTGTGCAAAGGGGCCATAATATTAAGTGCATTCACAACCATTCATTTTAGATGGTCGTGATAAAATAATAACGTTAATTGTATTAGTGGATCACCAATGGCTTACAAGTCCAATAGTCTCCCACTAACCCTTAGAGCCATTCATTTACAACCGTCAACCATATATTAATTAAATGTTGGTCGAAGACCTTTTGAGTCAACGAATTGGTTTGTAGATCAAACATTTGTTGGTAGAGGCAGCCTTGATGATCATGATGTCATTACGCTTCTGGATCTCCCGGATGATGTGATATTTTCTCTCCACGTGCTTGTTTTTTTGATGCCAACAACGTTCCTTCTCTTGCGCTATGGCACCCTTGTTATCCATAGCAATGGAATGGGAAGTTTTGATGAGGAAACTATAATAAGTTCCTGAATGAACTTGCGCAACCACACAACCTCTTTAACAACATCTGATGCAGCTATGTATTCTGCTTCAGTTGTTGAGTCAGCTGTGGTATCCTGCTTATTGCTTCTCCAACTCACACCACCATTGTTCAACATGAATAAAAACCTTGAGGTTGACTTCCTATCATCCACATCTGATTGGAAGTCTAAATCAGTATACCCCAAGACTTAGAGATCATTATCTCCATAAACCAAGACGTAGTCTTGAGTTCTTCCTAGGTACTTGAAGATGCTCTTCACGACAGTCCAGTGTTTCTCTCCATAGTATGATTGGTAATGCCTTACCACTCTCACTACATGGCAGATGTCTAGTTTTGTACACATCATGGAATACATCAATCTTCCTACATCCGATGCATAAGGGCATCCATCCATGGCTTTCCTTTCCTCAACAGTTTGAGGAGACTTCCCTTTAGATAAGTGAATACCTTGTCTTAAAGGAAGGAAGTCTTTCTTGAAATTATTCATATTGAATCTTTCTAAGACTTTCTTGATATATCCTTGTTGTGATAATCCCAATACCCTCTTTTCTCTATTTCTGAACAACTTCAGGCCCAAGATATAAGAGGTTTATTCAAGATCTTTCACATCAAAGGCATGGGACAACTGGATGTTAACACTAGTCATCTTCCTTGTATCATTCCAAATGATAAGGATGCCATCTACATAAAGCACAATGAACATGATGGTGCTCCCACCAAGCTTCTTGTATACCCATGGTTCATCCAGATTCTGAATGAAATCATAACTCTTTACGATTTCATCGAATCAAATGTTCCAACTACGAGAAGCATGTTTGTACCCATAGATGGATTTCTTTAGCTCGCACGCTTTCCTCATCTATGAAGCCCTGGGACTACTCCATATAAATATCCTCTTTGAGGTATCCATGGAGGAATGATATCTTGGCATCAGTCTGCATATGTCATAGTCAATGTGTGCAGCTTTAGCCAGCAATTTCCTGATGGATTTAAGCATGGACACAGGAGAGAATGCATCATCATAATTGATGCCTTCTCTTTATGGGTATTCCTGGGCTACGAGCTGTTCTTTGTTGGTCTATACCTCCTCATCAGGTCTCCTCTTTCTCTTGAAGATCCATTTGCACCCAATAGGTTTGAACACTTTAGGTTGATCTTAGTGTTGGACATGCGAGCCCACGACGAGCCATTATGCAATAAATGTTATTGCAATTCACTCCTTAATCTGAAATAAAGAGTACATAGTTTGCATAATAGGTCCCTTAGTGCAATTAGGGTTATGTACCATGGCCATCTCAATGATCATACAACTGTTGATTCAATTATTGAATCATAGAGGCTGGTGCTTAGATGAATATCTAATGAGTTAGATTGAGGACTCATCAAGCACCGTCAAATGATTATTAAGAGATGATCTCCAGTCTGAGTAGGAGATGGCAATCCTTTCTCAGTTAGGCTGATATCTGACCGACTTCTTGATGCAGGTCCTCTGCATAGGAATAGAGATTCAGAAGTGTCAGATTAGTTAGGTCAAAGAGTTGACTTAACGAGATCGAGATAACCAAAGTCCTATATCATATGCTGTCATGATATATGCACACATCCTCTGACCGGAGACAGATGTGTTACTATATGTCTGAGTATGTACATTTGGCAGACCAATAGGTTGATGACCTAATCCAGGTCTATACACCGGCGCGCTGGTGTGCATATAAGGGCATATGAGTAATACGATCTCTCAAAGGGATCATACAGGTTCACTACTGAACCAGAAGACATGAGCTTAGTCATGAGATATTGGGAAGAATCGAATTCCGTGCGCACGTTCGTCTCGCTTTGGAAGCTTGACTGAATTTGTAGGTTTGATATATACTTTTGGAAAGTATATGATCAAGATCTAGGTATGATATATGCTTTTGGAAAGTATATGATCGATACCGACTCCCAATGATCGAATGAGAAACTTACTGATAAAACCCTGAAGTAGACACTATAAAGTTGATATAATACTTCGGGTTTATTCCGAGTCTTCCATCATGCAAGATGTACAGGTATTGGGAATGCCTGAGGGTGATGTGATCATAAACGGTTGTATAACCATGACGCTTCCATTCCTAGGGAGTGATGAAACGGGTCTGGATTTTAGTGACTCCTCTTAGTAGAGAAGTAATTGACGAGTCCGCAAAAGCCGCGTTAAGAAGTTGTTTTTAATGTGAAAATAATTAGAGTCATTCGTTGTAGGCGGCAATCGGAAACGGTCAAGAAATAACCACAATTTTTAATCAAGTTTAATCAAGTGGTTTTTATGTTTATTTTACTTGGGCAAGTCCCAAGGTCGATCACAAGGAGATAAAACCCTGAAGTAGACATTATAAAGTTGATCTAATACTTCGGGTTTATTCTGAGTCTTCCAGTATGCAGGATGTACAGGTATTGGGAATGCCTGAGAGTGATGTGATCATAAACGGTTGTATAACCATGACGCTTCCATTCCTAGGGAGTGATGAAACGGGTCTGGATTTTAGTGACTCCTCTTAGTAGAGAAGTAATTGACGAGTCCGCAAAAGCCGCGTTAAGAAGTTGTTTTTAATGTGAAAATAATTAGAGTCGTTCGTTGTAGGCGGCAATCGGAAACGGTCAAGAAATAACCACAATTTTTAATCAAGTTTAATCAAGTGGTTTTTATGTTTATTTTACTTGGGCAAGTCCCAAGGTCGATCACAAGGAGGCAAAGGAACAACCTAGATTAATGTCTATCCAATTTTGAGTTTGGTTTTCAAGGTGGTCTTTTTTTGGAATTTTTCAATGCAATATGAGATGCAAAAGGCAAGTTCGGCCTATTTTAGGGACTAAAAAATCAAATACGTTCAAACGGTGTCCGAAAAATACGAAACTTGGCCACAATGTAAATGACGATGAAATGAGTGCACTGTAGTTTTTTTGGAATTTTTAGATGCAATATGAATTTTTTTACGAATTTTTAATAGCAAACAGAATGATTTTCAATATTTAATTTTAATAAATATTAAACCTACTTATTTTCGAGAACTAAAATTATCTAAGATCTATCATTAGGTAATAGATCTTAGAAAAATCCTAGACCTCAAAAATGTGGGGTTTAATACCTATTAAAAATCAAACATTGAAATGTACAAAATGATTTTTACAGGGCAAATGATGCATGCAAATGCAAAGATTTTTGGGCATAATGTTAATCAAAGTAATCTCTACGATATTTGATTTTTGGGGAATTTTTAAAGCCACGGTTAATTAACTATGAATTTCCGAGCACAGATTGGGCAAAATATTCCAATTTTCACAAAACATTTATTTATTAATCAACCGTAAATCACGAAAATATCTGCAGCATGTCAAAATGTAGAGAATTAACAGATGAACAAAGTGCTATTTTTAAATAAATAAAATGATGCGATGTAGAGGTCTATAATGGATGACAGAGACAGGGGTATATGTGCAATATAAAAAAAATAAAAGTGCAGACAGGGACCTAATAGTAATTACCTAAACAAATAAGGGCAGAGATGCAAATTTTCCAGTAGGTCACGTGCTGTGCACGTGACCCCTGGGGTGGACTCAGCTGCGAATCAGGGCGGCGTCGGGGGCCTCTCTACAATTATTCCACGCGGTCACGTGCGCTGCACGTGACCCGTGGGTAGTTGAAGATCTCCCCCGCCGCACGTGCCCCTCACGTACGTGGGGAGCCTCGGGCTTCACGCCCGGTGGCTGGTGGCGATGGCCAGCAGGTGGATGGCCGGTGCTTGGCGAAGGAGCACCGGTAGTGGAGGCTGCCGGCGTGAATGTGGAGGCGGAGGGCGGTCCTTGATGCTGCGGTGGATCGACGCTGAAGGCGGTGGCGCTGCTGCGGAGCAGCTGTGGAGGTGCTCCGGCGGATGGCTGATTTGGTGAGGCGGAGGAACAGCCCAGGTGTTGTCGTTGTCGTCGCCGGAGACGTCAGGCGGGGAGCGGAGTCGTGGTGGCGATGAAGCTCGGAGCGATGGCGATGGCGGGGCGGAGGCGTTGGAGACGAAGGTCGGAGCCCGGCTGAAGGCGGAGGCGAGCCGGGCGGAGGAGTCGGTGGTAGTCGGAGAAGACGATGGCTCGTGGACGTTGGCGTAGCCTCGGTCGGTGACGAAGATGAGGGGCGGTATGAAGTTTGCGAGGCGGCGAGGAGCGAAGAGCTCGGAGCGGAGTCGGTGGAGGGAGGAGGACCGACGAGCGGAAGGGGATGGCGGCGCGAGACGCAGATAGAGAGAGAGAGTGAGCGATGGAGAGAGAGAGATTACCAGGGGAAGACGAAGGCTCGACGGCGGAGCCGGAGCAAAAGCAGCGGCGGAGGTGTCGCTGCGACGAAGCACCGGGGGGGGGGGGGGGCTTCGGATCACGCCGGTGAGGGCTGTCACCACCTGAAGGAGTCGGTCGGCGGATGCCTGGGCTATAGGTTGGCGAGGTGCCTTTATAGGCGAGGGAGGCGGCCGGTGGTTGCGGAAGACGCGGGGGACCGGTGCGGAGGGGAGGGTCAACGGCGGTGGGCAGAGATAACGGGGGGGCGGCGCGGCGGTTTCGGGACGATGGGGGACGATGATGCACAGGCGGCCGTTCGATCGCTCGTTGATCGAACGGCTGGGGGGAAGCCACGTGGCTAGGGCGGTTTGAGGAGATAGGCAGCGGGCGCACGTGCAGCGCGCGTGCGAGGGTGGCACGTGCGCTGCACGTGCGTGGGTTTATTTTTTTATTTATTTTTATTTATTTTTTTAATAAAAACGAGATAATAAAAAGGCGAAAAATAGCTGACACGTGGCGGTCTCTGGGGCTGCCACGTGTCAGCTCCAGAAAAATCGAAAATAAAACCCTTTTAAAATAAAAAAGAAATAACAAATGACCTCGGATCGAAAAAGTTCCTTCACGAAAAATGCTCGTCTCGACGAGATCTACAACTTTCATGAAGACATCAAAGCCAAATTCGGTCAAATGTGAAAAGTGAATTTTTGGGGTATCCCATGTACATAGAATACCTTGATTTTTGGGTTTTCTAATTTTTTGTCATTTTTAAACACGATAAAAATCCGGAAAAATAAGGAAAACTCAAAAATAAATAAAAGAGACCTTAATCTAATTTTTTTTGGATTTTTATTAATGAAGAAAATAAGTACATAAAACACAGGTCAAAAAGCCGCGAAAATATACAAAGTACAAAAGAGGCCCAAAAACCCAACTTTCACATACGAGCTCCGATTCACTTGAACTTGGTCTTGTTTTGAAGGTAATTAATGTACATTAGTTCAAAAGTGAGTAGGATCAAATCGGACACTGGATGGGGAAGATATGTGGCTTTTAGTCCGAAAATCCTAAAACTAGGGTTTGGGTTTTTGGTCTACTTACCTGGGTTAATGATTTTTTTGTATTTTTTATTTATTCTTGTTAGTGATGTGCACACAGTGGATGTGGTTTTGTGGCATTCGGTGTTAGCATGAAGGAGTTAAAAATAGGGGAAGTTAGGCTATTCACAGGTCACTTTTGGCTTGGATTTTTGGCTTCTTATTTTATGCAGAAATTAATGCTAAAATGCAATTCTTATGCAATCATGCCCGAATGCTAATTATGCGAAATAAATGCAGAAATGCAGTTGATTTTGAGGGACTTGAGCCTAATTAATAAAACTTAGAATGGTGAATCCGAGATTCATCATCCCCCTATACTTAAACCATGCTCGTCCCTGAGCATCAAAAAGAAATGCCATGAAGTGAAATGAGACTGGGTTCCATACCAAGACCATGAACTGAAGGCGAAAGTGAAACTAAACTCGACCTTTGGATTAATAGTGTGGCGGAACTTCTGTGAGACTTAGAATTTCAAAATCAACAGCCCTCAAGTTCTACACATCATTGACACAGTTTCAACTCAGAAGTCATCTTAGATCAATCCTCTTCCCAAAGTATACCCTATGAACATTGAATAACCGACTCATGTGTGTGAAGGGTTTTAGCTCTTCCCATTCAGAATGCCGGACTACCATGCTCCTCTCCTCTCCAGTAACTCGTCCTCGGAGAGTCAGGTATTTCCTTCTAAGGTCTGTCGCGCTGTGTTCACAATCGAATGAGGGAGAAGATAGAAGAAAGAGAAAAGAACTGGAGGGTGGCCAGTGTAGTCACCTCTCCTTGTGGAGATAGCCAGTGTAGCTGAGTCTCCACCAAGATCTGCAGGTTTCTAAAGCTTGGACCTTTTTGGTCGGATTTTTATTTGGTAGAATGCTTCTATGTATTTGGAATTTTTGGTGGTTCTGCTTGGATCTTGTTGTGCCCCTACGGATATAGAATCTTTTGTTCCGTACATTTTTTGGGGTCTTAGAAAAATTGTGCCCAGCCGTCCATCCCTTTTCCGAAGCTTTATTTCAACCCGTACTCCGGTCTTTAGATTTCCACGCTACCAGAAAAGAGACTCACACAGTCTTCCAACATCCCGTCTGGGTTGAGCTAAGTGCATAGTGCGAGAGTGCGAATTAATTCCCTATTCCAGAGTGGTACCCAGAATGAAGAGACCAGGTTAGACACTAAGAGTCAAATGCTGCACATTGTCATGTGGAACTTAAGGAATTAAGTCAAAAAGACCTGAAGCTCTTAAAATTCTATTTCTCGGTGAAGTTCCTCTGAAAATTAGGTGGATTAAGGTCAAGCCCAGACCACTCTCGGTTTCGGCTCATAACTCGGTTCAGAACCCAATGACTTTTCATAGATGCAAATGCATGCGGTGATGGATGAAGTGCAGGTGTGTGAAATGCAGACACACAAATTTTTTTTCTTTTTTTACTTTTTTTTAAGGAGATTTCTTTTATGCAAAAATGAAATAAGAAGCCTTCAAAAATTTTGGGCAGGTCAGTGTTAGTGGCACAACTCTTTTTTTTTTCAAGTTAGTACCCACCCCGTAAATACATATAGACTTACGCGAAAGTACGAGATATGGGTAAAATATATACAAAGTATATATACAGACCCCCCTATACTTAGCGAGTGCTGTGTCCTCAGAGCACAAGAAGCGTAAAGAAGACATAGCTCGGGCTAAGCGTAAGAGAGTGAGAAAGAAAAAAGAAAAGAAGAAAAAGAATGAAAAGAAAAGCGGTCAGGAAATGAGGATAGTATATACGGGTGGATGTCGGTTCCCCCTATACTTAGGCTCTGAACAACCTAAGTATGGAAGAAGGGTGGATATGGAGCGAATGGGAGTCAGGAGAAGAATGATATATACAGATGGCATTGGTCCCCCCTATACTTAGGCCTTGGCCTAAGTAAAGGAAGAAGCTGTACAAGGAGACCAATGTGGTCGGGAGGGAGGGTGGGAGTGGTCAGATAGATTTTCAATATCCTCTCTCTACGTGAAATAGATGGCCTCGACTTGAACTGTTTGTTCTTTGGGTGATTCAATGTATGGCTTCAACATTTGTCTATTTACTGAGAACGGTTGTGCATTCTCTTTGAGTTCGGCAATGTCTACGCTTCCATTGGTATGCACATCGACGACAATGTAGGGACCCGTCCATTTTGATTTGAGTTTCCCATGAAAAATCTTCAACCGAGCATTAAACAACCACACCTTTTGTCCAGGGACAAAGGTCTTCTCTCGAATGTGTCTATCATGCCATCTCTTGACCTTGTCCTTATAAATCACACTGTTGTCATATGCCCGATTTCGGATTTCAATTAGCTCATTTAGATTTAAGTCTCGACATAGTTTCCCAAGGTGACAACTCCAATTCAACTTTTTGATCGCCCATTCAGATTTGTGGATCAATTCTGCAGGAAGATGACATGGCTTGCCATAGATCATCCTAAAAGGTGAAGTACCGAGTGGAGTCTTATAGGCTGTCCTATAGGCCCATAGAACTTGGTCCAACAGTGTTGACCAATTCTTCCTATTGGGACGAACCAACTTCTGGAGAATGCTCTTCACCTCTCTGTTAGAAACCTCTGCCATGCCGTTAGATTGTGGATGATATGGGTTGGCTATTCTATGCTCAAATTTGTACTCCTTAGCCAAAGATCTCATCTCCCTGTTCACGAAGTGGCTACCTCCATCAGAAATCAATACTTTTGGTATCCCGAACCTCGCAATGATGTTATCTTTGATAAACTTACAGACGACTTTGCTATCTGCGGTTCGGGTTGGAATAGCCTCTACCCATCTTGATAAATAATCCACCGCTAACAAGATGTACTCAAATCCATTGCTGTTGGGAAAGGGACCCATAAAATCGATCCCCCATGCATCAAAAACATCACAGAAAATTATTGGTTGCATGGGCATTTCATCTCTATATCCCATAGTCCCTCCCATTCTTTGACAAATCGGGCATGACCGTACAAATTCATTAGCATCCTGAAATAAGGTCCGCCAGTAAAATCCACATTGGAGTACCTTGTGCGCGGTTCTCTTTCCCGAATGGTGTCCTCCAGCCTCGAGAGAATAACAGTGTGTGAGGACACTCTGATTTTCCTCCTGAGGGATACATCTTCTCCAGACACAATCCGGTCCTTCATAGAAAAGGAAAGGATCGTCCCAATGGGTATTTCCTCGAATCCGACTTTAATCGATCAATCATTTTTTTGGTCCAACCATAGGGAACCTTCTTGGAGACAAGATAGTTCACTATGTCGGAATACCATGGGGTTGACTCAATGACGCAAATCGATTCGTCTGGAAAAGTCTCCTTGATTGGTCCGATATCAGGATGATCGTTTTGCTCGATTCGGGAAAGGTGATCAGCAACAACATTCTTTATTCCAGGTTTATCCTTGATCTCCAAATTAAATTCCTGAATTAACAAGATCCATCTCAAAAGTCGTGCCTTAGCATCCTTCTTATCCATGAGATATCTGATTGCTGTGTGATCTGTGAAGATTGTCACCTTGGAGCCCAATATGTATGATCTGAATTTTTCCAGGGCCCAAACAACCACGAGCATTTCCTTTTCAGTCACTGTATAGTTTCTCTGTGCAGGGTCCAACACTTTGCTCGCGTAGTGAATCGCATAAGGAATTCCATCTCTTCTTTTTCCGAGTACTGCTCCGACAGCAAAATCCGATGCGTCAGTCATGATCTCGAAGGGAAGAGACCAGTCGGGAGCTTGTAATATCGGCGATTCACATATTTTCTTTTTCAGGAGCTCGAAGGCCTCTAGACATCTGTGATTTACAATAAACTCGGTGTCTTTTCCTAAGAGCTCAGTCAGTGGGCGGGCGATCTTTGAAAAATCAGGAATAAACCGTCGATAAAATCCAACATGCCCTAAGAACGACCTCACTGACTTGACGTTGGTTGGTGGCTCAAGTTTCTTGATCACATCCACCTTGGCAGGGTCCACCTCCATCCCTTTTTTGGAGATGACGTGCCCCAACACGATACCCTCAGTTACCATGAAGTGACTCTTCTCCCAGGAGAGTACCAAATTTACCTCCCTGCATCTCTGAAGGACTCGGTCCAAGTGTGCTAAGCATGTATCAAATGAATCACCATGAACCGAGAAGTCGTCCATGAAGACTTCCAGGAAATCACCAACCATTTCGGCAAATACGACAATCATGCACCGCTGAAATGTGCCTGGGGCATTGCAAAGCCCGAATGGCATGCGCTTGAATGCGTAAGTACCGAAGGGACATGTGAACGTGGTCTTTTCCTGGTCCTCGAGAGCGATAGCTACTTGATTGTAGCCGGAGTACCCATCAAGAAAACAGAAGAATGCTTTCCTTGCAAGTCTCTCCAATATTTGATCAATGAATGGCAGTGGAAAGTAGTCTTTCTTGGTCGCAGCGTTCAGGCGCCGGTAATCGACACAGACGCGCCACGACGTGGGTACTCTGGTCGCGATCTCTACCCCCTCCTCGTTGGTAACCATCTGGATTCCCGACTTCTTCGGGACGACATGAAGGGGGGCTACCCACTTGGAGTCAGAAATGGGGTAAATAAATCCTGCTTTGCACCATTTCTCTATTTCTTTCTTCACCACTTCCCGAAGATTGGGGTTTAATCTTCTCTAAAATTCACGGGAAGGCCTTGCATTATCCTTAACATAAATTTGGTGTGAGCAGAGAGCGGGGTTTATTCCTACGAGATCCGACACAGTCCAACCTATGGCTTTTCGATTTCGCTCAAGGACTTCGATCAGTCTGGATTCTTGGTCCACGGTTAATGATGAGCTAATGATCACAGGGAATTTTTCTTTGGGTCCCTTGAGGAATGCATATTTCAGCGTGGGAGGTAGTGGTTTCAGCTCTGGTAATTCTGAATCGTCGATCAAGTCTGGCTGAATGACTTTTGCTTCTGGCTCAGTATCGGTTGGCGGTGTATCACTGTGTGAGATGTTGGCTACCAATTCCGAAGAAGAGTGAGTCGGATCTCTAGAGTAGAATGGTAATTCGGCCAGAGCCGTGTCCGACTCATCATCGATTGACTGTCCCAAAGGTGATGTGATTGATAAATCCAAGAGGATTTCAGTGTTGTCTGGGGGTATAGAAATCTCAGAGACTGCATGGTGGATTATTTCTTCTTCCGAGGATGTGCCTTCTATCTGTATGTCTGGCAGTTGGTCCCATGGCCCAGTGGTTCTGAGGAGTTTGCATTCTGATGTTTCAGCATCTTCAGTTGTGGATTCGGAGTCTGGCCTTTGCCACTTTGTTTGTTTCATCTCTAAGTCCACTTCTCCGCCTGGAGAACGGAATTTCATCATGCCAGTTCCGTAGTCGAATACGGCCTTAGCGGTTCTTAAGAAAGGTCTTCCGAGAATGATTTGCGATTCTTTCCAATGGTTCGGGGTCTCCATGTCCAGGATAGTGAAGTCTACTTTGTATTCTGTACCCTCGATGATGATGACGACATTCTTCACTTCTCCCTTAGGTCTTTTAGTGGATTTATCAGCAAATTGGAGTAAAGATGATGATTTCTTGAGAGGGCCCAACTCCAATCGATAATATAAGGCTAAGGGTAGAAGGTTTATGGAAGATCCATTGTCGAGAAGTGTGCGTGTGAATGCTATGCCGCCAATGTGACTCTCCACATAATGGGCGCCCAGATCCCTTTTCTTTCTTGGCAGATGCTGGTTTCTGACGCATTTAGTGGTGGCAACTGTCAAGATATGAGTCTCCACAAATTGACTTGTTCTCTTTGTACGAGTCCGGGTGGGGGTGCATTTTGCCTTCAAGTATTTCTGAAAGGCTGGATTACCTGCCACGTATTGATCAAAGGGTACTTTGACTGTGATGTTTTGTTGGCAGAATTTTTTCATGGCTGGGTCATCTTTGATGTTTTTCTTTTGTTTTTCTTTCTTTAAGGCATGGGGGAAAGGAATGGAAGCATTTGAGACAGGAGATAGAGGATCAGAATAAAAAATAAGAGCATCTTTATTCGACTTGGAGTTTTTATTACAATCATAATAATCAAAATCAGGTTGCTGAAAAGGTGACAAAGGTATTTTTGCAGCAACTAGAGGCTCAAGGTCCTCTGCAGACTCCATAGATGCTTTCCCTTTATCTACTGCTGGGATCTTCAGGCATCCTTCATCTTCCTCCTCGGAAACATCCTCCGGTTGATCTTCCGAGTCTTCATGGTCCGATTCCCTTGCCCGGTCAGGTACGACCACGGTCCTTCCGCTCCTGAGTGACATGGCATTTATTTTGTCAAACGAAAGGATCTCATGTTCAGATGTGGAAAAGTCTGGATAGTATACCTGGTTATTGTGTTGAGATGAGTTGAATTTGTTCAAGCTATTGGGGTTAGCTTGAACCTGGGCGAGAATGGTTGTGGCTGGAGCTGTCTGCTCATCCTTCCAACGGGACAAGCGGTTGACATCAACCCGTAGATCTTCCAGTTCATGTCGGAAGTGACGAAACTCCTCGAGTAGTTGTCTCTGGATGTCGATCGGTTCTTCTGGGGGTTTGGATGACTGAGCTGATTGTCTGGGGGCTTGAGATTGCGGATGGTATTGCTGAGGTTGGCTCTGGCGATTGTAGGGTTGCTGCTGCTTCGGTTGCTGGAATGCGGCATTATAGAAAGTAGGTGGGCGCTGATAAGTCTGACGGTCTCCCATATTACCCTGTCGGGTAGTATCTTGGGTGTACCAGATGCCATTCACTTCAAATGTCAGAGGCGGGGCTTCCTTGACTGTCTCAGTCGGTGGGGGCGGCTGTTGGGAAAATTGGGCGTGGGATTGATCGTGAGCCCATGGTTGTTGTTGCTCTGCTCCTGGTTGCTCCTGGACATGATGCACATGATATATTGGGACAGTAGGTGCACTAGGCATCCCCATCTTGGACACCTTCTCGATGAGTTCCTCCATCTGCTTCGGGAATTGCGAAATCCTACTGTCGATATCGTTCATCCTCTTGTCCACAATTGTCAATTTATCAGAAATAAGGTGCATGCTTGGAATCAAGTCCTCAGCTATTTCTGCCACCGTCTGCTTCCCGCCTTTGGCTTGAAGTGTGTTCAGGGAATCAGTGTATGCTCGACTGGCAATTTGAGACCGGCTTGTTTCTGCCACCTGCTCCAGTATTTTCCAGACGGTCTCAGCTCCACGTGATGTGTAATTCCCTCCGCAGGTAGCACTAACTAACCCTTGAGTCTCGTGGTTGAGGCCAGAGTAGAGTGATTGGACTAGGATGTTGTTGTCCAGATCATGGCAGGGACATTTTTGTAGCAGGTCCTTAAACCTATCCCATGCCTCACAAAGTGGTTCATTGGGCATTTGAGCGAAACTGGTGATGCGGGTCCTCATTTGATTGGTCCGGCTCAAGGGGTAGAATTTCTTCAGAAAGAGGTTTTTGAACCTCTCATAAGTCGTCACAGTCACCCCCAAGTTTTTCACCCAGTAGTCTGCTTTCCCTTTCAAGGCGAAAGGTAGTGCAGTGAGACGAATGTAGTCTTGGCTGACTTGTGGGTGCCTCAGATTAGAACATATCAGCTCTAGGTCCCTCAAGAATTCGTATGGCTCCTCAGTCGTATTACCATGGAATTGAGGTAATTGACTGACAAAATGTGGCTTTAATTCATAGTGGATTTCTGGCTGCGGTGGCTGCAAATAGTTCCACACTCTGTACTGTCTAGGGTTGTATGCGGCTTCCATTGGCACTTCTCCCCCAGCATTCATTTGTTCGAGCTGCTCCCTCAGTAGCTGCTGTAGCTGCTCAGATGCAGCCAGTCTCGCGAGAATCATCTTCATTGGGTCTTCATTAGGTTCATCTTCAGGGTCTTTCTTGGAAGGTATCTTGGAAGGCATCTCTTTTTCTTTATCTGGAGAATATAAAGGATTTGAGTTAATAGATTGGAAAGAATTGATGTAATAGTTATTCTCGATCTTTTGGGGTAAGAAATGGACAGGGTGGGTCTGTCCTCCTTCTAGGAGGAAGAAGGAATAGGGTTCTTGGGAAGGGTTTCCCGGAGGCCAAGCAGGTCCAGAGTAAGAGTTTCTCTGGGCTTTTGAGATTGGGGAGTTTGTGGTAGAGAGAGACGAGCCTGAACAAAAATTACCACAATCCTCCATTCTCGGGGTCAACAAGATGTTTTATGATGTAGGCACAATTGTGTGGTATTCGTTGATGAACTATCTTCTACGCACAATCAAACACAATACAAGGGTTGTTTCACCAACTCAACTCAAAGTGAAGACCGTAAGGGTCCGGTCAATTATCTTGTTAGTTTTAATTGGTGATAATTTCAATCTTGCAAGCCGTTTACGCGAGCTGTTAGGTTTGGAGCTGGGCTCTATCCTAGTGTGCGTCTCTCTCCTCGCTGCAAGATAAATCAAACAATGTCGGGGTTGCTCTCCCGCAGAAATTCTTGATTTTATGGATTTTTTAGATCGGCTATATTTAGCAGTCCCAGTTTTATTAAGGCGATCACTGTAGAATTTAGATGAACACAAATACACGTCTACCGTCCAGTCCCAATTTCCTTTAGACTTATGTGATAAAACAAGAGAGAGGAATTCGGGAAAAGCCGATGCACGCGGAAAACTATGATGAATGCTCAGTTAGAAGACTTACAATGCCTCCTCGCAATCTCCATGTGGGATGCAATACAGAATTGAAAATTTATACTAAATGCGTGCAAGCCGATGAAAACCGCACCTAAGCAGAAAGTTCTATTAGCGGGAAGAATTGAGTTGAATTTGGCTAAGTTGAACGATCTAATGTGCGTCTCAGTTAAAGTGCAGTGTGGCTTAAGATCCTACGAGCACAATCAAAAATAAAAAATGCTCTAAGAGCCGTATGTGCAGGTCTATCCTAATCGCCACTCAAGTCGGGCCCCACCCTCTCCGGAGAGTGAAACAGGCCACGACACACCACAAATAAAGTTCAAGGTCTTTGTACACACGCGAGAGTCCAAACAGACACCGCTAGAAATGAGCAGAAATTAAAAGTGCAGAAATTAAAAACCTAGACTCTACTCTCTCTCACGACTCGACTCGATCTTAATTTAATTGCGGTTTCTTCGGGTGTCGGTGAAGATGCGTCGGTTCCTTGAAGAACCGCTCCACGTACGCCGGGTACCTCGCAAGAAAAATAAGAGAGAGATTGTAAGAGAGTGACTCAAAAAATAATCAAAAATAAAATAAATGAAAGAAATGCTGAAAAATAAATACAAGAAATAAAATGGGATTTACAATGAAAAATTCGGGGGTCAGACTACCCGAATTCGGAAAACCGAACAAAAATTTTCAAAACAAAAATTCGGGGGTCGCCGGAGACGTCAGGCGAGGAGCGGAGTCGTGGTGGCGATGAAGCTCGGAGCGATGGCGATGGCAGGGCGGAGGCGTTGGAGACGAAGGTCGGAGCCCGGCTGAAGGCGGAGGCGAGCCGGGCGGAGGAGTCGGTGGTAGTCGGAGAAGACGATGGCTCGTGGACGTTGGCGTAGCCTCGGTCGGTGACGAAGATGAGGGGCGGTATGAAGTTTGCGAGGCGGCGAGGAGCGAAGAGCTCGGAGCGGAGTCGGTGGAGGGAGGAGGACCGGCGAGCGGAAGGGGATGGCGGCGCGAGACGCAGATAGAGAGAGAGAGAGAGTGAGCGATGAAGAGAGAGAGATTACCGGGGGAAGACGAAGGCTCGACGGCGGAGCCGGAGCAAAAGCAGCGGCGGAGGTGTCGCTGCGACGAAGCACCGGGGGGGGGGGGCTTCGGATCACGCCGGTGAGGGCTGTCACCACCTGAAGGAGTCAGTCGGCGGATGCCTGGGCTATAGGTTGGCGAGGTGCCTTTATAGGCGAGGGAGGCGGCCGGTGGTTGCGGAAGACGCGGGGGACCGGTGCGGAGGGGAGGGTCAACGGCGGTGGGCGGAGATAGGGGGGGCGGCGCGGCGGTTTCGGGACGATGGGGGACGATGATGCACAGGCGACCGTTCGATCGCTCGTTGATCGAACGGCTGGGGGGAAGCCACGTGGCTAGGGCGGTTTGAGGAGATAGGCAGCGGGCGCACGTGCAGTGCGCGTGCGAGGGTTGCACGTGCGTGGGTTTATTTTTTTTTATTTTTTTTATTTTTTTATTTTTTTATTTTTTTAATAAAAACGAGATAATAAAAAGGCGAAAAATAGCTGACACGTGGCGGCCTCTGGGGCTGCCACGTGTCAGCTCCAGAAAAATCGAAAATAAAACCCTTTGTAAAATCAAAAAGAAATAACAAATGACCTCGGATCGAAAAAGTTCTTTCACAAAAAATGCTCGCCTCGACGAGATCTACAACTTTCATGAAGACATCAAAGCCAAATTCGGTCAAATGTGAAAAGTGAATTTTTGGGGTATCCCATGTACATAGAATACCTTGATTTTTGGGTTTTCTAATTTTTTGTCATTTTTAAACACGATAAAAATCCAGAAAAATAAGGAAAACTTAAAGATAAATAAAAGAGACCTTAATCTAATTTTTTTTGGATTTTTATTAATGAAGAAAATAAGTACATAAAACACAGGTCAAAAAGCCGCGAAAATATACAAAGTACAAAAGAGGCCCAAAAACCCAACTTTCACATACGAGCTCCGATTCACTTGAACTTGGTCTTGTTTTGAAGGTAATTGAATGTACATTAGTTCAAAAGTGAGTAGGATCAAATCGGACACTGGATGGGGAAGATATGTGGCTTTTAGTCCGAAAATCCTAAAACTAGGGTTTGGGTTTTTGGTCTACTTACCTGGGTTAATGATTTTTTTGTATTTTTTTATTTATTCTTGTTAGTGATGTGCACACAGTGGATGTGGTTTTGTGGCATTCGGTGTTAGCATGAAGGAGTTAAAAATAGGGGAAGTTAGGCTATTCACAGGTCACTTTTGGCTTGGATTTTTGGCTTCTTATTTTATGCAGAAATTAATGCTAAAATGCAATTCTTATACAATCATGCCCGAATGCTAATTATGCGAAATAAATGCAGAAATGCAGTAGATTTTGAGGGACTTGAGCCTAATTAATAAGACTTAGAATGGTGAATCCGAGATTCATCAGTAATCTGATCTTAGTCCAAATGTTGGACATTAATCTGAATGTGATTCAGATTCAATGAGAAGATTAGATTTGCGGTCTTGATTTAATCAAGCATCTATGAGAGGCCCGAGATCTGGATTTGAGATGTGATCTCAATATCCATGTCACTATACGTGGAACAATACAATCGCCCTGTCCTTATCTCCAAGTATTCGCGGAGAAAGCGCATTATCCTTGAAAGAGTTCATGGATAATTCTATTGTTGATATATGTATCCGAGCATTGAGAAAAAGGATAATTAAATGTGATTTAATTATCATGAATAATATGAATTTGATTCATATTATAAGGAGAGTTGTCTTAGATAATTAAATGTGATTTGATTATCAAAGATGTAAATAATGTGAATGTGATTCATATTATTTGAGCACAAGAGAATAAGTTATCCAATATAATTAAATATGATTTAATTATTATGGATAAGAATAATGTGGATAGTAATATCCAATTATTCATAATATATTATAAATGTGATTTATAATGTATTAGAGAGAGCTAATTATAATTTATATGTGTTGATTAATTATTATGTGTATTGGATACACAATGTGTAATTAATTGACAATTTAAATTATATGTTGTTTTGGGTTGTGAACATGATTCACAATTTTCCAATGTCAAGATTGCAATATTCTCAAATATAATTGTGAATTATTTTTGAAGAATAAAATCCCAACAAATAGTTGTTGGAAATAAGTAGAGAGAAAAAATAAGGAGATATGCAATCTCATGGAATCCATGAGATTGCACTCCCCAATAGGAATAGAAGGGGCGGCACCCAATTCCCTTGGGGAATTGGTGGCCGTCCCCTCTTCTTTATGGGGAAAGTATCTCCTTTGTATTTTTCTCTCCTTATTTGATTGATTTAATTTGGTATTAATATTTATTTGATTTATCAAATATATTTAATCAAAATTAAATCACAAGTTGTTGGCTTTTACCAACAACAATCTTGACCATTGGATTGACATAAATCAATCTCATCCATTGATTTTACATGTCACATGGATTGAGATCCATGGATCCCAAAACCCTATAAATAGAGAGGCATACCATGCTCTCTATTTTACACACAATGCTTAAGAAGCATTTCTCTCTCTCTCTTTCTCTCAAGAGACGTCAGCCCTCTCTCTCCCTCTCATGGCCGTCCACCATGGATGTCATGAAGAGGTTCTCCATCGCCGCGGCATCGTCGTTATGCTGCCCGTTCTTCTGCTCGTGGATCTTCGTCTCCTTCGGTGCGCCTTGCTCGTGAAGAAGACGTCGGATCTCGTGTGTCAAGATTAGGAGATCCGCCGCTTGGATCATCAACATGGATTGCGAGAAGCACGCAGTTCATCCCCGCGCTCGCAAGCGTCTCCTCCGTCGGATCGGACTTGAGACAGGAGGTCTCTTCGTTTAGAGACTCGGTCGCAACCACGCTTCAAGAGGTAATCCTATTACTTGTTTGTGGTTTAGACGAAACGATCCGAGAAGTGTTCTTGGATCATGTGGTTTCGTCGTATAAAATTTTTTAAATTCCGCTGCATCGAGCAACTAGTCTGACTAGTCGCTCCTCGTCGTATTCGATACGACGCTCACGCTTCCGTGATGCGCTTGAGGATCTAACCATATCCTTCACTTAGATGGTCCATACACCATTCGTGTACGTAGAGTCTATCTCAGATTTTATTACTTACATGCACCTATCCATGCCACGATCACTGAAAGCTTCATCAAGCCTTACAACACTAGAACTCTTTCTAAGAGGTACGGTCGTGTCTTTTTTCAATTATCTCTTTAGTTTCTAGTGTAGGAACTTCACCAGTCTTGTTGGACTCGATTAGTTCCTTAACTTCATTATTTTCTTGACTTCTAAGGAATTCATCTTTCATAAATTTGACATCTCTAGAAACAAATACCTTTTGATCCTCAGGATCATAAAGTTGGTATTTGATACCATTCTTCATGTATCCAATGAAGTGGCACACTCTAGTGCGAGATTCCAACTTGCTTGCATCCACATTTTTAGCGTGGACCAAACAACCCCCAATACTCAAGTGTTGTGCACTCGACTTGGTACCATACCAAAGCTCATGAGGGGTTTTAGGTATAGATTTAGATGGAATCTTATTTATGACATAAGATGTTGTCTCTACTCATGTCCTCGGAAACTAAGAGCTAAGTTCGCTTTACTCATCATTGATCTAACCACGTCCAAAATTATTTTGTTGCATCTCTATGCAACTCAGTTGAGTTGAGGAGTACCCAAAGGAGTGAGTTTGGAAATAATTCCTCTCTCTTTAAGGTATTCTTTGAATTCATCTGAGAGGTATTCACCACCTTAGTCAGATCGAATTTGTTTTATGTTCTTGCCCGTTTGGTTCTCAACCAAAATCATGAATTCTTTGAAATTTTCAAAGGTTTTGTATTTGTGACATAATAAGAAGACCAAACCATATCATGAAATATCATCAATAAAGATCACACAATAGTGATGCCCATTTCGAGTCGTAGTACAAAAAGGGATCACCTACAACAGTATGTATTAGGTATAATATATCTTCGCATCATTTACCTTTCTTAGAGAAGGGTACCCTGGACATTTTCTCACGAATACAATGCTCGCAGTTGGCAGATCATGAATCTAGGAAATCTAGTGATCCGTCCTTTCCCAGTCTATTATCCTATCAACAAACACATGTTAAATTCTTTGATGCCAGATTATTGTTAAATGATCTCCGTCCTCTCTTGATTTTTAAGGGTTTTATCACTAACATTGGTATTAACATTCACAACACATTCATGCATATACAATCCACAGAGTCCACATGCTGTTAGATAACCATCTACTATAAAATTACCATAATGATCACGATAAGTTTATTACAGAATAGAAGTGAATATCCATGTCCAACTAATTTAGATATAGATAAAAGTTTCCTTCTAACATTAGGAACATAGAGACACTCTCTAATAAATAGGACTCTTCCACTTGATAGCAATAGTAGGCACGTCTCGATAGCGATTGCTGCAACCATTGCATCAGATCCCATCTGGATGACTTTCTCCCCATCATCAAGACTTCTGATTTCCTTAGATATATGCAACAAATTGCATATATGAACAGACACATCAGAATCAATAATCCAACTATCTTCTCATCCTATGAGTAAGTTGGTTTCAATGATGTAAATATATGAGTTATCTGCCATAGCTATAACCTTGCCATTTTAAGGGTCTTTAGTTATTCTAGACAGTTGCACTTCTAGTGTCCCAACTCATTGTAGTGATGGCAGACATCCACCTTCTTGGATGTCAGATGTGTAGAAGCTTTGGAAGATGTGCCAACAACTTGGCTCTTCTTCTTTTTATTTTGAAATGGACCCTTCTTAGATCCACGCTTCCTGTCACGTTTCCCTTTAACCTGTGCAACCATTGCACTGCTAGAGGGATTCTCTTTCTTCATGATGTCCTCATTGGATTTAAGTGAAGAAAGTAACTCAATGTTTGTTAGTTTCAGTTTATCCATATGATAAGGAACTATAAATTATTGAAAGATTTAGGAAATGATAGAAGTATGAAATCATATTTCATATACGCGTCCATCGTTGCCCCTAAAGTCTCTTGCTCATGGATATACTCAAACTCTTTGAGTGTGTGTTCTCTGATCGGAGTGCCTTCTTGCATTTTGCAATGATGCATTTCTTTCATAACATTATGATGCCGAGCGCGTTTCACATTGCCAAAAATCTCCTTCAGATTAGATAAAGATGTCCTAAGCAGATTCAATATCCATATATTGCTTCTGAAGTACATTGGATAATGAACCAAGAATGTAGCAATAGGTCAACGTGTGATCCTCATACTGCCTCTTGTTGAAATATCTAGCATCATCAGTTTGAGGAGTTTTGTACTTCATGTTTGAGAGCACATACTCTGTGCTTCGCCGCAAGCACGAGTTCCAAATTTTGGATCTAATCCGAATAGTTTGGACTGGCCAACTAATTTACCTCAAACAACTTATTTAATGGGTTGAGAGATTTCATCTGAAATAAAAAAACACTTTAAGGAGATTTCTTATTTTAATATTTTCAAATCAATATATTCTCGTATTTTCATACTTTGAAATTCTTTCCCTTGTAAGCTTTCAAAGCATGAGGTAGGCTAACCCATCAGCCTCTCTACGAGATATGAGTCTCCTTTCTATTTTCATCGCACCACAATAATATGAGAAAATGCAGCTACAACAAAAGAAGCATGAACAAATTCTGCTTTACAAGTACAACTTGCATTCTCACTTTAGTCTTCCCACCCGCATCCCCACATATATGGAGTTTGCATGTTGTCGACTAAACCAATTTTAATGAGCAAAATATAATTTATGCTATGTGCAATCCAATATCACCTCAATAATATGGAGAACAATATTTTGGTCACTATGCATACAACACATCTCTTTCGAGAAACGAAGGATCTGATTCATGTGAGTTTGTATTCTGGATTCATGACTACACATGAGCATCTCCATAAATACTGATGGTAGAGTTGTTCGCAATGATGGAAGACCATGGATGCCATCATATGACTTAATCTATATTTTGTTTAAATAATGATTAATCATTTCGAATCATATTCTCATGATTAATCTAATAAGGGATATAACTAGGATACTTTCTTATTATCTTAGTTTTAATCCAATTAAAATAATTACAATTAAACAATCCAAGTATTTAAATCTTTATGAACTTGATGTTATCGTATAGTATACACCCTCACTTAGTACAATTCATTATTCTAGTTTTAGTTATTAAATTACACTATGAATTCTCATGCTACCCTTCCTTGAAACGGATCCAACTAGGTCATGCAAACTTATGCTAACAGGGAGCACTTCCATTGCAAATGATGCACATGGTACCAATTAATTAACCCATTAGCATATCCAGGTCCAGGCACATTCACCATTCCAATTCGAGACAACACAATTGGTAAAAGAGGATTTCATCGATATTTTGATCGTGTATGATACTATATAATAACACTCAGAGATTTTGAAATTGAAAAGTCTTTTAGTTTCCATAATGTCTAGTACAATAATCTAGAAAATTCGCAAAAATCGATCGAATCAACTTCACAATTTCTAATTGCATTTCAAACATCAAAGTGCATAAATCATCAAAGTAAATCTGGAATAAAAACATACTTTCTATTTTATTTCATATATATAAACTAAATAAATAATGATTTCGGATTCGAATTTGCAAGCTGCGACCATCACACTTCAAATTAGAAAGCATGATCTAACTCAAAAATTCTTTACGATCACAAAATTTTCCAAAATATTAGTTCCAAATCCTGATGTCAATCTATAAAATATATTTCCATCTATTTTCATCCCAAAATATGAGAAACAAACACGGTCCTCTTCCTACTCCGTCTATGGAAAAATCCAATTTCTTGAGGTGCATGATTGGGATCTTGTGAAACTTTTTTGCACTGATTGGGGATTTGATTTATGACTTATTAATCAATATTTTATCATGTCTTATGACTCAAAAATAGTATCTAAAAACTCATAATTTTGTTGCCACGATCTTTGATTGAAATTGAAGTCTATGATCGCTTTTAACATCTTAATCTTCTCTCGAACGCCACCAAATATTGGTGCATATTTTGGACATGAGTCCAGGTCTTATAGGTCTCATATATATCCCCAAAAATACATTCAAAATTTGGGAGAATGTCATACATTTCAAAAGTCATCAAATCATTCAAATCTTTAAAACTTTCGGAAGACAATGTACCCTATGATCGGGACAATCTAGTCGATTGTTCATCGGATTTTGATGGAATCTAACTCATCTAAAACATGGATCTAATACAAATTTAAGGAAGTAGAAATAGCTTTATGAACTTCGCATCATGGAAACACAAAAATTAGCAAACGTTTTTGCATAATAGATTCCATGATCATTATATGAACATGCAATTTAAGCACAAAAAATGTTATTTTATGAAAACACTAATTTATATAAACATTTTTCCTAACATATTCTCATATTTTAATGAATATTTGGAAGAGATCATGATCACATCTTAACCTAATGAATGAAGTCCGATCCAAAGACTCTTCTCTCGTAAGCGTGATGATGAGTAGCGTTGATTCCCACGAACTTTGATATCTTCTTCTTGAAGTTGTCCACACAGGTATGGGATCAAGATGATCTCAAGCTCCATATTTTGTCTCATGAAATTGAATCCTCTTTCATGTACGTGAAGAACAAAGAAGATGATCTTTTCTCTAGTAGGATTACACCTATAAAGAGAAGATGGAGGCTTATGCTGGACGTGTAGGCTTGTAGAGAGAGGGGTGGACTTGTATTTTGAGAGTCTTATACTCTCAAGACTTTGCTCTCAATATACAAGTAACTTAGGCTCTCATAATGCAAGGCACTTGTGTGGGGAGAAGGGAGAGAGAGAGGCATGTCCTCTCTTATATACATGGTGGACGTCCCCTTAGAGTCCTACTCTAAGAGGGGACGTCTACCTTGATGTCCCTTAGATGATCAATCAAAGGCTAGGATCTGATCCTAATCCTTAATTTATTTAAGAGACAATTTTCTTCTTAATTATCATTTAACATAAATAAATAACAAGCAACAAAATTGGGAGAGTTGTAGAGATAAAGGACTCAAGGTGGACATCAAACTTCTCCAAGTTTGGACGTTCCCCTTGTCCTAAATCTTGTCCTAATTTTGGTTTGTTAGTTGTTGCATTATTATCATGATAACTCGATTATCATAATTGGGAAATTTATGAGAGTTACCTCAAAATGTAAATCCATTTATGTTTAATTTCCAATGTGAATTCTATTCACATTTATTCCTTGAAAAAAAGAACCATATTCACATGTTTATTAATATATATTATTATTATGACTAAATATTGAAATTAATTAAATATAAAATGTGGATCATATCCATAAAGCCCTAGATATACACATATCCATGATAATAACATGTATTATCATATTATATATATAATTAAGTATGAGTTCTAACCTAAAAAGGACTCATGAGAAGAAATCTGGGATACTTAGGGATAATGTCGGGGAGATCATACTATCCATGTATATTGACTTGAAATTTGGATATCTATCCAATTTCAGGGGTTATCTATTTTAGCAAAAATGTGTCAATTATGAATGCTGAGCTCGAGCGAATATAATTCAAACTCTAAGTGAGCTCAACGAAACACATCGAACTTTCCTTGAGCTGGAAAATGCATCAGTGAACCGAGCCCTGCTACATTGACCATTTCTAATCATAATTCAAACCATTTGAAGTTTAGAAATGAGCTCAACCAGTGTATTTGTTTCCACTTCTCTTTCCAACTTTTGAACATTGAAATTGGAATTGGATATTGGATTCAAATGAGACTTAATCCAAATAACTCTCAAATCATTAAGCTACAAAATGGAGCTACTAAAATCCATATGGTCTCATCATTCCTTCAGATTGGAAGTGTCATGCTAGATGATCTATTAAGCTAGATTTAATCCTGAGTATTCCCAATATTCATACATCCTACATATTGGAAGACTTGGACATATCCGAAGTTAAAACCCTTGTTTGTCGGTATTCATCAGAATATATTAATATATTTCTCATTCGATAATTGGACAAGAATATTAATCATATACTTTCCAAAATATTACATTAATATCTCGAATTCATGTCTTATTTAATAAATAAGATGACCATGCATGGAATTCATAATGACCCCAAGTTATCTCATGAGTGAGCTTGTCTCCTAGCTCATCAACTATGAGCTCGTATGATTCCTTAGTGAGATCATACCTCTCATATGCTTCATATACACACCAACTCGTCAGTATATGGACCTTGGTTGGGTCACCAACCTATTGGTCTATCAAATATGCACATGCATACATAGATGTATATCTATCTCTGGTCAAAGGATGCAAGCCTAATCATGACAATTTAGGTCTTAGTTTATTTCGACCTCATCAAGTCATCTCTTTGACTTGACTATTCTGACACCTTCGAGTCACAATTCCTATGTAGAGGACATGCATCAAGAAGTTAGTCGGAAATCAATATTCAGAGAAAGATTGTCATCTCTTTCTTAAACTAGAGATCTCTATTGCATGTCACATCACATGTTAAGTTAGTTATGTCCTCCCAACTGCATGGTATTGAATATGCCCATGGTACATAACCCTAATTGTACAAAGGGATCTTAATATTAGGTGCATTCACAATAATTCATTTCAAATGGACATGATAAAATAATAACTTTTATTGCATTAATGGGTTTCCAAGGGCTTACAAATCCAACATTGTTATATTGGTTTATGGCTATGATCAAAAGTTGTTATAATGTATATCATCATAAAATAAATTAAATTTATATATCTTAAGATAGTTATATCATATATGATTACAAATAAATCTACATTATAGTATTATATTAAAATGGATATATAGATATCGATACATATATTTATAGATACCAAAGTGATACATGTATTAGGTTCAATTTTAAGATGAACATGGATACATATGTCAATATATATAATAAATATGGTAGTGAATTAGATACAAATGTACTTATACCTAGTTGTTGATTAAAGTTCACATATATTTTAATATATATATATATATATATATATATATATATGAATCATATACTTGTATTATGATCATGTTTGTTGATCAGATCTGATTTTGGAGAGTTTCTCAAGAAAGTTTAGTTAGTAATAAGATGAAAGCTTCTTAGGCAAAACAAAGTAAACTAGAAGATGAAAATTAAGACACTATGCATCGAAAGAAAAGAAAATGGAGGAAGAAAATACTTGAAGATGAGAGACTTGTTGATCCTTTCAGTGGGGAGATTGGATGCATACTGATCCATGGTGAGATTCCTAACCTCCATGAGGACGATGATCATGGTGTCATCAAATATCATCTGGATGACGACAGAGGTAACATGCACGATATCGAAGGGCAGAGCTCCCACTCAAGGAGGAGGTGGACGTTGAGGAGGGAGATGACGACAACGGGGTTTTTACGGATGGGAGGTAAGGGAGATGATGTAGGTGTCCTTGGCCTTGGTGCAGTGGACGAGGTGAAGGAGCTGCTCGAAGGAGCCAAACTTGGAGAGGACGACTAGAAGGTCATTACAGGAGAGGGCATCTATTCTGACATGAAGGAAATGAAGAGAAGGAAGGAGAATGAACTACGCACTAAGGAAAAAGGATTGGTTGGGGCCAATTTTCTCAATGAAACCATCGGGGACAATCTTTATCATCATCATCATCGTCGATGTTGTCGTTCAAGTCAAAATATCTTCACCAATAGTTCAATAAAGGGGATGATCAAAACAATCGTATTCTTTGATCGTGAAATTCGATTGTGCAAGAAGCATAGATGGGACGGTAAAAACCGTCCCAATGTGCACTTCCACCTCCAAAAAGCATCTAGTGAGTAACTCAAGCAAAGGGAATGGTCTCAACGACCTATTGCACATGTGAGCCCATTGTAATCATTATGCAATAAAATTTATTGCAGATCATCCCTTAATATAAAATGAATAATAACTAATTTGCATAATAGGTGCCTGGTTGATCCCGACCTAGGGTTCCTAACAAGGCCAGAACCCCCATCACTGCAGCGATCAATCTCTGATCATCCAATAATTAACCCACAATATGATGAATAAATCAAAAGCGATGTAGATGTGAGTTAAGAATTACTATAACTCTACTATCGACGTGTATTGGGAAAGTGTGGTAGATTGTCGAACACATGGAGCGAACAATATATATTGAGAAATTAATAAGTGTTATTACTAATTAATATTAATTTTTTATTTATTTTCTTTTATGCATTTTTATTTTTCTATTTTTTGTGGGTTTTATTATATTTATTTTTATGGATTTTTTATTTATTATTTTTAATTTTAATATTATTTTAATTTTGTAAATTTTAATTTTTTGATTTTTAAAAGAAGATATATAACTATATATAATAATGATGATATTATAAATACTATAAGTAATACATAGATAATATAGTCTATATGGGCTATTATATTTTTAAATATATCAAATTATATTCAAATTACATGAAATAAAATATTTTTGTGATTTTTATATTTTCTCCATTTTTGGTAATTAGTTATAGTTTTTTTACTGTTTTTATGTATTTTTAAGTAAAAAAAATTGTAAAATAGTGCAAAAATTAACTATTTGAGATTTTTAGGTTTAATAAATATAAATAAGTCCAAAACTAACCTAAAACTTTTTTTACTATACAGTATAGAAAATTCAGAAATAGAAACTTATATTTATTTTTATTTTTGAAGGATTTTTGCTAATTTTTACAAGATTTTTAGATTTTTGTGATTTCTAAGTTTTATATTTTGTATTTTTTGGATTTTTGGATGAGTGATAGAATAGAATATAATATCGATTATATATTTTTGCAGGATTTTTCAAGTTGTATTTTTTTGATTTTATTATCATCTAAATAGGATGAAAATTCATATTTTTGTATTTTTAATAAATAGGAAAATTAGCTAAAATGTGAAATAGAAATTAGACGTAGACAAGCATCATATCATGCACTTATTCTTATTTCCTACAATTTTGCAGAGTAAAAATATTTATAATGCGAAAAATAAAAGAAAATAAAAGGATTACTGTAAGAGGGACATGCTTGTAATTTATATAAACTTTAAATGCATTTAATAACAAGTCTCAGAATTACAAGGGCATAAATGCAACATACACAACGCCTTACATGGTCTTACTCGTGAGGCGGAAGGACCCAAATGTAATAAATAGAAAGTGCAAGGTTCTTCTCGTATTTTTTACACAAAACATTACACTTAATCTAATATTTACAGGACTAATTGTAGATGTAAAAAGGTGGGATGGGAATTATGCAATATACCCAAGGAAGGACACGGGGTAGGCTCATGCTGCGTGATCCTATGGCTCTGGTGCAACCACATGTCCTCACTTATGATTCGAGGGCCCTACGCACGTATCGCTTCATTTAGTTTAAATGATTCAGATTAGATTTGGGTCGCCGTGCACATCTGACGGTGGAGGAGGCATGTAGAAGAGCAAGGAAGAACACTTCCCTGCCTTTCTTTGTCTGTTGATTCCCATCAACTCCAGCCAGATCCGATGATGTGAACCAGCCCCAAGGCTTCTTGGAAACCTTGTGCAAATACAGGAGGGGAAAAGAGGTCCGAGCCTCATCGGAGGAGGTATGGGGTGCTGTTCGTGCTCTAACGACATGGAGCTTCAAATGGGCTTCGATTATCACTCCATGTACCACGTTTGCTATTCCATCCTGCACAAAAGGTCCTGCAGCTCGAGGGTGACTCGCCTCCTCCCATAAATAAAGCTGAATGCAAAGGTATGGGGAGAACAGGGTGATCTCTGGTGAAGGGTGGCGGAAGAGATCGACATGCTCAATCTTTGCAAGACTAGGAGGATCTGGGAATATTGAAATGTAGAGAAGATGAATTGGAAGATAGATGGTGATATTTGTGTGGTCGGAACCGGTAGGAGCACACTGAAACACTGGACGGAGCTCTTATCTCCGACATATTGTAAATGTGAGATTCTAGGCTAATACTAAACGAAATTGAACAAAATAAAGTCACTAGAAAGCAATAAAATAGCTCGAACCTGGTTGGGTTGACCTGGGAGTAGAACAAATCTGGATCGCTCTTCCACACCTTATCCATACCTCGAAACGACGAGGTTGTCTCATTGTCACAAATATCTGCCTCCAGCCTAAGTGTTTTTTTGGTTTGCAACAATAGAAGATGATCAAAAGGGCAAAAGGTGGTGTAGGAGGTCATTTATAAATATGCGAAGTGACTGTCTTGGAAGGAGGATTGTGTGAATTTGAGAAGGGTTGGTGGAGTCTATAGTGCAAGCGTGCGAGAGGGAGATGGTGGCTGCAAACTGGGGAAGTCTCGAGAAGACTGGAGGCATAGAGGAAGGTTAAGAAAATGGAAAATGGTGGCTACTCGTGACATCTGACATAGTAAGAAGTGAAGGATGTACAATTGACCATGCGGTCAACAAAAGTCGGGTCCTAATTGGTCTACTTGGACCAAGTCAGGACAAAATAGGATTTAAATTCCAGATTAATTTGATTAAAAATAATAACTGATGTTATTAACTAAAACTCAAAACATGAAAAATGTTCTTATTTTTCAAACTATTTTATGGCGATTTTTTTATTTGTACATCCTTATTTGGAGGATGTTAAAATTTACATGTATAAATATGTTTATTTACCTATATTTTTGGTATTTTATTTTTATTTTTATTTTGTATTTTTTTATTTCATATGTACATATTCTATATATTTATAATATAATTAAATAAATATTTACATATTTTTATTTTATTTTTATGATTTTATTTACATACATAAATAAATGTATGTGTATACACTATATGTATAACACACCTATATACTTTAATATAGTATTTATTTCAAGCGTATTTTAATTGTTTATTTTATGTTTATATTTTAATATGTTTAAATAATTTTGCAAATATTTAAAAATATAAGAAGAGTAAAAATGTAAAGAATAAAATATATGAATAAAATATACAGATACATAGTATAATGGGACCCTAGAAAGCCGACGCTTACATCTTAACTTCATTTTTAATGAAACCACATTCATTAGATAGATAATTTGATTTTAAGTACAAGGCTCGTTTGGTGAATTTTGAGTTATATGGAGAAGATATTGATCTGTGAAGTTCAGCTTGTGGGCTTTTCATCTTTCTGTCCTAGTTGCACTGTGCATTATTTTTCTTGGCAATTATTTTTGTAATAATCTGTATATTATAATGTACAAGTTTCATGTTGAACATTTTGTTATTTGGAGTGTGTAAAATAAAGAACAAAATAGTGTAAGAATGACTATTTTTGGGTTTAAAATTAGGGTTTGTATATACAATATCTAGCCCATATCTTCCCCTAAATTATTCCTTATCAACCTAGTCAATGTTGGCTCGCTCTTGGGGTTTAGGGCCATTCAATATCTAAAACTCAACTTTTGCAAGGGTCTAATGTGGTATACACAAGGAGAGACCGATACCGTTGTTGAAGCGACTGCTCACGAAAGTCGAATAATTCAAACAATTAACCCACAATCAATCATTGATTAAAGAAATGCAGTGTGTTTGGAGTTAAAATTTATTTTATTTAACTCTACAAAATGTGTGTATAGGTGTAAGTGTGTAGGGTGTCGAACACAGGGAGCAATACATGATAGCACTAGTTATTCTTTATAAATAAATAATAATAGGTATTTGTACAATAATCACTCAAATAATAAATGAATTACTTTGTGGGTTTTTAATTAAAATAAAACAACAATATTTTTTTATATTTTGTATTTATATATTATTATTTATATTTTTAATTTTATTTCAATTTCTTTTTATAATTTCCTGATTTTTAGTTTCTTTTTCTTTTTAATATATAGGTTTACATATATCTATATCAATATAAGATAACATAATTATAAATGCAACTAAAAATAACAAAAAAATACAGAATAAAGTATTTTGTACTTTTTATATTTTTCTATTTTTTGTGATTTTCAGATTTTTTGCAAATTTTTACATATTTTTAAGCTCAAAAATAATCAAAATAAGTGACTCGATAAATATCCAAATTGTTTTGGAAATTAAAAAATGATAAAAGCCTCAAAAATTTCTAAAACTATTTAATAGATAATATATAATATAAAGAAAATTTAGAGATATAAATAATTTTTTTTGTTTTTAATACATTTTTTATAATTTTTATAAGTATTTTGGATATTTTTAATTTTTAGCGATTTATTTTTTCTTTTTAAGGATTTTTGATCTGGAGGTATAGGATATAGTAATAAACAATATATATTAAAATTTTTCAAAAAGGCTTTATATTTTTTTTAGATTTTTTAAATACAAACAAGGACAAAATGTGCTCTTTTGCATTTTTAATAAATAGGAAAAGTGCATAAAATGCAAAACTAATTATATAACATGAAAGAGCATGCATCCGAGTATCTTATCCTTTTTTCCCAAAATTTAATTCAAATAAGAGCTATTTTTAATAACTGAAATAAGATAAATAATAGTTTAATGCTGGCTTAGACCATTTTGCAAATAAAAACAAGTAACCATGTATTACATAACCTTCAAACAAAATCCAGGAGAAAGTGCATTATCCACATATATTCAAATTAATTCGCATTAGAGGGTCATAAAGACAATTTCTGCAAGTTCTAGGTCCCTTTGCATAATTTTTCCACAAATATTAACACTGGATAAATAAATTATTAGAATAAAAATAAATACAAGAACCTAGAAGGGTACATGTGCAAAATGCCCACCTCATGTGGGGGACCATGTGAGGTGAGCTGGCATGACATAGATGCATATACAAGAAATGGCAAGGGGCTCCAGACATGAATTTATAATATTAAAACAAAATAAAGAAAAGCGAAGGTGGTCAAAAGCAATTACCCCTTTATTTGTGTGCTAATGGATGATCAGATGCTCATCACTTACGTGATCGACGGTCCAGATAGACTGGTACCACTTCGCCATCAATGTCTGGGATTAAATCGCGCCCTTGATCTGACGATGGAGCGGGCAAAGATTGGACGACACTGATATGAACCGTAGCCGCACCCCGATCCGACAGTGTTGGAGCCACTAGGATGAACAATGAAGAACAACTCTGAGGAGCTGCTTTGATCGTGGAAATATCACGTCTCAGGTGTCCATTCTTGATGCTGATTGGTCCACCATCCTCCTGGTAGCCTTCCGCATCGAGTGGCACCTGCAAGAGGGTCTAGGCTCCCCTAGCAAGGGGTCTGGAGATCATCGAACTTCAGGGTGCCTGGGGAGCTTCTCCTATACTGAAATCGACCCTCTTCGGGTCCCTTATCGATCGTTCCTACATAAGAAAGATCATGGGCTTGACGTGAATTACCCCGACCTGATTTGAAGCTGCTGCACATGAAGATGTAGACGAGCGGAGGAGCTCTGACGAAGGACATGGGGGGGGCATCGGTTCACGGATCCAAGGAGGTTCCAGTTGATTTGAAGGGTGAATTCGATGCAAAAAGCTGTAGGAATGAAATGGGAAAGGATTAGGGAGTTGAAATAGTTTGGAGCACGACGGAACATGGCCGGAGTAGGGAGCTTCGATATCGAAGGAATTGGAAATACGACTTGGTTACAGATCTAATTACGAAGTAAAATGCATGAATAGAAAATCTAAGATTAAATCTACCTAAAATAGATAAAATAGGCGCAACTCATACCTAGAAATCAAGGAGCATATGCCTCACCAGAGCGATGCCTTGGACCACCGCTCTTCCTCCGTCTTCCTTGCTAACAGCTTGTGGATGTCCTCGCTGTCACCGGGAACACACATGCATGAAGAGTAGAAGACTTCAAGGCTCAGAGTGGGATCAAAGAATCAAGAAATGAAAATGGGTTCTTATTTATAGATAAGGGCTCAGGCTAACTTTGATCGACATTATTTCATGTCTCGATGAAGATCGATGGGATCTAATGATGACACGTGAAGGACATTCATGATGGGAATAGAATCAAAGAAGAGCTCGAGGTGATTTGGTGATCATGACTGCCTGGAGAATTCAGTGAAGTGAGACATTCATGGTTCTGACAAGAGTCAGAGAGGGCAGACTCGAGGTCAACTAGGGTTTGATTCTAGTTGGTCCATCTGGACCGACGAGAAGAATCCAAGGCATGAATGCTTTATTAAATGGATAGAAAATTGTAAATGATTTTATTAGTTTTCAGTGAAAACATAAAAAAACTTTCTTATTTTATGTAGTATTCAATTTATTTTTTATTTATTTTCTGGAGATGATTTATTATAAGGTAATATTTGCATGTATATTCATAGGTTTATTTACCTATATATTGTTTGTTTTAATTTTATTTTATATTTTAAATTTTATTATTTTACAGTCATACTTTATGTATTTATAACTTATTTAAGTATATACAAATATATTTTTATTGTATTCTTCTGAAGTTATTTGCATACGTAAATAAATATAAGTAGTTATTATATAACTATATGTATAAATAATTCATCTTATATCTCATACACTTGTTTCTTTTAGTTTATTTTTAATGGTTTTATTTCATTCTTAATATGTATATATACTATAAAGTATATTTACAAAAAATATAAAATAGTGAAAAAAATAAAGAATAAATAAAATGAATATTTTATTCAAGTATATTGTACAATAGGGGTCCAAAATCTAACTTTTGCATTTTAACTCCAAATTAACTGAAACCACCTTCATTAAATAGCTACTAAAAAGTTATATAAAATTAAAGGTGATTTTGATGGATTTTGACTCATATGGAGAAGATATGGGTCTGGGAAATTTGGATTTTATCTTTTTATTCTAAGTGCAGAATGTAAACTATATATTATTTTAACATGAAATAAATTGTGTATTTTTCTATGTATTTTTATCTACAACTTTCATGTAAAAAGTTTCTTTATTTGAGGTATAAATAATAAAGAATAAAATAGGTCCCAAAAACGCATTATTGAAGAATAAATAATTAGCATTTTTATTGTGTTTTTGACCCTTATCTCCCTATTCTTTATTCCTTGTCGATCCAATCATCATAATGGCTATGCCTCGGGGTTTAGGATCGTAAAATACCTTTTGCATTTCATTTCTTTTTCTTTTTTTCTTCATTCTTTTTATTTTGTCTTCAAATACAATATTTTATGCAATATTTATACAATAAATAAGAGATGTTAATTTGTGCAAAATAATGATATTTACAAGCATTTAGCTATGGTTTAAAGGCTAAAATGAGCTGGCCCTTATCTCCCTCTACTTTATTCCTTATCGACCTAGTCAATATTGACCCAGTCTCGGGGTTTAGGGTCATTCAGTATCTTTGATACTTCTTTTATTTTTCTTTTTGGATTTGAATACAGATAATTTATATAGTAATTAGAGATCAATTATAGATGAGTAGTGAAGGCTAATTTGTACAAGTTAACTGTATTTACATGTATTTTGATAGCTATTTAAAGACTAAAGGAAAGAATAAAGGTAGATGAATGGCTATTCATCACTCCCTCTACTTACCATTACCATTCCCTAGCAAACATTTATAAGAAAAATACATGACGCAAAAGAGAAAATAAAGAAAAGGAATATAAAGAAGTTAGAATGATAATGATTTTTGAACTTGTCTTCATAAAATCAAAGTTTGGAGCTTAGTGAAGACCTTTAGATTATTATTTTGTTCGGAACCTTATTGGGAATAGGATTTAAAATTTAACAACCCTCAAGTTCCACAAGTCTCTGTTTATGTCGCCTTAATAGCTAGGTCAGAATAAGTCTCTTCATACGCGAAACCTTATGACTACGAGTCTTACGTGTGCAATGCATGCGCATGTAGATATTCTCATCAGAAATAGTATGGAGTAGTCTCCCTTAACAAGATAACCCTAATTCCCCAATCTATCTACTCTTTCCTCGAGGACCGAGGTATTTCCTTATAAGTTCAAGTGCAACCAGCTCAAGAAGAGGGGGTGGAGAGAAGAATAGATTGTGATCGGTGTAATCACATATCCTATGGAGCTTGTCCAATGTAGTCAAGTCTCTTATTGCATGCAACCTTGAGATATTGAATTTGAAGCATAATGCCTTGCTTATTTCATACATACTCCGACGGAATTTGATTTTGCGTTGACTTTTCCTCATATATTCTTTTTAGAGTTTTGATTTTGCATTTTTTGGCACTATAGACAGCAACATTTACATAAGTACTTTTTCCTCTTGAGCCAGTAGACTATCCCTCTTTTTGAAGCTTTATTGCAACCTACGACATCTTGTCTTTAGACGTCCATGCCACTAGACCGGATTGGGGGGCGTTGTCCACCTATTGGTGCAACATATGTTTCCACACGTGTGCTTGCCCAAGCTAAAGAATCCTGTCCTCACCACCTCCTTAGAGTTGAGATAAGTGAAGAGTGTGGTGTTCAGGTTAGGTCATTATCAGCAAGAGTTGTATGTGCACTTCGAAATACTCTACATAGTCTAATCAAGATGACATGTGAACATAATCTTTTGGTATCATTGAAATGAAAAGTCTTATTTCCAGTTCCTATAAAGTTCTTGAGAAATTAAAAAGATTAAGTTCTAGACCAAGCCACAATCTTCTGATTTTATTTAGACTTGTTCAGTTGTCAAAATCATTCAGAAAAATGCTTATGCAATGTAAGAAAATATTTTTATGAAACCATTTTCTAGTTTTGAACTTTTTTATGTAATTTTCGAATAGTTTTGCAATTTTTATGGAGTTTTGATTTTTTTTTAAATTTTTATGATTTTTTTCAAAATTTTACAATTTTATGGATTTTTGAAAACAAAAGAGTTAGTGAATTCACAAGAATTTTTCACATACAAACAAGGAATTTTATACAGGTAAATACATGTTCTTATACAAATTTATATAAGATTTTATATATGTTTTATTTGAAGAATTTTATGAGGATATTATTTATATAGTTCTCAAAATAATTTGAAAACATTTTCGCAAACATTTGTCAAACATTTGAAAACTTATTTTTCATATAATTTTACGAAGAATTTTACAAATAATATTATAAACTTTTACAAACATTTTACAAAAAATATTATTTTCAAATTGTTTGAAAATATTTTACAAAGATTTTTCAAAGGTTTTCCAGAGATTTTCAAAACATTTTCCAAATCATTTTGCAAAATAGTTTCAAACTAATTTCTTAAAGTTTTTTTTTCAAAAAAAATATTTATAAGAGTTACTTTTTACAGTTGATTTATTCGTAAATCCTTACCCAATATAATATATTATCCATATTATTGAAAATATGAATGTACGAGTTATGAGTAACGTATATATAGCATATATACGACACCCTGTGCTTAGCTCGAACTATGTCCTCATATGATCAAAGAGCAATAGAGGAAGACATAACTTGTGCTTTGCAGAGAAAAGTCTATACTACAATGAACTAAAAAAATAAAGAATGAGAAGTCAATCGTCACCCTATACTTAGGATCAACTAATCCTGAGTATAGCAGACCACACACAAAGTGGGGATGATTGCATATTCGAATTCACATAAATCAATGAACTTGGCTTGTCTCTCCCTATACTTAGAGTAAAATTTCCCTAAGTATAGAAAATATTACCAACAAGTTAGAAAACAAGCGAGAGAATAATGAAGAATAACTCAATTGCACTCATCCCTCTATACTTAGGATCTAGTCATCCTAAGTGTAGCACAAATGAATGGAATGAATGAAGTAATCTAAAAAATGTAAGAACTAAAAAGAATAAAATGAGAAATAATTAATAAAAAAATGTTTTTGAAGGCATCGTCTGAATCTTCTAATGCTGAGTCCAGGAGTCATTCATCAAAAATCACATTAATTGAATCGACAACAGACATGAATGTATCATGCTCTATGCACGACTTCAACAACTGTCGGTTGACCTCAAATGGTTGTGCCTCAGATGGCAAATATGATATCAGTATACTTCCATTGTGACACATAATTTTCATGATAAAGGGTCATGTCCATTTGCTCTTAAGTTTGTTTGGTAGTATCTTCAACTTTGCATCAAATAACCACACCTTCTGTCCAAGCTCCTGAAAGTCTTTCGTCTGATGTGCTTGTCATGCCAACGTTTGGCTTTCTCGTTATATATAAGGATATTATCATATGCAGAGTCTCTGAATTTTAGGAGTCTGTTCAGATCTATCTTTCTATTCTGACCACCTTGTTGTGAGTCCAAATTGCAGATGTTTACTGCCCATAAAGATCTGTTAATAAGTTCTACTAGCAGATGGCATATATTTTCTTGGATAAGACGACAGGGAGATATATCCAAAGGAGACTTGTAAGCTGTCTGATAAGACGATAGAACAAAATCAAGAAGTTGAGACCAGTTCTTCCTATCCATCCTAACAAGTTTTTGTAGAATTATCTTGATCTCCATGTTGGATAACTCTGCCAAGCCATTTGATGATGGGTGGTAAGAAGATGCGACACGATGATTGATGAGGTACTCCTTCACAAGTTTCTTGACTTCTTTATTGATAAAATGACTACCCTCATATGAAATCAAAATCTTCAGAATCCCGAACAACAAAATAATGTCGTCCTTGAGAAAGCGACAAATAGTATGATTATCAGGGGATCGGGCGGGAATAGCCTCCACCCATCAATTCACATAATCAACAACAAGCAGGATGTATTCAAATCCTTGACTATTAGAAAATGGGCCCATAAAGTTAATGCTCCAAGCATAAAAAAATCTGAGATCTAAACAAATTTTAGGGGTGTCAAATCTTTGGAATTGAGGGTTCCTCCCATTTTCTGACGATCAGTGCAACCTTTCACGTAAGCTATGACATTCTTGAATAATGTAGGCCACCAGAGACCACAATGAAATACTTACACTACCATTCGCTTCCAGAATGGTGTCCTCCAGATTCGAGCTTATGACAATGCTCGTGGACACTTGTGTACTCCTAAGGAATGCATCGACGCCAAAAGCAATATGTACATTCTCTAAAAAGGTATGTATCTTCCCACTGGTAGAAATGAATACTGGACAAAAATTTGTCCTTCTTTACTCTTGTCCAATCTTGTGGAACTTTCTCAGAAACAAGATAGTTCACAATATTGACATATCAGGAGAGAGAAGCAACACTTAGAATTGATTCACTGGGGAAGGTCTGATATCGATACACTTCTCAACTGAGTATCTGTGCATTCATTTCTAGATAGATGATCTACTACCACATTCTTAACTCCAGGTTTATCTTAAATTTCCAAGTCAAACTTCTGGAGGAGGAGGATCCACTTGAGTAGACGTGACTTGGCATCCTTCTTTTGTTGTAGGTATCAAATAGCAGAGTGGTCGGTATAAATAATAATATTTGAACCAAGGAGATGTGATCTAAACTTTTCCAGGGTGAAAACAACTACCAGTAGCTCTTTCTCTATAACTGTATAGTTCTTCTGTGTATCATCAAGTGTTTTGCTGGCATAATGGATAGCGTTGGGTAAATTATATCTTCTTTATCCTAACACAACCTCAAAGGCATAATCAGATTCACCCATCATGATCTCGAATGGGAGAGACCAATCAGGTGGTTGTAGGATGGGTGCCTGAGTGATAAGTTCTTTCAGCTGATTAAAGGCTTGGAGAGCCTTGTGATCTACAATGAAGTCAGTTTCATTTCCTAAAAGCTCTATGAGAGGTCGAGAAATCTTGTTGAAGTCCTTGATAAATCTTCTATAAAAACCAACATGCCACAAACATGACCTTACATTCTCCATTGTTCTAGGTGGATCAAGTTTAGCAATCACATCTACCTTCACCAGGTCGACCTCCATACCTCATTTGGAGATGATATGGCCCATCACATTTCCTTTGGTAACCATGAAGTGACTCTTTTCCCATGATAGAACCAAATTGACTTCATGGTATCTCGTAGGCACTCAGTTTAGGTGCGTAAGGCAAGCATCAAAAGTATCACTATATACTAAGAAATCATCCATGAAAACCTCGAGAAAGATACCTACCATGTTGGCAAAAACATCCAACGTACACCTCTAGAATGTAGTAGGCACGTTACATAATCCAAAGGGCATCCGATTGAAAGCATATGTGTCGAACGAACAAGTGAAAGTGATTTTCTCTTGATCTTCAGGAGTGATTGTCACTTGATTGTACCAAGAGTACCTATCCAAGAAGCAAAAGAACTCCTTCACTGCCAACCTTTCAAGCACTTGATCAATAAAGGGTAGAGGAAAGTGATACTTCTTGGTTGCTGAATTCAAGCGCTTGTGATCAACACAGACACGACATGGTGTAGATACTGAAGGATAAGGGGAAATCCTTAAGCGCATCAAGGAAGCGTGAGGATCGCATCGTATGTGATCGGGAGCGACTAGTCACACTAGTAGCTCGAAGCAGCGGAAATTAAAAAAATTTCATGTGACGAAACCACATGATCGAAGAACACTTCTCGGATCATTTAATCTAAACCACAAACAAGTAACATGATTACTTCTTGAAGTGTGGTTGCGATCAAGTCTCTAAACGAAGAGACCTCCTGTCTCAAGTCCGATCCGATGGAGGAGACGCTTGCGAGCGTGTTGATAAAACATGTGCTTCTCGCAATCCATGTTGATGATCCAAGCGGTGGATCTCTTGATCTCGATACACGATATCCGACGTCTTTTTCATGAGCGAGGCGCACCGAAGGAGACGGAGATCCACGAGCAAACGATCGGGCAACATAACGACGACGCTGCAGCGATGGAGACTCTCTCTTGGACATCCATGGTGGACGACCATATGAGAGAGAGAGAGATTGGGCGTGTAGAGAGAAAGAGAGAGAGCCTTATATTCTCATTATCATACGAAGAGCAAGGGGTTCCCTTCTATTTATAATATTTAGGGATCCATAGATCTCAATCCGTGGGCAACACAAATCCAATGGCTCTCATTGATTTGTGTTTCTTTTAATGGATAAGATTTGTGTTGATAAAAACCAACAACAATTAATTTAATTTAGATTAAATGTATATTGATAAAGCAATATGATTTAATCCCAAATTAAATCAATCAAGCATGGAGATTATTGAATGAAGATTGCCTCCTTCCATAATATGGGATTTGGTGGTAATCTCATGTAATCTCATGATATCTCATGAGATTACATTATTCCATGGAAATCTCCAAGATTTACAACAACACTTGTAGTAAATTATTCAACAAAAATAATTCATAATTATTTTGTGAATATTGCAATCTTGCCATTGGAAAATTGTGAATCACATTCACAACCCAAAATAAAAAGTGAATTACATTTTCAATTAATTATCTAATGTGAATCCAATTCACATCAACATTTAACTAACAAATGTAAATTACAAATTACTCTATCTTATATATTATAAATCACATTTATAATATATATGATTAATAAGGATAGTGCTATCCACATTATTCATATCCACGATAATTAAATCACATTTAATCATCTTGGATCTCTATTCTCATGTACCCAAATAATGTGAATCAAATTCATATTATTTACATCTTTGATAATAAATCACATTTAATTATCTAAGGTAACTCTCCTTATAATATGGATCAAATTCATATTATTAATGATAATTAAACCACATTTAATTATCCATTTTGTCAATGCTTGGATACCTATATCAACAATGAAATTATCTTGAACTCTTTCAGGGATAATACGCTTTCTCCGCGGATACTTGGAGATAAGGACATGGTGATTGTATTGTTCCACATATAGTGACGTGGATATTGAGATCACATCTCAAATCCAGATCCTACGTACCTCTCATAGATGCTTGATTAAATCAAGACAACAAATCTAATCTTCTCATTGCATATGAATCACATTCAGATCAATGTCCAACATTTGGACCAAGATCAGATTACTTCTCTACTGAGAGGAGTAACTAAAATCCAGACCCATTTCATCACTCCCTAGAAATGGAAGTGTCATGGTCATACAATTGTTTATGATCACATCACCCTCAGGTATTCCCAATACCTGTACATCCTGCATACTGGAAGACCCAGAATAATCCCGAAGTATAAGATCAAGTTTACACTGTCTACTTCAGGGATTTATCATAAAGTTTCTCATTTGATTATTGGGAGTTGGTATCGATCATATACTTTCCAAAAGCATATATCATACCTATGTCTTGATCTTTATACTTTTCAAAAGTATATATCAACCCTACAAATTCAGTCAAGCTTCCAAAGCAAGACGACCGTGCACAGAATTTTGATTCTTCCCAATATCTCATGAGTGAGCTCATGTCTTCTCGTTCAGTAAATGAACCTATATGATCCCTTTGAGAGATCGTATTACTCATATGCCCTTGTATGCACACCAGTGTGCCTGTGTATAGACCTTGATTAGGTCATCAACCTATTGGTCTGCCAAATGTACATACTCAGACATATATTAACACATCTTTCTCTGGTCAAAGGATGCGTGCCTATATCATGACATCATACGACATAGGACTTTGGTTATCTCGATCTCGTTAAGTCAACTCTTTGACCTAACTAATCTGATGCCTACGAATCTCTATTCCTATGTAGAGGACTTGCATCAAGAGGTTGGTCAGATATCAACCCATGTGAGAAAAGATTGCCATCTCCTACTCAGGCTGGAGATCATCTCTTAATAATCATTTGACGGTGGCTGATGAGTCCTCAATCTAACTCTTTAGATATTCATCATAGCACCGGCCTCTATGATTCAATAATTGAATCAACAGCTGTATGATCATCAAGATGGCCATGGTACATAACCCTAATTGTACTAAGGGACCTATTATGGAAATTATTTATTCTTCATTTTAGATCAGGGAATGATATTCGCAATAACATTTATTGCATAATGGCTCGCCGTGAGCTCACATGTCCAACAATCTCCCACTAGCTCAGAGAGCCATTAATGGGCTAATCATTTTAACCTACACTCATGTGACAATCATATGATATTTAGAAAAATAGCTAGGTAAGTTGATCAGTCACTCTGTTCCCAAGAGACTATGCCAAGTCCTTTTACGACACTTGCATATCTCCTAGTGACAATGTTCGCATCCAATGCGAATGTTGCATCTCATGCAACCAATATTCAATCATATCAGTCATAGTGTCCTTGACAATACACCTCAATAATTATTATAATTATAACCAGTATGTGATTTCTATCATCCTTGTTAGAATACCCTTAATCCCGGAGATCTCTATCTCCTAAGGTATTCGTAGTTAAGACCTTTTAGATCTCCATCTATAAAGTCTTAATTACTTGAAGATAAGACTTGGAGATGACTATCTCTATAGTCTTGTCATCTTTGAAGATATTGTTATTACTGCAACTAAGTATTTTATTTCCATAATAGGATTAGTAATAGTTAACTACTCCCACTACATGGCAGATATTTGGCTTTTGTACACATCTATCATACACCCGGCTTCTCGGAACTGATGCCCAAGGGCTAGCAGTTTTAGCATTCACATCCTCAACTCTTTGAGGTGATATCCCTTTAGATAGGCCAGTATCATATCTTGAGGGAAATAAGACTTTCTTGGAATTTTCCAGAAAAAGGAAATGTCCAAGGTGTACCATTAATGTGACAGTCCCAATACCATCTTCTCTTTGCTTTTGAATAACTTCATAATTAAGATCTAAGAGGTATCCTTGATATCATATCTCGAGGTATGGAACAACCATATTATAAAACACTTATTATTATCATCCTTATATCATTCCAAATGATTAGGATATTATCTACATTAAGCATGATGAACACAATGGTACTCTCACTAAGCTTCATACGGTTCATCAAGATTCTATTTGAAATCATAACATTTATAATTTCATCAAATCTTATGTTCCAACTACGAGAAGCTTATTTGAGTCTAAAGATGGAGTTCCTTAGCTTGCATACCTTGCTTTCCTCAACCATGAAGCCCTGGGGCTACTTCATGTGAATATCCTCAGAGAGGTAATCATGGAGGAATGCAATCTTAACCCACATCACGAAGATGTCATAGTCAAGTTGCATGGCTAGAGTTAGCAATATTCTGATGGGTTCAAGCATGGTCACTGAAGTGCAAGTCCCATCGCAAGCTATGTCTTCTCTTCAGTGTGGAGCTCATGACTGTGAACCATGCTTTGAAGGTCTCTACCTTCTCATCAGATTCCCTCTTTTTCTTGAAGATCCATTTACACCTTAATGGGTTTCACCCATATAGGTGGATCCTCGAGGGTCCATATACAACACTTGTATATATGAAGTTTACTTTAGACTTTATTGCTAACATCCATCTTTCCATGTCATGATCTTTAGAAGCTTCATCATATGAAGTTCGATTATTGTCAGATTTCTCTGACACATGGAATCCATCCTCAAACTCATTTGAAGAGGTATTAGTGTTTCATCTTTAACTGTCCCTTTTAGTTTTCGATTTTAGGATCCCCATTATCTTTCTCAAGATTAAATGAGTTCCTTCACTTCATTTTCATCTTGATTATCAAGAGTCTCATCCTCTAAGAATCACATTCTCAGAGATGAGATCCTTTAAGAATCTCAAGGTCATAAATTAGGTATCCAATACCATCCTTTATTTTCCTAATGAAGTAGCACTCTCTAGTGCCAGATTCCAGCTTATATGCATGGAACCTTATTAAGGATATATATTGTAGTGTATACTACATATATACCTTGGAAACTAAGAGGTAATTATGCCAAGATTCATCGTTGATCATATCATGTCACACATGATCTAATTGTATCTCCCTACGACTTTATTGAGTTAAGGTACATTAGGAGGATTGCGATAGGAATAATATTCCTTTCTACATAAGGTATTCCTTTGAATTCATCTAATAGGTACAAGCTACCTAGGTTAAATAAAATTCACTTCATCTTCCTTCTAACTTTGGTTTTAAACCAAAATTGTGAAATCTTTGAACATTTCAAAGCTTTCTAAGGTGAAGGGAAGAAATCTCATATCACAAATAATCATATAATGATATCACATATCATCAATGTTTATCATGATATTGTTGATCCACAATGTGATCTTGAATACCTTAGCATCTAACACCATTCTCAAAGAAGGGTGCATTGGACATTTTACTTTGAATACAATATTCATAAGTATGTAAGATATGAAATTTCAGACAATCTAAAGTTCCATCTCTTACTAGTCCATTGATCTTATCAATAGACAAATATCCAAGGCTTGATGCTAGATCATTGTCAAATGATCTTCATTCTCCTATTGATCTTTTAAGGTTTAATTTCAGTATTAGAAATATTAATGAACCATTCATTAATTTTCTAATTTAGTAGAGTCCACTAGATGTTAGATTACTATCTGAAATATATCCATCACAACTCTTTATGATATGTATATTCCAGAATTCATGATTATTCCCAACATTTAGAAATAAACAATGAGTGTATTCTAATATATAGGTCATAGAGATATTCTCTAAGACTAAGGGCTCTCCCACTAAAATTATGATGTCTATCAATCAAATAGAGATCGTTGCAACAATTGCATCAATATCCACGTGGATGACTTTTGAACCTTAAAATCAAATTTTATAGTCTTCTAATACATATGCAACCAATTGCAAGTGTTATTAGAAGATTGAGATACAATTATTAGACTTTGATATTATTAAATAAGAAAGTCAATTTCAATGATTATATGTAGATGTAGATTATTCCGATGCACCATCTGGATCATTCTCTAAGGATCCTAGATAGACAAGATAGTCACACTATCAGTACATCAGTTTATTTGCAGTTTTGGCATTCATCCAACTATTTGGATGTCATATGGAAGTCACAGAAGTACAATCAACACTTTGACTTTCCTTCTTACTTGGGTCCAACCCATGCTTCCACTGCGCTCCCTTTATCTATAAACAACCATTGCTTAAGACGAAGGATCTCTTATGTTAAATTCAAAAGATTTCAATATAAGAGTATTTCAACATTTATACAGGCTTCATTCAATCCATACAATATGAATATTATGAAGCTTCATGAATGACTTGAGTATAGATAGTAGAATGATGACACTTATCATATCTACATACATCTTAACTCTTAAAACATTGGTTCAGGTAGATATTCAAACATTTTTTGAATACATAATCTCTTATAGAGCCACCATTCTGCATGATGCAGAGAACCATGTCACTCATGATTAAATGTCGAAAGCACATATGTATGCCAGAACATCTTCTTAGATTTTTATAAGGATTATTCGACAATTACGATCATCATCGACATGTTACTTCCAAAGTACATTCGATGAGAGATCAAAACTCTAGAGACATACAAACCCTAGGGTTGTAGTCCTATTGTCTATTTAATTGTCATTCCTCATTATTATGAGGAAACTTGCACATTGCAACCACATACATTATGTGTCCAACTGCAAGTACAATATCTTGATCATGGATCCAATCCGTGATATTTTACTGGTTATTATTTAGTATAGTATTGAGTGGGTTTAATGAGGATTATCTGAAATAAGAAATTTGCATAAATATATATAAATATATATTTACTTTGATTTAGGAATTTTTATATCAAAGTTGTCTTGCCTTGTCAACATTGAAAGTTCATTCCCTTAATCACTTTCAATGTAAGAGATATACTTACCAATATATCTCAAGCAAGATCTGGGATCTCCTTCCTTATCTTTGTCACATCCCAATAATATGAGAACCTGTAACTCAGATAAAAAGAAGCGGGAACACATTCCTCCTTGCAAGTCCAACTTGCATCTCTTAATTCGATCTTTAACTCCCGGACCCACCACCCCTAAGGTGATGTTGACCCATCATTAATTGAACCAACCGTCAATAGGAATACAACTCGCTATGCGCAATCCAATATCGTCCCAATAATATGAGGACCCGATATTGGGCTCACTACGCATACGTACTTACTCTTTCGAGAAGGGAAGAGCCCGATCCAGATGCGCTTGCATACGGGAGGTGTCACTTCAGACATGCGTCTCCTACATACAATCCCTAGCGACGGAACCCTTCGCCTTGACGGGAGACCATGGATGTCACTTATGTGATCCTCCATATCATATTCAAATTCTAATTAATTATCATGAATCATACTCACATAATTATTTCTTCCAAAGGAAATAACACATCTATTCATAATAGAGTGTCTTAATTTTAATTGGATTCCAATCAATCTAATCATATTAAATTAATGATCCAATTAATATCCAATAAACATTCTTTATTGTTACTTGAATTATGGTATTATCTCAAATACATATTATTTTGAATTTTAATAATTAGAAAAATACATCATGATTTCTTAAGCATTATACCAACCTACCCGCTGTCATGGCCAGTACCGAAAGGAGTGGGACAGACCGCACACGGTGCAACCTGCTACCCCAACGCTCCCCGACTAGACACCATATCCGCCTCAGGAAAGGATAATGCAAAATAGATGACTTTATACTTGAGATGATCATCGATTTTTCAACCGAAATTATACCATATAATAATAATCAAAACATTTTTGATTAACATTATAATGAGATTTGCTAAACAAATCCCAAATCCTATTCAAGCATGTTTGTTGGAAAGTGGATTGTGTAACCAATTGTGAACTAGATAATATCTAATAGATTATTGGTTAAGGCAATGTAATTTAAGGAAATAATTATCATCAAATATTCACAAATATTTATCCATAATTATTCCAGGAAATTAAATCATTTAATTTCACTAATCAATTAAATGACAATCACAAGGTTCTTGATTAGGAAAGTAATTTCCAGCAGTGACCCTCACTTACTAAAATTAGCATATGTCAATCAATTTAAATCCAAATTAAGCAAAGTAAGTTTCTAAAGTTTGCTAATTTGATTTACAAAAGAATCCAATGATTTTAACACATTTTATAGCGTTTCTAAATAGTAATTAACTCCTTAATTACGTTAAGATTCGCAGTCCCCAAAACAGTGGATACATGTTCACTAATTTGATCATAACTTGAGCAAACGGATTCGAAATCACGCAAACTCAGATCCTACGGTTTTCTTATTTAATGGGGAACAAAATACAAGTTTTATTTTCGTGTTTAAAAAATTTAAACAGGGCCGTAAATAATCACAAAACATAGATGCGAAAATGAAATGCAATAGAACTTTCGCAAACCCTAACGAACCCAAGTCAGCTTAGGTTTATGGATCGTATCCGAAACCTCCAACCTGACTCTGATACCACTTGAAGGATAAGGGGAGATCCTTAAGAGCATCACAAAAGCATGAGGATCGCATCGTATGCGATCGGGAGCGACTAGTCGCACTAGTTGCTCGAGGCAGCGAAAATTAAAAAATTTTCACGTGATGAAATCACATGATCCAAGAACACTTCTCGGATCGTTTCATCTAAACAAACAAACAAGTAACATGATTAACTCTTGAAGCGTGGTTGTGATCGAGTCTCTAAACGAAGAGACCTCCTGTCTCAAGTCTGATCTGACGGAGGAGACGCTTGCGAGCGTGTTGATGAAACACGTGCTTCTCGCAATCCATGTTGATGATCCAAGCGGTGGATCTCCTGATCTCGACACACGAGATCCAATGTCTTCTTCACGAGCGAGGCACACCGAAGGAGACGGAGATCCACGAGCAAATGATCGGGCATCATAACGACGACGCTGCAGCGATGGACACTCTCTCTAGGGCATCCATGGTGGACGGCCATATGAGAGAGAGAGTGGGCGTGTAGCGAGAGAGAGAGAGAGACTTATGTTCTCATTAGCATATGAAGAGCAAGGGGTGCCCTTCTATTTATAATATTTTGAGATCCATGGATCTCAATCCATGGGCAACACAAATCGAATGACTCTTATTGATTTGCGTTTATTTTAATGGCTAAGATTTGTGTTGGTAAAAACCAACAATAATTAATTTAATTTAGATTAAATGTATATTGATAAATCAATAGGATTTAATCCCAAATTAAACCAATCAAGCATGGAGATTATGGAATGAAGATTGTCTCCATCCATAATTTGGGATTTTGTCGCAATCTCATGTAATCTCATGATATCTCATGAGATTACATTATTCCATGGAAATCTCCAAGATTTACAACAACACTTGTTGTAAATTATTCAACAAAAATAATTCATAATTATTTTGTGAATATTGCAATCTTTCCATTGGAAAATTGTGAATCACATTCACAACCCAAAATAAAAAGTGAATTACATTTTCAATTAATTGTCTAATATGAATCCAATTCACATCAACATTTAATTAACAAATGTAAATTACAAATTGCTCTATCTTATATATTATAAATCACATTTATAATATATATGATTAATATGGATAGTGCTATCCACATTATTCATATCCATGATAATTAAATCACATTTAATCATCTTGGATCTCTATTCTCAAGTGCCCAAATAATGTGAATCAAATTCATATTATTTACATCTTTGATAATTAAATCACATTTAATTATCCATTTTGTCAATGCTTGGATACCTATATCAACAATGAAATTATCCTGAACTCTTTCAGGGATAATGCGCTTTCTCCGCGGATACTTGGAGATAAGGATAGGGCGATTGTATTGTTCCAAGTATAGTGACTTGGATATTGAGATCACATCTCAAATCCAGATCCTACGTACCTCTCATAGATACTTGATTAAATCAAGATCGCAAATCTAATCTTCTCATTGCATCTGAAACACATTCAGATCAATGTCCAACATTTGGACCAAGATCATATTACTTCTCTACTGAGTGGAGTCACTAAAATCCAGACCCGTTTCATCACTCCCTAGGAATGGAAGCGTCATGGTCATACAATCGTTTATGATCACATCACCCTCATGTATTCCCAATACATGTACATCCTACATACTGGAAGACCCAGAATAATCCCGAAGTATAAGATCAATTTTACACTGTCTACTTCAGGGATTTATCATTAAGTTTCTCATTTGATTATTGGGAGTTAGTATTGATCATATACTTTCCAAAAGCATATATCATACCTAGGTCTTGATCATTATACTTTCCAAAAGTATATAGCAAACCTACAAATTCAGTCAAGCTTCCAAAGTGAGACGACCGTGCACGGAATTTGATTCTTCCCAATATCTCATGAGTGGGCTCATGTCTTCCGGTTCAGTACATGAACCTGTATGATCCCTTTGAGCGATCGTATTACTCATATGCCCTTGTATGCACACCAACGCGCCGGTGTATAGACCTTGATTAGGTCATCAACCTATTAGTCTGCCAAATGTACATACTTAGACATATAGTAACACATCTGTCTCTGGTCTGAGGATGCATGCTAATATCATGACAGCATACGACATAGGACTTTGGTTATCTCGATCTCGTTAAGTCAACTCTTTGACCTAGCTAATATGACACCTCTGAATCTCTATTCCTATGCAGAGGACCTGCATCAAGAGGTTGGTTAGATATCAACCTATGTGAGAAAAGATTGCCATCTCCTACTCAGGCTAGAGATCATCTCTTAATAATCATTTGACGATGCATGATGATTCCTCAATCTAACTCTTTAGATATTCATCATAGCACCAGCCTCTATGATTCAATAATTGAATCAACAATTGTATGATCATCAAGATGGCCATGGTACATAACCCTAATTGTACTAAGGGACCTATTATGTGAATTATTTATTCTTCATTTCGAATCAGGGAATGATATTCACAATAACATTTATTGCATAATGGCTCGCCGTGGGCTCGCATGTCCAACAGATACTTGGGTAGAGATCTCCTTTCCTCGACTGTTTGTAAACATCATAATTCCAGATTTCTTCGGAACTATGTGCAATGGGCTAACCCATTTTGAATCGGAGATGGGATAAATGGAGCCAACCTCACACCAATTCGGTATCTCTTTCATGACCATGTCTTGAATATTAGGATTTAACCTTCCCTGGAATTCACAGGACAATATACGATCATCCTCTAAGTATATATGGTGTGAACACAAGGTCAGATTTATCCCTCAGAGATCAGAATCATTCCAACCAAGCACCTTGCGATTTTTCTATAGAATCTCTAGCAAGCGAGACTCTTGATCCGTAGTCAATCTGTTACTGATGATGACCGGATACATGTTCTGCTCACCTGCAAGGAATGCATACTTAAGATATGTTGGAAGTTGCTTTAACTCAGGTAAATTCCAAGCCGGCTTCTCGGATACTTCTGAAACTGAATTAGTTGATGAATATTCTGCTGACAATAAGGAGGTGTTGTCCAACTCTATCAATCTTGTCTCAGACAATAAAGTACCAAACATATATGCAATGGTTTCTTCATATTCGGTTTGGCATTAATCTTCTTCGAATAACTCGATCAATGCTTCTGACTCATCCTCCTTGTTGACAAGGGATCACACATGGACAATGATGTCCAGGTCTACCTTAAGGAATACAATTTCATGTGTCTCAAGATCATTCAATGAAATGAGTAGTTCTTTGATCTGCTCAATAACAACACAATCCTCTACAGGCGGTGTTGGCTTACTGACATCTTGAATGAGATGAGGCACCTAATGTCCGGTCTTGGAGGAGCCTATGATGTCCAACAAGTTGGATCTGACATTCGCTATATCGGTCCTCTCTCAGCACTCGATACTCAACTCAATCGAATAAGTCAACAATCAACCCACGAATAAAATATGCAATGAAATAATATGATATGAAATTATTATAGCCTACAAAAATGTGTATAGTAGACAAGTAGTAGGATTCGAACCACTGAGAGAAATGGAAGATATGTATAATTATTACTAATTACTAATAATTAATATAATAATAATTATTATTTTTGTGGGTTAAATTATATGTGAATTTTTATGTATTTTTAAGTGAAATATTTTATATTTTTAATTTTCATTTTCTTTTTAATTTAGTAATTTTAGTTTTTAAATCTAATATTTAATTATATATAATAATATTATATATAATATAAGTAATATATAGAGTCTATATTATATATAAACTTTTATATTTTTAAATATACATAAACATACTCAAAATACAATAAAAAAATTTTTTGTATTTAATATTTTCTAGATTTTTTTATTGATTTTTTGTTAATTTCTATGTATTTTTAAAGCAATAAGATGTGCAAAACAGTGCACAGATTAAATACTCAAAATAGATTTGGGTTTTAAAAATAGATAATAGTGTCCAAAATACCCAAAACTAATTGTAATATATACTATATTATAATAAGAAAAAATATAATAAAGAAAACAATATCTTTGAATTTTAATTTATATTTACTGATTTTTATAGTGTTTTTAGGGTTTCGTGATTTTTATGGGGTTACTTTTGTTTTTTAGTAGTTTTTGGATATATGGTAGAATATATAATAATATGCCTAATATATTTTTTTGGAATTTTAAGAGGTAGTTATATAAATGTTTTGAATTTTAATTAGCAAATATAGAATAAAAGAATTTTTGTATTTTTAATAAATAGGAAAATTAATTTAAAATGCATGCAAAAATTATATGTCAATAAGCGAAAAAGCATGCACTCAAATTATTTTTTCTAGAATTTTTAAAATAATAAAATTATTTATAGAGAGAAATGTACAAAAAAATTAATGTTACAGTTATAGGGACTTGTTTGCAAATAATGAAAACTTTTATATCATTTAATAACATGTCCTAAAACTACAAGGATGATAAATCCCAGCTTCTTCTACACTATTCTTATTTATTATCTCTCCAGCTTAATAAAACAAATAAGAATCGTTGATAAATACCATTGATTAATTAACTCCGTGTCATAATAATTACCTATAATTATTATATATTAATATACCTATTATCGTGTAATTATTTTATGTGTTTATTATTTATTAAAAATCCAATAAAAATTAGAATAATATTGTATATAATTAATTTAACTTGATTCATGTAATAAGAATCCAAAAAATAAGAAAAGATATTAAAAATAAGTAATTTAATACATTAAATTACTTGCAAAAATATTTTATGTATATAAATGACTTTTTTTCTCTTTGAGTTCTACATCAAAGTTGTAGGTCTCAACGAGATCTACAACTTTGATTTTTCCATTTTTCTAATTTATATTCCTTTTATTTATTTTTAATTTTATACCATTTAATTCATTTATATCAATTTCCATTAGGCCACGTGGCACTATCTCAGTGCACTAGGTAGCCCCGCCTTCATTACCACATGTCGCCTCCTAGGCCATTAGATCATCAGATCCAAGGGTTGAGAGCCTTCTTCAACCTCCAATTAACCTTCCCCAGGAGTTGCGACCTTTCGATTCTCTCCTTTCACCAAATTCTAGTGACCAATCCCCATGACCAAACCACTAACCCTCGATTCTCTATTCTTCTCTCATCATCCACCCTCTTCACCCAGGTGGTTACCCTCCTCATCTCCCTCATGTGTTCCTCTGTTCAATAGTTCAAACCGCCCTCCTATCCACCTAGAACCTCCACTCTTCTCGCTCAAAACCCCTCCGCCACCGCTTGATGCAGTTATCCACCCTTTTGTGAGCCACCTTCTAGCTGCTTCCTTGATTCTATGACAGAGAGATCATGCTTAGTCGAGCCATGACAAAGGAGCAGCTCCGACGAGATCCTTGGTGTTCAACCAAGTCGCGGATCTGCAATAGGTGTTGCTCGAGCTTCCACCATAGCTACGATGGTTAAGCAAAGAACCCTGAAGCTTTTTAGCTTTGCTTTGGCTCAAGATTCATCCTAAAATACGTCTTCTTCATCTAATCCTAAGTAAATCTTCTAATGTTCGTTGCCTTTTTGTTTCTCTATTTTCTTTTTGGTGTTCCTCTATCTCCCACATGTATCTAGAAGGCAGAATAGTATCACCATTCATCATAGATTCACGTGAAACTTCTAGTATTTCATTCCATCTTCTCTCTGATATGTTCCCATCGATCCATTTCTCAAGCTCCCAAAGCTTGAGAACCTAACTAGGTCTTCTTCCTTCATCCGCTAAAAGCCTTCCATTCTGCCTCAAAAACATCCCAATAGATTTGTATTTTGATGTTTGTATGTATCTAACACCTGCAGAGCTTCAATGGTCGGGAACACACCAGGGCCAACTTATAGGTCTTTGTCTTCAACAATGCTCCACCGAATCACCATCCTAGATGTCTTCAACATCTCCTATGAGCACTAACACTATCACTAGGCCTTCACGGAGGTCCAACGACCTTCCAATCAAGAGGAGTAACAAGGAGGAAGAATATCTTATTCACCAGAGCTCTGCTCTTCCTTCGTCGCCTGTGAAGGAGAGGAAAGAACGGGAGTAGCAAAAGGAGTTCAATTAGGATTATGCGATCAGATCTTACGTCTGTCATTCATCTTAGACTCATCCCGAGGCAACGTTTCAATCCTATGGGTCAAACCTACCGAGCCTACGCTGAGCCATCAGAAAGTGCCATGTGCACCCAAGCTGTGCCACTCGAACCTCTTCTCGGTCACATGCAATATGCACGTGACTTTGGTGAATTGCAATCAAGCCTAAAGAACTCTTCAGAATTGCAGATAAGTCCCACCTTTTAGAAAATTTACAAAAATACCCTAGCAAGTTTTATATTTTCATTTTAGTCAAATTTTGGTTGTTTTGTGATAAAATAAAACATATTTTCCTGTATTTATACCGCTACCTTGGAACTTCTTCCACTGGCATTCCTCTTTCACGCGGATCGACCAATAGGCATTGTTACCATCAGTGGTGGCAGGAGCTCAGCGAGAAATTGGCTAGGTCGGGCAGGTCGATCTGGAGCTGAAGGGTTGTTGGAAGAGCTGACGAGGTTTGGATGATTAAATAGAATGACGATGGGGTTTGAAGATTGATCTAAAGGTGGGTGTTAATCTAGGTATTTAGATGAATCAATTAAAGGGTTTGGATCGAGTTTTGGATTAAGTATGTAGCGGGAATAAATCCGCGAAGATGAGTTAGAACAAAAACCAGACTCGGGTTCTTGGAGAAGAAAGAAGGTGGTGTAACACGTGTCAACACCACGTAAATCGATAAATAAAATACCTTATAAATTATAGAATAAATAATAACTAAAGTATTTTAAATAAGTATAAGAACGAGAAATGTGTATAGTTAGTTTATCTAACTTATGGTACACTTTATTTTTATAAATAATTTATATTTTACGATATATAAATATAATATTTATAAATACATATATAGTATACTTAATAAATAGGTTTTATATTTTTATTTCAACAACAACAACAAAGCCTTTTCCCACAATTAAGTAGGTCAGCTACATGGATTCTTCGCCTCCATTATAATAAGGAACACCCCAACGAAATCTATATGTTTGTTTAAGTCCATGTTAAAAAGATATGACTGTCATGAGGCAACTTCCTAAATAGTATTTTTTAAATAGTATTTAGGAAGTTGTCTCCGACTAGTTTACGCTGGTTGTCGGCTACCTAACGCAACCCTCCTCATTTACCCGGTCTTGGGACTGACCATGGATGAGTTTTTTTAATTCAATATGTTAATAAATAATATATTATTTTTATAAAATGGAGTTGCATGATTTTTATGGATTTTAATAAATTAGTTTCTATATATTAATAAATAATTACATGTAACTAATTTACACTTCAATTTCATCTATTTTTTAGGTTTTTAATTTATTTAAAATATTAAATAAAGGTTTCAATTTTTGAATTTTTTATACATAAACTAGATGATCAAGAAAATAATAAAAAAATATAAAATCAAGTGTTCTATAAATAGTATGTACAAAATAAAATAAATAGCCTAGAAACTTAGTTGTCATTAGGTTCCAAAATTTACTTTTTGCAAACTGACTTCGATTTTAGTGAAATTATCTTTATTACTTAGAGAATGTTATTTTATGAACTTTAAAGGTGAGTAGAGTGAAACTAGAGTTTGTATGAAGAAGTTATGAGGTTCGGAAGTTGAGAAATTGATAATTTGAGAACCGGATTTCTTGGCATATATAGGTTGGATTTTTTTTATGATTTTTATATTTTTATATACATTTTTACGAACATATAGGAGAAGAGTTTGTTAAAAAATGCACAAATGTGTTAACTAAAATTAGTTGAAGTTTTGGTAAATAATGAATAAATAAATGTAAATGTATAATCTACATAATTATTATTTTATATTTTCTTCCTTATCTACCCCTACTTTATTGTTTGTCGACTAATACATGCTGACTTGGTCTGGGACTTAGGTTATATAAATATATCTTACAACTATATTTATATTTAATAGTCATCATGTACAATATATACATATTTACATTCTGCCTTCTTTTCTTTATTTTTATTTTTTATTTATTACATGTTTTTAATGCATAAAAATGCATTTTTATTCATGAATGATATGTTTATAAAAAATGAAAATTAATGAATATTTACATGTATTTGTTAAGGGTTTTAAGACAAAATGCGACAGAAGTGTATCACGGATTCATCAAGAGGCGCCAATACAACGATTGTCGAATTCGACTTATCGGACACTGCACGCCCTCGAAGACCAAACGTTAAGTACCTTGACTCCTGCCATTAATCATCCCCGAGCAACTAATAATGAAGATGAAATGAGTTAGGGTTCCATCTAAGATCATGAACAAAAGGTGAAAATGGAGCTCAACCCAACATTTAGATTGATACTTTGGAGGAACTCTTGTGAGAATTAGGGTTTTAAAATCAACAATCTCCAAGTTATATGCATCATTGTACAAGTTTGTCTCAGAAGTCATCTTAGATCACCCCCCTCCCAAAGCATACCCCATGAACATTGAACAACTCTCTCATGTGTATGAAGGGTGTTAGCTCTCCCCATTCGAAGTGTCAGACTACCATGAAAACCACTCCTCCAATAACTCATCCTCGAGGAATCAGGTATTTCCTTCTGAGATCAGGTACGTGGTAGTCCACTACAAATATGGAGGGAGACGTCTAGAGGAGAGAAAATAACTATAGTGTGAATAATGTAGTCACATCTCCTGTGAACCTTGTCTAGTTTAGCCAAGTCTCCACCAAGATATGCATGCTTTCTGAAGCTTGGACCATTGTAGTCAAAAATGTACTTGGGAATTGGCTTCTTTTGGTATGAACTGTTGTTGCACTGCATTGATCCTTTTGTGCCTGACAAATATAGAATCTTTTTTCTGCCCATGTTTTTTGGTCTTGGAAAAATTACACTAGCAGACCATTCCTCATCTGAAGCTTTATTTCAACCTGTATTCCCATCTTTAGATGTCCATGCTACTCGAAAAGAATCCCACACAGTCTTCCAACACCATATCTAAGTCAAACTAAGTGCATAGTGTTAGAGTACATATTAGTTCCCTATTTGAGAGTCGTACGTAGAATGAGGTGACCGGGTTAGACACTAAGAGTTGAAGTCTGAATATTGTCATGCGAAACTCGGAGATTTGAGTCTAAGACTCGAAGCTTCTAAAATCCTATTTCTCGATGAAGTTCCTCTAAAAATTAAGTGGATTAAGTTTAATTCAAGACCACTCTCCATTTCTACTCATGATTCGGTTCAGAACCTAGTGACTTTTCACCGATGCGAATGCATGATATGCTAAATGGAATACAATGTGTATGTTGCATTTTTTATTTTTTTCAAGTTTTTTCTTTTTGAATTTTACATTATTGACAAGGATTATACAAATTTACAATTATTTACACATTGTAAATGTTGTGTAAATTTTACAGGTTTTACAAGAATTACCCCATGTAGCCATATAAGGAGAATATTATATATACATAAAACATAGTACAATATAGTATAGTGCAATGCGGATTATGTACATGATTTCAACTCGTCTCCCCTATACTTAGCGTATGCTAAGTATAATAGGGTGCAAAGAAGAAAGGAGTGGGGTAGAAGTCACCCCTCTATACTTAGGCTTTGTTCAGCCTAAGTATAGAAGAGTGCAAAAACGAGGTGGTCAGGGGAAAGGAGAAAGATGAGTGTACACAAGGTGGGCATTGGTCAACCTTATACATAGGCCTTTTCTGAAGTATAGAAGAAGTATAAGGGGATTAATGGGATTGGGAGAGAATGTACATATGATCAAGGAGATTTTCGACAAACCTTCTTGCAGAAGTGAGGTGGGAGAGAATTTAGAAGTGAATAATGTGATGAAGAAGATTCTCAGCCATCGTCGGAGTCATCCTCAAAAGAATAGTATTGTACGGTAGAGGTTCTCTAACTATTTTTATTCTTCAGCTGCTCACTCAAAATGTGCTCACTCACATGGTTAACCAACTCGACCTCAGATGACAAATATTCTCATGAAGAGATATCTGACTGGTCATAACTAATTATTCCGAGCTATTTACCAGAGCCTAGAGAAGAATCCTCAGAAAAATCCATGTATATAGTTATGTACTTAGTCTGTTTGCTAGAACCTAAAGCGAGGAGAGGAGGAAGGTCATAATACTTATTCCCTCCACTGGCAACTAGACTAGAGGATGTGAGCTCTCTAAACTGAGTATATAAGTTTTTGGCCATTAGTTCTTCATCGGATTAATCATGTTGTTCGTTGATCATCTCCTACAAGTTAAGTACATGTCTCGGGTATATGATAGTGCTCTGAGTTGGCTTGGGTTGTAGGCTCAGGTGTCAGATCACAGTAATGATCAAGAAAGTCCAAAATGACTGTGTCTAGATTTGGTGAATTGGATGTGTCTAAATCAGGATCATTCACCATTGTGGCAGCATTGGTTGTCTCGATAGTCGCATCCTTAGTGTCTCTCCTTGGGTCATGTCTTGAGTCATTAGTTCCTGAGGAGAGTTTTATTATATGAAGGGTTTTCAATGTGGTCTCCTCTTAGTCATGGTTGTCGATGTTTTGTACGGTTGTATCAAGGTCACGCGTGTCCTAAAAAATTAGGTCATTTTGGTCATGGTCAGGAAATTATTTCTTATGTGTCGCAATTGATTGTCACTCTAGTAGAGGCTAAGAATGGCTTTCCCAAAATAATAGGAGACTTAGTCAACTCTCCTCAGTTCTCATTGTCTAAGATAATGAAGTCCTCTCTACATTTGACACCTTGGAAGTTCATGACGATAGAAACAATTCCTCCCGATCTTTTTATTGGTCGATCTTGAAACTGAACGATCACTCTAGTCTTTTTGAGCGGTTCGAGTTTGAGTTGGTCAAACATGGACTTCGGAAGGATGTTTAGGGTCGTCGTCTATCCGAACAAAAGCAAAATTCAGTATCCTAAATTTCACATTTAACCATGGTGCTGAAACACTTTCATCGAGGTACCTAACGTTTGATCTTGGAGGGCATGTGGTGTCCGGCAAGTCGGATGTGGCAATCGATGTGTCAGTCGCCGCTCTGTCAATTCTCAGCACCTGCTCTCAAGCGAATCGATCAACAATTAACCCAAAATGAAACTTAAGCAATATAAAGGAGTGACCTAAAATTAATACCCTACGAAAATATATATATTAGACAAGTAATAAGGGTCGAACCACAGAGAGCACACGAGGTAGAGAAACGATGAGTATACTAACTAGAAATTTTTTTGTTTCTTTTAGTTTTGAAATGTTTTTTTGGGTTTTAATTTTATGTGTATTTTTTAATATTTTTAATATTCCAAATTTTTAGTTTCTTTTTTATTTCAGAAAATGTAGACTTATATATATAATGAATATACTTATATAAGGAATATTGAAGAGGTGTTTTTGGATTTTTTAAATATAATAAATAAATTCAAAATTAGAAAAAAATAATTTTGGGTTTTATAAATTTTTTCTATTTTTGGTAACTTTTGGCAATTTTTTGGAGTTGTTATGGATTTTTGAATAAGTAAATACATAAAATAATAAAAATAGAAAATTAAAGAACTTTAATTGGGCCTAACAAATAACTATCATATTAGATTGACTCTAAAATTAATTTTCCTAAATACTAGATAATATATAGAAAATTCAGAAACTTAAAACATTTTTTTGTGATTTTTTGTGATTTTATAGACTTTTTATAAGATTTTTTATGTTTTACAATTTTTAGGAGTTTTTCTTTCTATTTTGAAAAAAAATACTTGGTTAGAAAATGAAATATAGAGAAAAAACATGCAAGATTTTTTTTTCAAAATATTTTGTACTTTTTATGAATTTTTAAATGCTAAACAAAAGGAAATGCATTATTTTTGAATTTTTATAAATATCAAAACAAGTTTAATTTCCTTGCAAAAATATATGTGATAAAATATGCCTCCAAGCACTTAAGATAGTTTTCCTATAGGTTTTAGATGCAAAATGGTATTTTAATAATTAAAATAAAAGTACAAAATTAAATCAACAATACATGGACCTAGTTGCAATTTTTAAGAAGTTTTAGAGCATTTTATAAACCTTAACAAAATCTAGGGTATGTATGCAATTTTTCATTCAAGAAAATAATACACTCCTGATAGGGGTATAAATGCTAATAAAGTAACAATAGGACTAAGAATGCAATTTATAAAAAATATTTTGCACTGATATTTAAAGTTTTTGGACCAAACAATAACAAAAAACCCAAAGGGCTCCACACAAAATGCCCAGATACATCACGCGTACAGGCATGTGAGGTGACCTAGCATTGGACTAAAGTACAAATAAAGAAAGTCTAGGGTTTAATATGTAAATTTTACAAAAATATGATGACTACAAATGAAAGTTTAATTACTAAGCAATAATATAAATAGGCAGAGTGTGTAAGATGCAAAATACCCCTTAAGGCATGCAGACAGACGACATGGATGAGTTTACTTATCCACGTAGCGCGCCCCTAATGGTTGATGACGCTTCACAGATGAAGGGCTGAGATTAGATCTCAGCCCAGATCTGACAGTCCCTTGGCGCTTGATCGAGTAATAGGTGATCTTCCTGGATATTGTTCTTGATCGGACAGTCACGTGCTTCCCTAGCAGAACAACCGAAGAACCTCCTCTTAGCGAGCTTTGATCCTTCGATACTCCGTGCTCCAAACTCCTTAGGCGATGCAACTGATCGTAAAATGCTCATGGAAGTTCCCTTCGTCAATTAGAGTGCTCAAAATGGTCCAAACCCCATCAAAGGAGACCTGGAGCTCGGGTGAAGATCGAGGACCTAGAGCTGGTTCTCTTGGGCAAAATTCACCCCAGATGGGGTCTTTGAAGCTCGATATATGTACGGTTAAACTCGGATCCTGAAGAGGGTTCTCTTTGACCTTTGCTTGCGCGAAAATGAAGGTGGAAATGGAGGGGTGAGCGTGCTCCGACGAGAGGTGAAGATGGGGCATTGATGTCCATGTTATGTGCAAGATCAGGTGTGGAAAATGGATCGACGTAATAGAGGATGATGGGGCGAAGGTGTGAAGGTGATGAATCTCCACTTCATCACCTTTATTCTTTCATTTTGGCCTTTAAACCCTAGATAAATGCATGTAAATATCATTATTTTCTACAAATTAACATTCATTCTTTATTGTACAATCATTGTATAAATTACATTGTTAAAGCCAAAATAAAAGAACAAAGAAAAGAAAAGAAAAAGAAATAAAATGCCAAAGTTATTTTATGACCCTAAACCCCAAGACCTAGGCATCTTGATGACTGGGTCGACAAGGAATAAAGTAAGGGGAGATAAGGGTCAAAAACACAATAAAATTACCAATTTATTTTTCCAAATAATTCATTTTGGTACCTATTTTATTCTTTGTTATTTATACCTCAAATAAATAAACTTTGTACATAAAAGTTGTAGATAAAAATATATAGAAAAATACAAATTTGACTTCATACACAAATAATACATAGTGTACATTTTATAATTTGAATAAGAATCCAAAATCCAAACTTCCCAAACCCATATCTTCTCCATATTACTCGAAAGTATCAAAATCACCTTTAATTGTACATAACTTTTAATAGGCTATTTAATGAAGGTGTCTTCACTTTAGTTGCAGTTAAGGTATGAAAGTTAGGTTTTGGACCTCTATTGTATAGTTTACCTGAATAAAAAATTCATTTTATCTATCCTTTATAATTTTTATAAGTTTATATTTTTATAATTTTGTAAATATTATTTATAGCATATGTACATATTTGGAATAGAATAAAACTATTAATAAAACACTAAAATAAAATAATATACAAAAATACATAGATGAATATACAATCCTTATACCTATATAATAAGTAGACATATTTATTTAAGTATACAGATTATATTAAAAAATAAAATACAAATATATTTATGTATATCTAAATAATTTATAATTATATAAATTATGAAAATAAAATAACAAAATCAAATACAAAATAAAAATAAATATACATAATATAGGTAAATATACATATAAATAGAACTCTAAAAGTAACCTATAATAAATTAACCTATAACAATAAATAAAAATCATAATTAAAAAATATAGAAAATATTAAACATTTTTTATTTTATAATCTAAAATTAATAAATCCATTTTCTATTTATTATTTATTTTACAATGCATTTATGCCTTGCAATTTTCTGGTTGGTCCACGTGGACCAACCAAAGTTCGGCTTTTATTGACCTCGGTCAACTACCCCTTTAGGCGTCTCTGACCGTGTCAGATCCTCGAGTGGCCCATTTTCTTGATTTTTCCAAGCTGCTCTGATCACCAAAACGCCTCGAGTCCTTCTTTGATTCTCTTCCAATCACAATCGTCTTTCCTGCGCCATCATGAGATCCTATTGATCTCCGTCAAGCCACTAAACAATGCCAATCAAAGTTGGCAGGAACCCATATTAATAAATAAAGCCCTCTCCCTCCAAGCTCGATTTTGATCCTTCTCCGAGCCTTGATTCCTCCTAGTCATTATGCACGAGTAATCCCAATGACAACGAGGTTATCCCCAAGGCTTTGGCGTGCGAATCGGAGGGAGATGGTCGATCCAAGGCGGAGCTCCGACCACCTCTGCTCCTTGGTGTCACATCCAGGTATGAGCTGCGCATTATTAATTTCTAGGTAGATTTTCATTCCGTCTTTTAATTCTCGTATTTATTTTAACATTTAGATGTTAATCTTAGCTTACTTTCCACGTAATTCGATCGCTGGAGCTCACTGCTCCGGCCATGTTCCACCATGTATATGACTAGTTCAGCTGCCCACTTGCCCTCATCGCGTTCCCCTTCATCTCATCCGCCTTCCAATACATTTACCCCCCCCCCCCCCCCCACCGCCCGATTCTTGCACGAATCGGGTTCGCTTAGTGTTCCTCTGCCGCCACTCATTGGAACATCTCTACCCTTCCATTTTGCCCGCACAACAGCTTCAAAATGGGTCGACGTGCATCGCCTCGAGCCCCGATCCTTCCTCTGCAAGTTAGCACATCAAAGACCTGAAATGGGTCGATTCCCAGATGGACAAAGTCTCTATAGGTGGTTGGACCTTCTTTGACTCTCCGGAACCCCTCCGACGGATCCTGGACTCATCTGATGCCACCAATCTACGCGTACCAGCAACAACAAGTTGTAGAGCATCTCAACATCTATGGAGGATCCCTGCATCGAGAGATTTTGGAGGAACAAGCTCGGTGTTCTTCCCTACTCTTCGTGACCCTTTCTCCATCGTCGGATCGAACCACTTCTCCACCGTCGGATGAAGATGAAGCGATGCGCAGCAGGAGCCATCTAATGCACTTTAGTGAAGATATACTACCATTGGATGGTGCGTGAAGGGGTATATTTCTTTTGTACCCCTCCAATTTTGCATATTTTATTTTATACTTAAAATATTGTTTGGAGTGTAAATAATGTTGTAAAATTTGCATAGATCCCCCCAAACTTTCTTGTGTCTTGCACCTAGGTACATGCCAGCTCAACGCACCTGCTTGCCACATGAGTTGGGTATTTTGCAGGCATAACCCCCAGTTCTGTATATTTAATTTTAATACATAAAATTGCATATTCAGTGTATATTTTTGTGGAAAATTATAAAGAGGACCTGAACTTTTTATGTAATTGCAAATATACCCTCATCATACGGTTTTAATTTAAATATGCATGGTCAAATTGTAAAGTCCCCCTTAGGATTTTGTTTAAGGTTCTTGAAGGCGTCTAAACTTCTTGATATTTACAAATAGGTCTCTACTATTTTTTTTGCATGTTGTTCTAATTTTTACAAATATCACATGTGCTCCAAAAATCATGTAAAAATAGGACAATGCACTTGGATTCTTGTAATTTCATGTCATATTTTTATTTTTGCATGTTATGCATATTGCCTATTTATTAAAAATTAAATGGAGTCTATTTTGCCCATGTCTAACTATAAAAATGGCAAAAAATATCAAAATACCTTTAAAAATCATAAAAAATATAGTGTGCTTATTATAACCTATATTGACTCCATACCAAAAATACAGTAAAATAGGAAAAACACCAAAAATATTTATTTTTATTTCTAAAATTTCTCTATATTATTATTTATATATTAAAATTGATTTGAAGAATTTTGACACTTTTTGCTATTTTTAATCTTCAATTCAATTCAACCTATTTATTTAATCCTTGTTTTGGGATATTTTTAACTTAAAAAATATATAAAAATTATCAAAAAAACTTTGAAAAATCACAAAAATAGAAAAAATTATGAAAAACCCTAAAAATTTGAAGTTTGTAATTTTTACTTATTTTAGCTATATTTATAATTATTATACCCTATATGGTATCACACACCTATATATACCTAAATATATTCTATATTATTATTACATAAACTAAGGACCCTTTTAATATTGTCAAAATCTTTAAAAATATATAATGGATTGAATCTCACGATATTTCTCTAATATGTATATATATCGTGTACACTTCATTATATATATACACACTATAAATAAAAATATATGCCAATTATATATATAGCTATTATCTAATATTAAACTTAAAAAGAAAATTAGAAATCATAAATTTAAAATTATATATATAATCAAATAAAAATTATAAAACCAAAAACTCACATAAAAAGACTTAAAGACAAGTATGTGCATAGTTCACATTGATTGGCAATAATCATTAGGCTACATACCTTGCTCTCTATCGTCCGACCTCTACATGCTTACATGCTATACATCTTTATTTGTAGAGTATAATAAATTACGCCTCGCACTTTTGGCTATTCATTGCTTATTTATACATTGTAGGTACTTGTTGATCGAGTTTGGTTCTCTTTGTGGGTCGCCTCAGCGACACTCTATCTTCACACTCGTGAGGATACGTTTTTAGACCCACATAACTGAAACCCTCTCCATGAGAGGGTAATCAGGGTGTCGGGAAGCGATCGAGAACAAGTAGAATAGAGGCTAGAGCCTTAGGCTCTAACGAATGTTGATTTTTTTATTTTAAGCTAAGAATAAACAGAATCAAAAGAAATAAAATGCACATGAAAGCTACTGCTATTCCTAGGAATTGAAAAGAGTAAGAGAAAATCATCTCACTTGCTTGATGTGGTCGAGAGTAGGGAATCATCAGAGGTGCTCTGACTATGGTGAATCACGCTTCCTCCTCCTTCTCCACACCTTGAATCAGCTAGTAAACGCCTCATGTCACTAGGGTTTTACTCCAAAGAGCGATTTAGGGGTCGCGACTGAGAGAAACAGATTGATTTCAAAAATGGGAGAAGGAAATGTTTTATACAAGTTGTCTGTCCTGCCTCCTTTGCCTAGGATTTGTGTTTCGCTCGACAATAGACCAAGAGAGATCTTTGATCTGAGTGAAAGTTGACTCTTTAATGAAAAAACCAAGAAGGAATCGAATGCAAACAAGATATGGATTGATCAAAATAGACCAGTGAAGAAGAGGAAAACACCACATTCGGATCGATCCAAAGGATGGGTGGGGAGTTGACCTGTGTCAACCAAGGCTGCCTCTTGATTGGTCCACGTGGACCAAGTCAGGATAAAATAGAGCTGAAAACATAAATAGTAAATGATTTTATTGAATAAAACTTAAAACATGAAAATTGTTTCTTATTTTATGTATTGTTTAGGTGATTTTTATTTATTTTCTTCGGCTTATTTATTATAGGTTAATTTTTACAAGTGTAATTATATGTATTTATACCAATGTTTTATGTATTTTATTTTTATTTTGTATTTTTATATTTAATATTACATTTACACATTTTATTTCTTTATAGTATAATTAAAAACATATTTAAATTATTTTATTTTTTATGACTTTATTTGTATACTTAAATACATATGGGTATATACATTATAGGTAGAGTATATATATTAATGTATTATTTATTTTAATGTATTTTAAATTCTTTTTATTTTATGTTTTATATTTTTAATAAGTTTAAATAGTATTTACAAGTAATAAAAAATTTAAAAAGAGTAAAAATGTAAAGAATAAATAAAATGAGTAAATTGTATAGGTATATAATACAATGAGCCCCAAAGAGCCAACTTTTGTATATTAAATCCAATTTTAATGAAATCATCTTCTTCAGACAGATAATTTAATTTAGAGTACAATAAAGGAGAGTTTAGTCAATGTTGAGTTCACATGGAGAATATATGGATCTGTGAAGTTCAGTTTACGACTTGTTCATCTGTGTGTCCCAATTGCACATTGTATTGTTTTTATCTGCAATTATTTTTTTCTTTTTTCTATACATTAATGTCTACATTTTTTATATTGAAAATACCATTATTTGAGGTGTGTGAGAGTGCGTATTAATTAGTGTAAGTGTTTCCTATATGTGGTGTATTGAGCACCTAGGATTTCTATACTTGTGTTATTTTGTCTGTATTCATCTACCCTTATCTCCTCGTACTTTATTCCTTATCAACCAAGTTAATACTGACTTTGTCGTGGGGTTTAGGGTCAGTCAGTATTTACAATGCTTCCTTTACTTTTGTTTTCTTTATTCATTTATTTTGTATTTATGTACGTGTATTTATCTACTATTTACAGACAACAGTTAGTGTGTTACTTTATACAAGTTAGATATATTTACATGTATTTATCTATGGATTTAAAGGCAAAATAAAGGAATAAAGATGAATGAATGGGTGTTCATCACCTAGTCAACCGCTTAAATTTTCGACTCTGGATTTTTACTCATCACCATTGAATTGGCCATAGTAATTAAATGAAATTCATATCTTGATCGCTTCTTTACCATCTTCTTAGGTGATAATTGACTCTTCACAAATCTTTAAAGATTAGGTATGTACTCTATGGTGCCTTAATCATTAGAAGCTCTAAGATCATGCTTTTACAAAATGCTTCCATTTCAATGTTATCCATTTTTTAAGAGTTTTCCATTTTTTTGAATTTTGGGTAGAGTCAGTGGAAGATTTACTGAGTTGGTCAGTGGTATTGGGTGCCTATGGTGTTCGTATCAGAATATTTTGCACATATTGTGCCTCAGGTCCGCTTTTTGTGATCCACACTCCTCCTTGGTTGTTAATCATTTCGTTTACCATCTGGATGACACTATCAAATTGATCAGTTAAAGCATCATCTCTTTGGTTAATTTGACCTATGTCATCCACAATCGTCTTGACTTGGAGAGGAATAACCGTACTCATCATGCAATGACTCCGGCATGCATTCCTGAGTCAAGTAATAGTCATTCTCTGTGTTCATGGTCTGGTCATGCGTCATATTTCCTTAACTTTGTATTCGAATGTATGGTTAAAGGAAAAGTGGTCATACTCGGGAAGAGAGTCATCCCAAGTAAGGGATGGTTCAAACTATGGATTGTCAATCGTAACTAGGAATCGTGTTTCACTTTCAAATTCGATTACACTCCTTTCCATCCTCGAATTGGCTCACTCAATTATGTCCACATAATATTCATTTGACTCTAGATTTGTAAGCGGTTCATAACTTAAATTCTCAGCCAAAGAAGAAGTGTAGTGGAGAGAGGGTGGAGGGAAGGATGATTGGGGAAGAACCATCTCAAAGAGAGGGTTCTTATAAAATGAAAATGGAAATCAAGATGATCGGGATATGGTCGTAAAAGATTGACCCATGGAGTCTGGGTATGGAACCAATATTCTAACATCTTCATGAATGAAGGTGGATAGTGATTCATGAACCTCAATCAATAGTTTGCAAGTGCAATGGCTTTAAACGCACACAAGATAATACACAATGTAAACCCTGCGTTCACCAACTTAATACAATGAAGGCCGCAAAGGTTTGGTCAATTTTCTTTTCAGTTTTAAGTTATGTTAAATGCAATCTGAAAAACCATTACACGCAGGTGTATCACCCTGATGCCCAGATGTGGTTCTATTCCTCAATCAAAGGAGTGATCTAGGGCTGCCAGGTTATATCACACCACAAGAGTCGAATATGGAGACTTAGGGCATAGGTCCAGGGTTTTGGGCTGTAAACTTATGGCTATGTCCTCACCCACTCATAGTTTGGAGGTAAGTAGTTGAGTACAAGGATGGGGTTGCTCTTCCACAATCAATGATTTTCTATTTTATTCCAATTATTTTCGTTCACCTTATTTAGTAGTCTCCTTGTTTTAATTTGGTTTTCACTTGAATTTGAGTGGAGATTGATACACGTCTACACAGGTCTAATTTCCTTTAATCCCTAGATAAGTGAAAACTTGAGGGAGAATCGGAAAGGCCGTGCAACAGGAAACCCAATGATGAATACAAAGTCAGAAATACTTACAATACCTCCTGGCAATCTCCATGTGGATTCAAGATAGTAATTAAATTTTCCTAAACGGATATTTCTAATGCATGCACAAGAAACCGCACCTAGAACATGAATTTCTATTAGCGATTGAAAGAACATATTGATTTGACTATGTAATATCCTATCTAGTATGTCTATTAACAGTGAATGTGTGGACCTAGTACTACGAACTCAATAAATATATCCTAGTAGCTCTAATAGACATTGTGTAGTCCTAGATCTACGTTAATCACCACCAAACAAGTAGGCCTGATGGTTGAGAGTCCATTTTTCGGGAACAAGCACGAGTCTTAAAATGAAGACCGCTGAAAATGAGCAAAATTATTACAAATTATTTACAAGAATAAATGTCTGAAAAATAAAATAAAACACTCTCTCTCCAAAAAATATTTCTTCGTTTCTCCTCAATAGGCTCGGTCCATAGAATCACCCACCTCCAATAGCTCTAAGTTGCATCGGCCTCCGAGAAAGCCACTCCAAGTCACCAGATCCCTCACACGAAAAAGAAAATTAAATGCTAGAAATATATTCACAAAAAATATACAAGAAATGAAATGAATAAAATACTGAAAAATACAAGAGGAATAATCACAAGAAAACCTTGGGTTAGATTACCCAGGGATGGAAAATCTAAAACCTAAATTATTTAAAAAATAATCCTAAACTGTATATCTAACTGGCAACGGTGCCATTTTGACTAATGGGCTCTCCACCACTCTTAATTATATAAAATTAATGTCATTTGTTGCATGTGATAGAGAGCACACTATCAAAGATGACCACACTAAAAGTTAATATGAAAATCAATCTTCGATGTGGTCAGTTGTTTATTTTACTTGAGCAAGTCCCAAGGTTGAACCCGGGGAGGTAATATGGGGGTTCAAAGTTAATTCTCAAATAATCAGAATAATAGGGTTTCAAAGTAGAAATTTTATGTTTTGATTTTTACAAATTTTTAGGGTTTTTGAATAAAAATAGATGAAATTAATACAAGAAAGTATGATGGATGAATTTTACAAATATTTTATGCAAGAAATTATGCAATGCAGTATGTGAGAATAAAAAATAAATATCTAATTTTTAGATTTTTTAAAATGATGAGAAACGAATGATGTGAATATGCTAGGGTGATTATGCAGAAACAAGCAAGCAACACAATTTTAATGCACAAGTCCTTCCCATTAATTAATTTTAGATTATAACTAATCAAGAAATATCAAATTAATTCCCAAATGATGCCCCCAATTTTCTGTAATTATTATGAGCAATGAAGATTAATATGAGAGAATAAATATGTTCAATGTAACTGAGAAACTTCCTCAAACAATTTTCGTTAAAAAATGCCTCTAAATAATTATATCGTTGTCCTAAATGATAGAGAATAAAAAAAGGTTTAAAACATTATGTAGACCATAAATGCTCAAGTTATGAAGAATAGAAGTTCATGGGCATAAGTGTAAAGAAAATAAATAAGACTTTTTTTGCAATTTCCAGATACCTCTTGGACTTCTCTGTAATTTACCCCATGGTGGGACTTCTGTGTGATATCTAGGAGGTTAGAGGGTACAACTACAATTTTCCCCCACATGCATGAGAGATCTCATGTGAGGGTCTTTTATGCAATTCTGGAAACATAGACATGTATAGATGCATTCCTTCAAAGCCATGTATGGGGCACGTGAGGTCAGGTTCGTAGTATGAAAGTGGTTCAGATCCCACCCTCCATGTGGCCGCCTCGGGTTGCTTCGAGGTTCCCAAGGCTAGAGGTTCAATAAGAAACTCAAGGGATGAACGGGGACACTCATGATGCATTGGATTAAGATACAATGTGTCCTTTACGTGGGAATTCTCCCTCTTCCTCGTGGCTATCCGGCGAATGTCAATGCTCCCGGTGGCCAACACGGCTAGCGATCATCGTAGACGAGGCTGACATCAATTTCTTGCTCCAGTGACGAAGATGTCTGACGAGGTGCCTGCCCCATTGAGGAGGTGCTTGAAATTGTTTTGTAGTTAAGAAATAGGCTTGATCCCTTTTGCTCGACCTTTCCATGAAGCGTGGGAAGGACGAGACATATCTCTGATGGAGGTGGTAGATTCAGAGCACATCTATGATGGGTTCGAAGGGAGAAGAGGGGAAGCAAGGGGGATTTCTAGATGGCGATGGTGATTCTAGGGTATGAAGATGGAATAAGCAGTTAATGGAGTATAGGGAGTTCAGAGTAGAAAATCAAACAAATAAGAATAAGAAGAAGAAGAAGAAGAAGAGAGGTTCTTGGTGGTCTTAAAACCACATGGGTAATTGAAGGAGTGGATAAGCTCTCCTGATCTTCGCCTCAAGGTTCGGAGATGGGGACCGAGGCTCTACAGTCACGTAGGAGCTGCAACACGATCTTGAACCCATGGATCTTGCCTAGGATGGGTCGCTAGAGAAAATTTGGGTGATGTCACCACTCAAGTCCTCTCGACTCTCTCCATTCAGATCGGATAATGGTGGGTCGGAGCAAGGTGCTCTGGGTATGGGTTAAATAGGAAGAAGATAGAGAGGCAGGTGGGTTTGGGTCTTACTATGCGGAGATGATAAAGAGATAGGATAGAGGGGGTGCTTCGATTGATCGAATTGATTCAGTTGGGGTGCAAAAGGGGATAATGGGTGGTTAGAGACATAGGAGAACTCGAGATAAGGGAAGGTGTTGTAATTTGTAGGGGATGATAGAGGTCAGAAATGGGTTATTGAGGATGGTTTCAGGTCAAAAGGAGAAGGTGGTTGCAGGTGGTTCATGGCGATGGGTCACCGATCGTTAGGGGAAAGAAAGGGATTAGGGTTAGTCGGAGGCGATAGGGATTAGGTGGAGAGGGAATAGGTGACAGTAACACTCGAAACCAATTAAAGCCGAACTCGACCCAATTAGACCCCGTTTAACACAATAAAGTTATCAAACAATATTAAATAATTTAAATCGAACAATTGATCGTGAATCAAAAGTCGTTCGGGTGAAATCGACCCAAAATCGGTCGCATCGTAATGCATGCCATGGAAAAGCAGTGACATAAATTCGGAAACCGCAAAACAAACTGAGACTGTCATAAAATCTGATTTGACGAAATAAGACCAATGGAATCGATCATTTGTCAATCAAAGATCATTTGATATTTTTAAATCGCAAAATTTAACCCCAAACCAAAACCGTATCTCAAAAATTTCGGGGATGCAAACCCGATCAAAAGTATATCAATATTATACTCATTTTGATCGTCATTCAGAAATGATCAAATCGAGATGTTTCCTATTGAACTCTGTTGCCCAAGGTGCTTATACATAGAACTTTTGTATCCCAAAGTAAAATATATACATATATATATATACATATATATAATATAAAAGTTTGGAATTTATGACATCAGCCAATTAACATCAGCAAGCTGACGTTATGGCTGATGTCATATAATAAAAATAAATAAATAAAAAGCAATAGGAAAGGAAGGTTCCTGGAAGGAACCCTCCTCTCTCCCCTTTTCATTATTTCTTTTCCCCTCCCAATTCCAACGAATTCTCTTTCCCTTTTCTTTCTTTTCTCCTTTCCTTTCCACCATATCTGGAGCCTCTAATCCCAAATTCTGGAGATTTGAATGCCACTTTCTGAAGCCCCTTTCTCCAGATTTCACTTAACGACCCCTACTGCTGCATGCTACTCCAAGAACAATTGCTGGAACTCCATTTCAACCCTCCTACATGCTAATAATCCAAAATTTGGGGATTTCTAGGTACAATCCTACCATTCCTATTGCCTCTATACATGATTTTTACACTAATTTGATCTCAAAATAAATACATGGTCTATTCTCTCTTGTATAACTCTTTTTACTTTGACATCAAGGAAAAAATAGTTTTTTTAATGCCAGAATTTATTATAGCATGCTAAGATAGCATCAACTAAGTATTGTCCTGATATATATTAAAACCTTTGCGAAAAGTGGTGTCTTTATTTTAGGAAATAAGTTTCAAATCGTCATGCATTTACAGTCTACAATACATGGGCATTTACGATTAATAAGAATTTTCCATAGAAAATTTTATTACAGAGGTATCCAATCTTTAAAGAAAACTAGAAACCGTTTAATATATTTTTATGATAAAGATAGGTTCTGTTACTTTCCCTTTTTAATATATACATGTATATATATTTGATTAGGTTCTTCATTCAAAATTTCAATACAAAATTTTATAATTAAATAATAAGGTCTTCCATGACACATAATAAATGGGATTATGGATGTGAAAATTTTCAAGCAAAATTTAAAAGATGGTACTGAGAAATGAACTTTCCCCAATATGGGACTTTTACAGACCTTTGGCATGCCATTCAGCCCATCATCAACAATACTTGGAGTTTAGGATGGGAGTGCTCTCTGTATCAGGAAAGCCAACAATAAGGAAAAAATTGAGCATTGACTGTTAGTTAAATTGATTAGGTTAGTTCAGCCACATCATATTGAATAACTTTCTCAGAGGTTCTGCATCAGAGAGATCTTCAGAATTCAGGGCGTTACCAATCTCAACCTCATCAATCTTATTTAGACAACCACCATCTCATTCTAACCTAATCTCTTATATTATATAGGGAATTAAATATCCCCTTGGAGACCCAAACGTGAATCAATATACTTGATGGATGGGCTTGGATAAAAGGCATATTTATCATCAATATGCTCCTCTAGAATAATGAGCATAATCTCATACCCTCTTTATGGAATTATTAAAACCTAGAATTGTATAAAACTTTTGAAATTTAAGTTTTGATCAAGTCGGTCATGCCCTCAATTTCTATATATCTAACTGTAAGGGATGTTGTCCAATCATGTCTCCTCATTGAAATTTATAAATTCCTAGATGCAAAGTACAACTATTTTAAGTGTCACTGGATCAGCTTGAAGGCTTGAGGACAATCTGCATAATTGATCTAGGGTTGCCCTTCTACCCCAAATCTCAAGACTAATTCTTTTTTTGCATAGTCATTTTAAACACAAACATTGGATTATATAAGGAAACATCAAAGTATAACATAAATATCTCAATTATATTCAAATTAATCTATGGATTTCTGATCGGTAGGACTATTAATCCCATTAATTAATCCACTAGTATAAATAACAAATTACATGTCGTGACAGAATATTTAACTGACCACATAAAAGATTTAGAAAAGGATTGAATAAGACTAGCAAGTGAAAACGATGGTAAAGCAGTATTATCAGTTAAATTGTGCTGGTCATGGTGACCCCTACACCCGACCATGCGATGGCACGATGACCCTCAACTGGGCAGGAGATAGGAAGCCCAGTTTGGGCAGCGACCGCCAAGTGCACAGGTCTAGGATCCCAGTCCTTCTTCAGTTTTTTTCGCGAGCTCGTAGTGTTTTTACGCATTGTTGGGATCCCGACTTTTGACCAGCTCCGCTGACCCTCTGTTTTAGGATACCCACGCAGGGGGTCCTCAGTTTTAGTTTTCTGTATGAGCTCGTTTGCCCGTACTAGTCGGGTTGGTTTCTAGAGTGACTTTTCCGGAGAGTCTCTCTCACCCATCTTAGTGGCGTAGTTTTGGAGTAGATCTATCCCTCTAATAGACCACACTTCCACTTAGAGGGCGAGACGGAAGAGTCTCCTTAGGAGACTACCTCACCGCTAGAGTTCTGGTTACTTTTCCGGCAATAGGCTTAGCGATTCTAAATCTACATCATCTAAGGTTACATCTGAAACTTACAATTAAATTTGGAGGAGTTATAATTGAAATCAGAATGAAGCATAATGGACTTTAGCTAAGAGATTTAATTAATTATAAGTTGCGTTGGTTAGAGTTGACTATAACTAAGTTGGAGGCAGAATCATTATAAGTTATTGGATGTGTTGGGAACTTAGTTAGTATGCATTACACAACACCGTATTCCTACGGAGGCACCCCAACCCTGAGGCACTCTTCACGTCTTAAAGTCATAGTGTGAGGTCACACACGAACCAAGACCATAGACTATGCATTAGACTCGAAAAGTCAGACAAAATTTAAAACCAGATTAGAATCTCATCTTTTCCATCATTAAGAAACGAATAGTCAAATCAAGCATCACCTCATCAGCTTCTTATCGAGATCCATAACATGATCGCAATGATAAGAATATAACATCTTCTTATGGGCCATTAACTAAAGATATGGGGAAATGGAGAAATCATATATAGATGACATTAACCATGATATAAAAAGTTTACATATGAAAGGGGATGGGCAAAACTTGGGGCATCCCTTCTGAGTAGTAAGTAGTTGTGAATTTTAAATTTTTTATGCCTTACTACTTGTTTCTTTTACAATCACTTTAAATGCTTGTTTATTTTAACAAGATTTTGAGAAGTATCAGTGCTCGTTGACATCTCTTGTACCTTTCTTGTGTTTCTAGTTGATGATTCCAGATATCCGCTGTTATTCCAGACGGTACAGTTACTTTTGTCACAGCTTTTGTTTAGTTAATGATCTAAAATGCTTTATTTGTCTTCTGTATACTATGGGATACATGTATACACTATCAACTCTTTTGTTACATGATGTGTGTGTGTGTATATGGAAAAAATAATAAAATAAAATATTGGAGGCACATCTTCCTATTGTTCTGTGGTTGTGAATATTAATTTGAATGTCATGGCAAAAATGTGAAAAAATTCCTTGTATTTTCATATAACTTGTGCGATCTTTTGTGAATGTAATACCATGAATGTGTTGTAAACGGGTACCCAGATCCGAAAGGGTTCACAGTTTGTTATCAGAGTCGTGGTACCCTGATATGCACATTTGTAATATTATAATTCTGAGCGCATTAAGTTCTCGGATAACGACAGTCCTCCGACTTTTCGCAAGTTCGAAAGGGAAACTTGACATTCATAACCGTAGATGTCACTAATTTCATTAATTTTCATAGTATATCCCAAGAAGAGAAAAACATATATGATAATATCTGCGAACAACAATTTTTATGACTAATAATGGTTCTCATGCAGATCCATGACGTCCAGAGCTGCTCAAGATATGACCGACCGTTTGGAACGCATCATGACCGCTCTCACCGACCTCCAGCAACAGAAGGCTGCCATGCGAGGTCAGCAAGACCAGATTATGGCACAACAGACAGAGATTGCGAATTGACAGATAGATACAGAGATGGGGGTTGAGGAGCTGTCAGATTTCACATACCATCCATCTCAGGATGGAACACAGCAGGACCAACACCAGTCTGTTGAGGTAAAGCAGCCTCACTCTGACGATCCACATGAGAAGATGCCATCACCTGGAGCTGAGGATGGAGACTATGACAGGGAGCAGGACGCTATAGACTTTTCAGATGAGGATGCACATGAGTACTCCACTATCCACATGCACCACTCGATTTTCACTTCCTACCAGCGGGCCAATGTGCCCATGTTCGAGGGCACAGTGTTGAGCGAGAAATTCAAGGGGTAATTACTATTTTAATATTATCATTGCAATCCCTAAAACTCCCACCTCAAACAAAAAAATTGTGTTTTTATTCACAGATCAAGCTACAAAATATTTACAAAAGAAATGTGTAGCGAGAGATTTTTGATATTTAATTAAACTGTATAGCAACAGAATCGAACTCAGGGAGGCTATAATTCCTGAGGGTTATTTAAATAATCGAAAAAAAAATCAATTAAAAGAATAAGGAATCTCAAATGCAAACTATCTTGGTTTTTGTGAGATTTTTGGCTTTTTATATTTTATGGGTTTTTTTATTTTTTCCTGATTTTTAATTTTTACTTGGATTTAGTTTTGTAAATTATTAATTTTCAAAAACAATTATTTTTGCCATAATAAAGTCATGCACAAAAGAAATGCAAATTTTTTCTGTTTGGATTTTTCAAATATAAAAAAAATGCTAAAAATGTCTAAAGAAATCTTTTTGTGTTTTTATGACTTTTTACTATTTTTTAAGTTTTAATATATTCTTAGATTTTTTAGGATTTTTAAAATGGATAAAAATAGAAGAAAACACAAACAATGGGCAAACATGATTATTTCGTAATTTAAAAATATGAAATGAAATCAAAAATTTAAAAATTGATTTTTCGTAAAAACTACAAGAAATGATCTACAAACATGAACTGAAATCACATTTTTTATTTTTCTAGAATTTTATATGATTTTTTACGATTTTATTTATTTTGATATTTTTTAGTTTTATAAATAATTAATGTGTGAAAATTGGACACGAAATTAAACACATAAAAATAAAACTACTCTATTTTTTTAGAAATTTTCACTTAATATTTGAATTTTTATGAATTTTTGAATTTTAGCAGAGAAAATGATGTTGTTTTTGTTTTATTAATGATATTAAATGATGATAAAATGTAATGAAAAATTTATACAATGATCAAGCACAAATCATGAGTCTACAAAATGTTTTGTGGAATTTTTAGAGCATAAAAATATTTATATCAACAAGAAGAACATGCAAATCAAAGTCTGGATATACATGATTGAAATGCAAATATTTAAAGTTTCTGCATGAAACATTAACAAAATTACAATGCAGGAAAAGTATTGCAATTTACCCAGAAAAAACATGCCATATACGTGCGTGGATCTACAGGGGATGATTTGCAATTATTATAAACTTCGATGGAATCCACGCAATTTGCCCAACTATAAACATGCTATGCATGCACTTGACTGGCATGGGCTTTTATACAAATTCAGAAACCTCTGGGGGGTTGAGTGATATTCGCCCGAATAAAATAATCCTAGGGTTGAGGGGGGATTCGTTCGTTCTGTTCCAAGCCAAAGAGGAAATGGATGGGGGCGCACCGCCCCTGTTCCTTCTCCACGCCATACGGGTGGTCACTGCGGGAGACGATGCTGGAGAGCGACGGGCGATCGGTGGAGAAGGTGCAGATGGAGGAGGCGATGGCGATGGTACGACGTCGGATGACGATGCATGAGTTGCTGCAGGTCGGCGAAGTGGATTCGTGAGGCGGTGGAGGAACTGGATTGGCAGAGGTGGTGTTCCTGCTGGCGGTGCTGCGTCAAGGCAGAGGGCGGTTCCAAATCTGGGCAGCTTGCGGTGGAAGGGCGGCGGGGCGCTTCTTCAGACCTGGTGGCTGGCAACGCGAGGAGGAAATGGGCGGTGGTTGATGTGGCTGTGGCTGTGGCCGCACGACTAGCGGGCTCGGTGGCGGCGTTGGGCTGCCGTCCACCTTTTTTTTATTTTTTTTGAAAATTGTAGCTAAAGTAATAATAAATTTTTTAAACTATAAATAATTTTTTTTATTTTCTTATTCTATTTCCTTGCAGCAAAAATGTTAATATTAAAGATTTTTTATTTTTTATTTCTGCAACACAAATGTTAGGGAGAAAAACATAGGAAATATTATTTATTTATTTATTATTATTGCAGGATCAAGAAGGATTAGAGCACGACAATTCGGTCCCTATTATTAAAATAAATAAAATTGAGAAATGTGTATGGGTTCGATTCTGAGGGAAATGAGAGATTGAAACTGGATCTTCGGCCACCGTGTGTGGTCGGAGTTGATAGATTATGCGAGATAGAATGAAAACGTGTGTGGATCGAGAAGATGAGATGAAATAGTCGAGTCAGATTTAGAATTTTTGAGGAATTATTGACTACAATTAAGATCTACGAATTAAAATTGAAAAAATGACGATGAAATTAAAAGCGTAAAAATTCGACTACGATTATCCTAGATTAAAACAAGAAAAATGGATCTCACCGAATGGGAGCGAATGAACTTCGTGATGTCCTCGATGAAGGCCGACTCGCTGTCACCGGACGGCTCGGAGGTTAGACAGCCTTCTGCGAAAAGATGGCTCTCGGAGAATAGGCTCCTCTCACCAAAGATTGATCAAAGAGAAACGAGGGAGGAGGAGCCAAATAAATAAAGGAATAAAAAATTTGAATTTCAAATTTGAATTAAAAGAAAAAAGGAAGGATGTTAATGGTGGAATTAATAAAATAAATTAAATAAATTATTAAAAATGATTTTTGTAATTACAAAAATAATTAATAATTGTCAAAAAATAAAGAGCCAACTTGATTGTGGTTAATTAATGTAATTATTGAATGATACACATATGGTATATTTTTATATACAATTAATTATTAAATGAAATGATTTCGTTACTTTATTTTTTTAATTAATAAAGGTTAATTATTTAATTTTTTGAGATGGTTATTTAAGGAAAAAGGTTATATACATATAATACATACATATAGTACATTATACACATGTACAAATAAGGAAATAATTTATATAAAAGATTTTTAAGTAAATTTTTTATTTACTTTAATTTACTTGTGAAAAATATTTACAATAATTAAAAATACAATATGTACAAAAAAATAAAAAATAAAAAATAAATACAATAAATAAATGGTCAAATTACAAAAATCACCCCAGAAAATTGTCTTTCAAACCGTAACTCCAAAATATGAAACCACATCCATTTAAAAGATAATTTAATTTAGAATACAATGGAAGTGAGTTGATTCAATATGAGTTCATATGAAGTCGTAATTAGTCTTTCAATTATAACTTTACGATCTTTTCCGAGTGTGGTTACTTTTATTTTATACGTGATTTTATTTTACAAGTATTTTTATTATTTAGGAAACATTTTTATTTACAACTTTTGTTAAGAAAATTATTTAATTTGAAGTCAATTTATATACAAATAAAATAGTGTAAGTTTTATACAAATATATACAGTAAAGTATTTACAAAACATTTTTTTGATTTTCTGATTTAAGGATCCTATCTCCCCCTCCTTTATTCCGAGTCGATCAGGTTAAGTCTTGACCTTCTCTCGGTGTTCGGGTCGGCCTGTATCTAATACATATATACAGTCTTTTTTTATTTTTATTTTTTTATTTTTCATTTATTTATTTTAGGTTAAAGTAACAATTGTACAATATTTACACATAGATGCAAGTTACTAAGAATATGGAGTTAGTTTATACAAGTGCTTTATAAGGTATTTAAGCTAAAATAAATGAATAAAGATGATGAAATGCAGATTCATCACACAGGGACATCAGATGTGGTAGAACAGTGGCTGAAGAGGGTCATGAAGGTGCAGATGACGATTCATGCACCACGAGACTCGTGGCTATCTTTCATGGAGTATTCATTGATAGATTTCATCGAGAGATGGTGGGAGGAAGTAGTTTCTAAGATGGGACGCAAGCCTACATGTGATAATTTTGAGGCAAGGATCTGATCTCACTTCTTTTCTGCGAAGTGGAAGGAGTCCCAGCGTTGACTAATATGGAAAAGTTCATCAGAGGCATGAGGGAAGAGGTGCACGAGAAGTTGGCCGGATTGCATATCACTTATATCTCCGAGGCTACTGACGCAACGGAGAAGTTTGAGGATATACGAGAGCGATGTTTTGGGAGTTTGTCTGGAGTGGCACCGAGGCCACAACGATCTTTTGGGACGATTTGTCGACCACTTCAGTAGTAGAGGTCATCCAGATAATTCCAACCTACAAGTTCATAATTCTCAGGTAGTGCTCGCTCATCTCCATCGACTTCCTTAGAAGGAGTACTTGCCGGATGTGGCACCGATTCAACACGATCATCTAGGTCATAGCGAGCAGACAAACCCCCAGCAGGACTGACTCGGAGCACAGACACGACCACTCCATCTACCCGACTAGTCCGATGTTACTTATGCCATGAGTGGGGACACTACCGGTCTCAGTGCCCACAGGCTTTTGGTGAGCCTTGACAACAACCACAACCTTCACAGGCACAACGTACAAGGAGTTTTCATGGCAGGAACTCCAATTTCAGGAGACCGCACAGATAGACACAGAGCGTGGTAGGTTCCAACACTACACCAGCCAAGCAGGGTCCGTTACATGCAGTTACCAAGGAGCATGCTCGTTCAGTAGCTACTATGGTGAAAGGTATGGTCTCAGTCTTGGGATGACATTTCCATGTTTTGTTTGATTTTGGAGCGATCCATTCTTTCCTAGCATCGAGATTGCTAACTTCTTTAGGTAGAGTTACATAGACTTTATCTTCTCCATATCACATCTGTGGGCTAGGTGATGAATCTGTGATTCATCACTCCAAAAGTTAAAAATAGAGCCTTGTTCCCGAGTAAATAAAGGCATATTTCCCTTTATAATGCATAAATAGAATTCATTCATGCATACATAAAACATGCATTTTAGCACTCCATTTGCATTAAATAAGAAGCCAACATCATTTATAAATTGTCCACTCATGAAAATAAGCTCTCCCTTATACTATGTACACCTTAGTTAATAATATAAGGAAGAAAGCCAGGAATCCCATTTGTAAAAGCACCAATAAAGCCCTAAAACCCTTGGACCATAAAATGCCCATTGATCCCTCATACCAACTCCAAAATAGGTCTACTCACTTTCAGATTAATACACATTAAAAGACCTTTAAAATGAGACTGATTTCATCCAATTTGGAGCTCGTATGAAAAAGTTGGGTTTTTGGGCCTCTTTGTATACTACATATATGTATCTTTGTATCTTTGTATTTTTGTATCATATTTGACCTCATCTCCGTCTTTGGTCAACATGCAACTTGTAGATCTCATCAAGATCTACAACTTTCATGTTTTGAGTTTTTCCAAATTCGGCCTCCTTCTCTCTCTACATTCATTTTTTTCAGCCAATCCCAGCTGGCCACGTGGCGCCCTCTGGTTGCGCCACACGGCCCGCTCTCCTTGCCCTAGCCGCCGCACCTCTCAGCCGTTGGATGGTCTTATTGATCCAATGGCCAGATGCTCTCCACGTGCGCTTTTATCCATCGTCGTTCGATCACAACCCGCCTCATATCTAGGCCATCCATTAGCGCCTCGCCCACAACACGCCACGTGGCGGACTATGCGCCATCAGATCTCGCCTTCAGCCCTTCGATCTGCACCGTCCATTGACGCTCTAATTCTAACCGCCCAATCGAAGCCCTTCATCTCATCTCCATCGTTCGCTCGCGCTTCGCTCCCATCGCGCCACGTGGTCGCTCCACGGCCCTCAGATCGCTTCACCCCAGATCTAATCCTACCGCTCCATCCCGCCTCGATCTCGACTGTTGGATCAAGGGATCCAACAGCTGGGACTTCGTCTTCCACCTCCAGCACCCCTCTCTCCCACGATCTCCGCCTTGCGGGAGGGGTTGCCCCTTTCTATTTTCGGCAACACCTCAGCCACCCTCGCTGACCACCAACTCTCCCACAACCTTCCCAACTCGTCCCTCATCCTCGCCAGCTACCTCACTCCCCACTACGACCACCAGAGTCGCTCCATGACGCCCATAAACCTTGCCTCGTCACCAGTACTGCCGCCACCTCCATCCTATAAATCCTCCACCTACAGCCACCGTCACGGCTATCCGCCACCCCCGAGAGATCCCCCGAGCTCAGATTAACCGATCGGTGACATCAATCGTAAGAATCTTCGAGCGAAGACCGGTTTTCTCTCCGGCGAGATCCGCGGCATCTCCGCCATGTCGCAACCACTCCTCCGAGTAGCTGCTTGAGCTCAGGGTCTTACCGCCCCTTCGAGCGACGATCTGGACCTCGACTTCGAGCTCCAAAACCCAGGTAAACTCCTCCATCTCCCTCTGATCTCTTCTTGAATTTTCTTTTGATTTTCTCCGAATTTATTCGTCGTCCACTCTCATCTTCTCGCTCCGTTTCCACTTCGCCGAGCTCCACGACGGAGCTCTCATCTTCGCGGTCCACTTCACACCCTCCGACGAACCACTCGACCTTCCATCAGCTCCAGCTCTGCCACCTGGGCGGAGCACCATCGCCGAGCATCCTTTCACTCCGATTAGGCCTCGCCACCGCATCCCACATCTCCACGACCGCACCTCGAGCTTCGGCTATCTCCTCTAACCCCCTGCAGGTACCCCCAGTCATTGACTGGAAGCTCATCGGAGCTCTTTTGGAGCTTCGCCGCCATGGAGCTCCGACGCCCCTCTCCAGCTCCTGAGACCACCAGAGCCCTCGCCGCACCGCCACGAATCTTCCGAGCCACTTCAGAGGCGCCGGAGAGCTTCACCGACGCAAGAAGGATCGGGCGGAGCTAAGCTCCCGTTGCCGGAGCCCCGCCAACTCCTCGCAGGTGGCAGAGGACCGTTGAGGACGAAGCTCCAGCCGTCGTTCGATCATCTTGATCGAACGGTCCTTAGCCATCCACGTCGCCATCCGCCCGGAGCTATAGACAGCCGTTGGATCAGCTGTGATCCTACGGATCTCAACGAGCCACGTGTCCATTCACTGGAGGAAGCCACCACCGTTGGATCCAATTAGATCCAGCGGTTCGCAGTCATCCACGTCAACATCAGCATTCGACCAACAGTGACCGTAGATCTCCATTAGGATCGCACGGTCGTGATCGCGCCAAGTAGTCCACATCTGGAGCAGCACATCACCGTTGGATCGATCAGTGATCCAACGGTTCGCATTCAGCCACGTCACCTCCTTCATCGAAGCCTCTAGTCACCGTTGGATCTATCCAGATCTGACGGCCTCTGATCACGCCACGCGTCAGCCCTGACAGCCTTTGGATTGATCTTAATCCAAAGGTCCGCAGCCAGCCACATCGACGAGTCCGAGCCTCATCCCCGACCCTAGGCTCGGACCACCTCGAAGCATAGTCGAGCCTCCCTCCAGACCTCCAGGAGCCCCCGAGCCAAGCCTCGAGCCTCCGACGCCGCTCGAGCCTAGGCCGCTCCACGTGAGGAGCACATGCGGCCTGGGTAATTTGCACAGAGGCCCTAGGGACTTTCCCAAATTTCAAAAAGGTCCCTGTGAAGCGCCCCCACGTGAGGAGCACGTGCCCAGTGGAGAAATTACATTCCACCCCCAACATTATAGGTAATTGCATTTAAGTCCCTGTCATCATGTTTCTTTTTATGTAATTTTATTTCATGTATTGCATTTACACCCCTGTCTTTGCATGCATCCCTAGGTGTCATTTGCATCATTTTGGAATTCTAAAAATTGCATATTGTTGAGTAACTTGTCCTCTATCTGTTGTGACACTTGTCACATTTTTGTAATTGCAGTAGATTTTTGAAATAATTAATTGGTTGATTTCTGTATTTTGCCCAATTAGACCTTTTAATTGATAATTAATTCTCTATAGCTCCAAAAATTCTCAAAAAATCGCAGTAGCTCTATGATAGTTAACTCAACCTTGCATAAAAATTTCATATCATTTGCACGCATATCGAGGCCTAAATAAATTCTTTAGTGATTTCCTTAGTTTAATTTTAATAGGTTCATTTCACAATAAAATTAAGGTTTGACAATTTTCCTAGATTCCTTATCATCAAATCTATCTAGGATAATTTTAGTTCCTGAAAATATTGTGATTTGATATTTATTAAAATTAAATTAGTGAAAATCACCCTGCAATTTTGTTTAATCGACAGTAAATTCATTTAGTGTCAAAAAATTCCAAAACAATTAGGGTAGCTTAGTTTCATCATAGTTCATCATCTGACCAATTTTCATAATTTTTGGACTTCATTTGGTACCTTAATTGAATTAACTTTAAATTGGCTTGATTTTTGCATGTGTCTGCATAGAAAATAAAAAAAGAACAAAAAAATTACTCCTCGAAAATCACATATTTGGAAATTTGCTAAAAATCTACCTTAGGAGACAGATGCCTCCCTGAGTTCGACCTTGGACTTCACCAAGTAAAAAAATCTGCCGCTTGAAATTAACTCGAATCTAATTTAAGTGGTTTTTTATATTCCCTCTCGTATCCGACTGCGACGAAACTGATAATTAATTTGGACACTAATCTGACCGAATTAACCGAGGGTGCAGGAGCGGTTATCAAAATGGCGTCGTTGCCGGGGAGGCACGGCTTAGGTTAATTTTTAGTGAAATCCTGATTGTTTGATTTTCTCTCCCCGGGTAGTCTGACCCCCGGTTTTCTTGTAATTATTTTCTCTCTTTTATTTCTTTTCATTAGTTTTCTGTGTCACTCTCTGACCTCAATCTTTTTCTGTGCGAGGAACGCGAGGAGTCAAAGATGCTTCGAGGATCAAGCATGTGAATTTATTGAGTGAATAGAGAGGCTTTGTAATTTTCATTTTTATTTCTTTATTTCTTTTTCGCATTATTTCCAGCAGTTCCCATTTGGGTTCTCACGCATGTAAGTATAGTGAAACGGTGTCCCTGTGTGCTGGGTGGGTGAATGGTAATTTAGTTTGCACTAGCGGCTCCCCGAGCCAATCTAGGAATTGCTTATGCTCGTAATATTTAGGACCACACAAATCACTTAAAAGACGCACTTAGACCACAGAACTTAGCCAAAATAACATGTTCTTCACGCTAATAGAACTGCTTGTCTAGGAGCGGCTTTTATCGTTTGCATTTGTATCTAGTTTAAAAAGCTTTCAATTCTGTTTTGCATCCTGCATGAAAAAAGCGAAGGGATTACTGTAAGTCTCCTGAACTCAGCATAGCATCATTGTTTTTATCTTGCATCGGCTTTTTCACGATTTCCCCCTCTGATTTTTCACATTTAATTAAAAGGAATTTGGGACTGGTCGATAGGCGTGCTGTGTGGTTGGATTAATTCAGTGAGAACTTAACTTAAAATCGGGACTGGTAAACATTATTGACCAAAAAAAATCAATAAAATTGGAAAATTGTTTACGGGAGATTAATCCCCGACCTTGTTTTCAGGCTGAGTGAGGGTACTTGAGTGTGCGTGAACACCTTAAGGTAGAGCCCAAATCCCCACCTTCCATATCACGTTCCGACTGATCCTAGCAAATATCACAAGTCAAATAATTTCAGATTCACTGACTAGTACCAAGTAGCCTCCGCCTGTCTCAGGTAGATAGGGGCGAAATTGCGGTACTTTGCGACAAGCTGCCAGTAACCCCCCGGGGTGAAATTCCGGCCTTGTCAGCCTCCGCCTGCTTGCAGGTAGATAGGGGTGTGGTCTTTGAATCCATCGACTTGGGATAGGAGCGAAGAAAGGAAGGACCGGCGGTATCTTAGGCGACAAGTTAAACAGGGAAGACGCATCCGGCTCTGAGCCGACTTCCCTATAGGTCGTCTAATCCTTTCTATCTTGCTTGAAAATCACACTTAAAATCTACAAGATTAATTGGACTCGATTTCGAGTCCTTCACTGTGTTGAGTGTGAACCCAGGGTCTTGGATTGATTTGTTTGCTTCAGGTAGGAGTAAAATCATATCTTCTTCTCGCCACATCGAGATGAGAGACCTGGGGGATCTCGGCCCTTTATTCACTGATCTCTCTATGAGTCCCCCACGTAACTCATCTTCATCGGCCCAAGCGCACCTTGGACCACCCAGGACTCATGACCCTCTTGAGTCTTGGTTCCCTCACACTCAGGGTGGTTACTCTCAAACCAACCCTTTCCTCTCCTCCGAGCATACCGAGGAAGACAATCGCCTCGGTAATCCCTTCCTTGATTTGTCCTTTGACACCGATCTTATTTCCCACCCAGGAATAGAGGACAAGATGCCGCCTAAGATGCCACCGGATGAGGAGCAATTACGACAGATTCTTGCTCGCCTTGCCGAAGACGAACAGAAGAATGCAGATCTCACGGCTAGGATGTGATGAATCTGTGATTCATCACTTCAAAGTCAAAAATAGAGCCTTGTTCCCGAGTAAATAGAGGCATATTTCCCTTTATAATGCATAAATAGCATTCATGCATACATACATAATACATACATTTTAGCAGTCCATTTGCATTTAAATAAGAAGCCAAAATCCCTTGTAAAATATCCACTTACTAAAATAACCTCTTCCTTATAATATGTACTCCTTAGTTAATAATATAGGGAAGAAAGCAAAAAAATTCCCCCTTGTAAATTAATCAATAAAGCCCTACAACCCCTGTACACTAAAATACACATAGATCCCTCACACAAACTCCAAAATAGGTCTACTCACTCTTAGAATACTACACATTAAAAGACCTTTAAAATGAGACTAATTTCATCCAATTTGGAGCTCGTATGAGAAAGTTGGGTTTTTTGGGCCACTTTGTACACTACATATGTATAAATTGTATCTTTGTACTTTTTGTATCATACTTGACCCCATCTCCGTCTTTGGTCAACATGAAACTTGTAGATCTCATCAAGATCTACAACTTTCATGTTTTGAGTTTTTCCAAATTTGGTCCCCTTCTCTTTCTACACTCAATTCTCTTTTCAACCAATCACAGCAGGCCACGTGGTGCCCTCTGGTTGCGCCACGTAGCCCGCTGGCCTTTGCCTCATCCGCCCGCAGCCACAGCCGTTGGATTACCCTCTAGATCCAACGGCCTAGCTGCCTCCATGCACGCCTCGATTGTCAACCATCCGATCACTCTAAGAACTCCATCAGCACCGCATGTTAGCGCCCTCCCCAGAGCTCGCCACGTGGCGGCATGTACACCGCTAGATCGCATCCCTGATCTTCCATCACAACCGCTTCTTCCTTTGGCGCCCCTCATCCCTTCGATCAACCTCAGCTTTCCATCACCGCCCTCCGTTTGCGCCGCAAGCTGAGCACACCACGTGGCGCTTTGAGAACCGCCTGATCGCGCTCCAGCCTTTCATCTGCACCATTCATTTCCGCCTTATTCCCCTCGCACCACGTGGCGCAATCGCAACCCTTGATCGATTCGCTTGCGATCTAATCCTACCCGGCCATTATCGCTTCGATCACCACCGTTGGATCACAAGATCCAACGGTGGAGACTTCGTCTCCTACCTCCGATCGCTCTCTCCCACGATCTCGACCTTGCGCAACACGCCGCCCCCTTTCTATTTTCGCCACCACGCCTACCACCTTCTCCGACCACCAATCACGCCACGATCTTCACCACTCTCCCTTCATCCTCGCCAGCTCCTCACTTTCCACGATTCCCACCGATGTAGCTCCACGATGGCCTCGAACTCCACTTCCAGCGACTGAACCCATCGACTTCACCCTATAAATACCCCCTCTCCGGCCATCGTCGCAGCTATCCGCCCCTCGTGAGAGACGCCCCGAGCTCTGAGCTTCAACTTCGTGACAGGAATTGAGAGTTTTATTGAGCGAAGACGTCCGTCTTCTCCGGCGAGATCCTCGGCCTCCGCCGAGTCGCAACCCTCCTCCGCCGAGCAGCTGCTTGAGCTCAGGGATCCACCGACCCTTCGAGCGACGACCTGGAACCCAAGAAAGAGTTCCAATCCCCAGGTGACACTTCCATCCTTCTCCGATCTTCTTTTCATTTCTTCTTCGATTTTCTAGCTTTTTATTATCCGCCTCCGGTCATCTCCTCGCCTCCATTCCATTCCGTCGAGCTTCGCGTCGAAGCTCCCATCTTTGCGGTAGCCTTCACGACCTCCGACGACGCATATCACCGTACCCCTATCTCCAGCTCCGCCACTTGGCCGGAGCTTCTTCGCCGGACCACCGCAGCACCCCTTAGGCCTCTCCGATCACCTTCACTTCTCCACGAGTGCACGCACGAGCTTCGGCTCTGTATTTAGTGCTTACAGGTACCCTTCTGCTCATTGGTCGGAGCTTCGCCGGAGTCGTCTTCGACCTTCATCGCCAGCGACTTCAGACCGTCCTACGCTGCTCCTGATACCATCAGGACCTTCGCCGCATCGTCACGAACCTTCTGGGATAGCTCCGACGAGTCAGAGAGCTTCATCGGCACGAGGAAGGATGGGCGGAGCAAAGGCAGTTTCGCCGAAGCCCCGCCATCTCCTCCGCAGGCGGCGGAGGACCATCGGAGGAGACGTACAGCTGTCGTTCGATCACTTCGATCGAACGGTCCTCAGCGAGCCACGTAGCCTCTCAGCCTAGCTTTACAGAAGTCGTTGTATCCACTTAGATCCAACGGCGCCTAGTTCGCCACGCGTCTTCCCTCCGCCGCAGCTCTCAGCCGTTGATCTCTCATCTGATCCAGCGGCGGATCTTCAGCTACGTCGCCATCTCCATCGAGCCCAGTAGCAGTTGGATCAAAATAGATCTAACGGCCTGAGGACACACCACGCGTCTTCACCGCCATCCATCGGATCAAGCTCGATCCGAGGGTCCCTAGCTTGCCACGCAGCTTCGGTCCGAGCCTCTTCACCGAGCCTAGGCTCGGATCGCCCGAGCCCCACTCCCGACCTCCAGAAGCACCCGAGCCTAGCCCCGAGCCTCTGCAGCTCTCCGACCCTCGGTCGCCCACGTGAGGAGCACGTGCGGCCTGGGAAAATTTCACAGAGGCCCCTGGAACTTTTAGATATTGCAAAAAGGTCCCTGTAAAGCTGAACCCACGTGTGGAGCACGTGCCTGGTGGAGAAATTGCACTTGAGTCCCCCGCATAATAGGTAATTGCACTTAAGTCCATGTTAGCATATTTACTTTATGTATTTTTTATTTTCCTATATTGCATTTACACCCCTGTGTTTGCACGCATCCCTAGGTTGCATTTCACATCATTTTTCAATTCTAAAAGTTGCATTTTGTTGAGAAACTTGTCCTCTGTCTATTGAGCCAGGTGTCTTGTTTTTGTAATTTCAGTGGAATTTTTAATGAATTAATTGGTAGATTTGTGGAACATTTTGCCCAGTGATACCTTTTAATTTCTAGATAATTCTCTGTGATTCCAAAAATCCTCAAAGTTTCACAGTAGCTTGAGGACAGTAATCTTAACATGCCATAAAAATTACATGTCATTTGCACACATAACGAGGCCTAGATAAATTATTGAGTGATTTTCTCATTTTAATTTTAATAAATTCATTTCACATTGAAATTAAGATCTGTCAATTTTCCTGGATTCCTTATCATTAGAGTTATCTAGGATAATTTTATTTCTTGAAAAAAATGTGAGTTGTTATTTATTAAAAATTAAATAGTGAAAATCACCCTGTCTGCATATTTAATTCACAGTAAATTCAGTTAGTGTCTAAAATTTCCAAAAAAATTAGGGTAGATCATTTTCTTCATAATTAATCATCTGGCCAATTTTTAGAATTTTTGGACTTCATTTGATATCCTAATTGAATTGAACTTTATATTGGCCTGCTGGTTGCATGTGTCTACATCGAAAATAAAAAAAAAGAACAAAAAAATTACTCCTCGATAATCACACACTTGATATTTGCTTAAAATTCACCTAAGGAGACAGATGCCTCCCTGAGTTCGACCTTGGACTTCCACCAAGTAAAAAAAATCTGCCGCTTGAAATTAACTTAACATTAATTAATAAGTGGTTTTTGACTAGCCTCTCGTATCCGACTGCAACGAACGATTAACATTAATTTGGACATTAATTTGCTTGAATTAACTAAGGGTGCGGGGCGTTTATCAAAATGGCGTCGTTGTCAGGGAGGCACAGCTTAGGTTAATTTTTAGTCATATTTTGAGTGTTTGATTTCTTATCCCCGGGTAGTCTGACCCCCGGTTTTCTTGTAATTATTCTTTTATTTCTTTGCATCATTTCATTTTTTTGAGTCACTCTCTGACCTCACTCTTTTTCTGTGCGAGGAACGCGAGGAGTCGACGACGCTTCGACAATCGAGCATTTAAATTGATTGATTAGAGATGCATTGTATTTTTTTTATTTTCTTTTTTTTCGCATCATTTCCAGCGGTTCCCGTTTGGGATCTCGCGCGTGTAAGTATAGTGGAACTGTGTCCCGTGTGCTGTGTGGGTGAATGTAAATTAGCTTGCACTAGCGGCTCCCCGAGCCAATCTAGGAATTGCTTGTGCTCGTAATCATTAGGACCACACAACTCACTTAAAAGACGCACTTAGACCGCAGTCCTTAGCCAAATTAAACCGTTCTTCACGCTAATAGAACTGCCTGTCTAGGAGCGGCTTTCATCGCTTGCATTTGCATTTAGATTAAAAAGTTTTCAATTCTGTTCTGCATCCTGCATAAAAAGCGAAGGGATCACTGTAAGTATTCTTCACTCAGCATAAGCATCATCGATTTTCGTGCATCGTCTTTTCTCGATTTCCCCCTCTGATTTTCACATTTAAATTAAAAAGGAAATTGGGACTGTGATGAATCTGCAATTCGTCATCTTTATTCATTTATTTTAGCTTAAAATCCCTTATAAAACACTTGCATATCACGCTAATTCCATATTCTTACTAACTTGCATCTGTGTAAATATTGTACATTTCTGATTAATTTTAACCTAAAATAAATAAATAAAGAAAGAAAGGAAAAATAAAGAAAAGAAAATAAAAAATTAAATAAAGAAAATAAAATAAAAAAAGGAAGACTGTATACAGGCTGACCCAGACCCCAAGAGAAGGTCAAGACTTGACCTGATCGACCAGGAATAAAGTAGGGGGAGATAGGGTCCTCAACCAGAAAATCCAAAAAAATGTGTTTCTCACTCATTTTGTATAAATCTGTATAAACTGGCACTAATTTATTTGTACCTTAATTGACTTCAAATCAAATAACATTCAAAATCAAAGTTGTAAATAAAAATGTGTTCTAATTACTAAAATTGATTGCACAATTAAATCTTGTACAGAATAAAAGAAGCCACACTTGGAAAAAGCCACTAAGCACTAATTGAAAGACCAATTCCGGCTCCATATGAGCTCAAATCGAATCAATCTCAGTTCCATTGAACTCGAAATTAAATTATCTTCAAAATGGTTGTATTTTCATAATTTTTGGAGTTACGGATGAAAAGTCGGTTTTCTGGGGTGGTTTGTGCAATTTTCCCATGTATTTTGTGTATATTATATTTGTATATATTGTAAATTAATCCCAGTGATTTCTTTTTAAAAAAAATAAAAATTAAAAAAATAATAATAAATTTTTAAAACACAAAAAAGGCCAATTTCGTCATTTATCCTTGTATATAATGTCATATATGTATATAGTATATGTATATGGTTGCTATTTTTAATTAACCTTCATAAAAAAATAAAAAAATAACATTTTTTAATTCCAATAAATAAAGTGACGAAAATTCAAAAAAATTAGATATTGTATTTAGTTTTATCTCTCTTTTATTTTCTTTTTCAAATTTCATCTCCCTCCCACCAAAAAATTCAAAAAATTCATTTTAATTTTCATCTCCATTATCTCTTCAAAAAATTCAAATTTCATCTCTTCTATTTATATGGCTCCTTCTCCCTCATTCCAACTTGATCAATCTTTAGAGAGAGGAGCCCGATCTCCGAGAAAACAATTTCGTCGAGAAAAGGTGTCGAGCCTCCGAGCCGTCCGGTGACAGCGAGTCGGCCTTGTCGAGGCGATCACATCCATTTTCCACTCCTAAGGTGAGATCCGTATTTTATTTGCATTTTTATCTTAGTTAAATCGTAGTTTTATTTTTCGTATTTTTTTCCCATCGTCATTTTTCTTTCTAGATCTTCTAAAAAAATTCTCCATCTCGATTTGATCCGCCATCGACTCGAATTTTCATCTCACTTTCGTGATCTCTCCGCCTTCTATTTCTATCTCCCACGATCTCTCAACTCCGGCCGCGTACGGTGGCCAGAGATTGGATTCGAATCCCTCATCGTTCGCCGAATCCCCATCCACTTATCGATTTGTAGATAAATAAAAAATTTTCCGTTTGTTTTCTTTTCTTCTAACATTGTGTTGCAGGACCATTAAAAAAAATTCCGATTCTATCTAACGTTTGTTTTGCAGGATAATATTAAAATAAAAAATAATAAAAACATGAAATAAAAAAAAGAATTTCTTTACATTTTTTTTCCTGATTTCGGATTTACAAAAAAAAAGTTTTTTTATTTCCTGTTTACAGCATTTCATAACAAAAGAAAAATAAAAAAAAACAAAAAAAAATTCGCTACAGCTGCGGGGTTGTCAATCCCCGCCGCCCTCCAGGCACCAGCGCCATCGCGCCTCCCCACCGCCCCGGTTGCCGCGACTCCGCCGCGCCTCCGCGGCCGTCCGTAGCCCTTGCGGCCAAAGAACGCTCCAGCCGCCCCCGCCACAGCGCGCCACGCAGCCATCCTTGCGCCGCCTCCCATCAGGCGCCGCGCCGCCGCAGCTCCTCCAACGCGCGGCTGCGCGCTCCTCCCGGCTCCCCCTTCATCTGCAGGCAGCCGCACCACCCAGCCGCCCGCAGCCACCTGCATCCCCAGCGGCGCAGCACCGCCGAGCCCCTCCATCTCCTCCCGCGCCCCGCTCGCAGCGCCGCCCCACGTGGTGGCCTGATCTGGGCCGCGCCCTCCATCGACAGCCGAAACCGCGCGACCTCCGCGCCGTTTTCTCGCAGCACCGAGACCGTCTCGCCACCGCACGCCATCCTCAACACCTTCAGGCGGAGCCACCGCCTTCGATCCTCACCACATCCGCCGGCGTCTCTCCAGACCGACCTCCACCATAGTCGTCCCCGCGTGAAGAGAAAGAGAAGAAGGCGACGCCCATCGTGTCCCTCTTGCCCTGTTGCTTGGAACAAAAAGAACGAAAGACCCTTCTAGGGTTTTGTTTAAAAAAAACAAGGAAAAATTGCATCCTCAGCCCGGAAGTATTCAGATTTGCAGAAACAGCCCCGTCAGTTCAAGAACTTTCGACAGAAATTACAGTTACGCCCCCGGGAGTTTTCAAAAGTAGAAACAAGTCCCTGCCAGACTCAAGCACATGATATGCATGTGATATATTGGTAAAATTGCAATTTCTCTCCTGTGCTTTATTTCTTTTATTTATATTTGCAAGAACTTCAACTCTTTATATTTCAGTCCAGAACTTTTCCATATTTACAATTTGGTCCTTGAACTGCATAACAAAAACTTGTTTGATCTTTTCATTGAAATAAATATCTTTTGTGCCCCGAAAATTTTGAGAAAATTATGCTATGTTCTTAATGTGATTCTTTTATTAGCATAAATTTTTCGTTGCATTTTGACTTCATTTGATATTATTAAAAAATCAAAAACAGTGTCTTTTTCATTGTTGGAACTTCGAAAATTCATAAAAATTCGAAAATAGCTCCAAAAATTCTAAAAAAATTAGTGTAACTTTATTTCATTGTCTTTTAGTTTCAAACCAATTTTCATGCATTAATCATTTATAAAACTCAAAAAAATTGAAAAATACCAAAAATCTTCTAAAAATCATAAAAAATTCCACAAAAATCCAAAAATTCTGATTTCAGTTCCTGTTTGTAGATATTTTCTTCTAGTTTACCTTAAAAATATTAGCCAGGAGTTTTGGGCATTTAAAATATTTTTAAATTGCAAATTACTCCAGGCTGTCCACATTTTCTCATTTCTTCACTGTTTGTTTTTTAGAAAAATACAAAAACATCTGAAAATTCCACAAAAATTCTCAAAAACATTTCAAAACTTTTAAAACACAAAAATCTTTTCTTTGAATTTTTCTGATCATTTTTGGCATAATTAAAAATTGCAAAAAGAGTTGGTGTGTAGATATTTTTGATCTTTGTTTATAGTGCTTCGCTTTATTTTTGAAAATAAAAAAATTGCAAAATCAAAATTCATAAAAATTTCAAAATCAGAAAATCTATAAAAAATTAGAAATAAATAAAAAAATAAAAAAAAAGATAAAAATCACAAAAACCAAGGATAGTTGTCCTTCGAGATTCCTGTTTTCTTTTAATTAGTTTCTGATTAACTGAATAACCCTCGGGAATTGTAGCCTCCCTGAGTTCGACCCTGTCCGCTATACAGGTTAATAAGTAGCAAAAATTTAAAAAAAAAATAATCTTTTGTTGAAGCGGGTTTTGGGGATAAAAGCAACGACCTATTCATCAATTAATTTCCGACAATAAATTCCTTGCTCAATAAAATTTTGCCGTTGCCGGAGATAAAAAGAAAATTCAAAAGTCCCTCGAAAATCCGACTCAACAAAATGGCGCCGTTGCCGGGGAGGCACGGCGAGGGTAGTTAGGTTTCTCTTTTGACCTGCTATTCTTGGTTCTAAATATTTCCATTCACTTCATTGTTCATATCACTACATTCATTTCATTTCATTTTTTTTCTCATATTTGATAATTGTATTTCTTACACATTTTCTTTTCTTTTTCTTGCGAGGGCCCGCGGAGCGAAGGAGGCGATCCTAGGAGAGCCGAAGCACCCAAGCGACGTGGAGGCGGCTTGATTCTTCACCAAGCCGCAGGATAGCGTGAGAATAAGAGAAGAAGAAGTGAGAGGAAAAAAAAGAGAGAGAGAGAGTTTCTTTTCCATTTGAACTTTGTAAAAGGACATTCATTTGTTGCGGGGTCTGTTTCGCCAAGTGTCGGTGCACTTGGGGGACCTCACCGGTTTTGTTTTCATCGCCTTTATTTTCTTTATTTTCCGCGGATTTCGTGAGACACCTATTGATTGCTTTAATTAATTTGCTTGAGCCAGGTAATTAATTAGGTCCAAACACCCTAAACAAGAATTTCTGTGCCTATAGAGTAGAGCGTAATTTGGACTTAGTCAATTTAACTCGTTCTTGCCCGTTAATAGAAGTTATCATCCAGGACGGTTCACTTGCATCATATAGGTTAGTTTATTTTCTGTATTTAAATTCTGCGCGGATCACTTGCATGTAGAGTGCTGGCGACAAGGTACGCATCTCTAACCCCTGCATGCATCATCGTTTTTAATCGCGCATTGGCATTTCCGATCTCCTTCCTTGTTTTCACTCACATAAATTAAAAGGAAATTGGACACTCGGTAGACGATTCGTTGAACATACTTTAACCAAGTGATAACTGCTTAAAATTGGGACTGCTAAAGAAAACTCAACCCTAAAAAAACACAAGGAAAAATCATTGTTTTGGGGAGAGTAACCCCCTCATTGTATTCGTTTTAACGTGCTCGCGTACACACTAAGGTTAGTGCCCAAATCCCATAATTCAGCCTAAGTGTTTGTAGAACTTTTGTTATTATCACCTAACTCTAAAACAGACAAGATTAAGAGATCGAATCTTCACGGTCTTCACATTGCGTGAGTTGGTGAATTGGGGGTTTGTATTGTGTTTGATTGTTTGTGTGCTGGCTAGATCCTTCTGTGCATTTGCGCCTTTTTCTCCATATCTTTTGGCTTGACCCTCGTGCTCTCTCATCTTTTGTTTCGAAGATGGCCGACTGGAGTTATTTTAATCCGATCTTCGAAGATACCTCATACTCTCCAGACGATCCACCTTCCTTTTTCCAGGAGGATCTTCCTCCTGATGTTTGTGCATATCCGCCTAACCCATTATTTCAGGAAACGGAGGACTTTGATTTTCACCCACCCTCATTCAGCCCACCCGGTCCTGAGATTTTGGAGTCACCTTTCATGATTTCCACACTTGAGACACTGAACCAGATGGTGGAGCATATGAATTCGAGGATTAACAATCTCTTTAACATAAATACGAGCCAGAACGCTGCTCCACTTTTTGAGGATATGGATTCATTTGAGGATAATCATGAGAGCTTGCAATCGCCCAAAATACAAAAAAATGAGCAAAATTTAAAAATCCAAAAAGATTCTGGGAGACACATTATCCATTCATTTTGTGAGGAGAAGACCCAAATGCCCAATCATTTACCCACACAATCATCCACCACATGTCCCAATCTTGACCCCGAGGATTCCACTGTACAGACTGCTCTTGGTAATCCTCATATAAATGATGATTCCGACCTCCTCCCTTGTATGGATGAGGTCCAAAAATTCAAAAAAATGTTGACTGAACCCGAAGTGGTAGCCACCCTTCATGAGATAATTAAAGCTCCACTTCAACAGGCCATGACAGATTTATCTACTCCTCAACACAAGAAGAGAAAGCAAAGGAGAAGATCTGAGCGTCACATCTTGACCATAGCCACTGCCTACGCCATCTCTCACCGTCCATATTTTAAGAAAGGGAACACTGCCACACCTCTTGTTAGTTGCTCCATATCTGACTATTTCTGTGATAACACTCTCCTTGATGGCGGTTCATCAATCAATGTAATACCCTTCTCTATGGTACAGTCTCTTCATCTTGGGCCTCTTAAGAAAACTAGGATGATAGTTCAATTTGCTGATGGATCTATCAAGAGGCCGAAGGGTATTCTAGAAAACGCTGTCATTTCTATTCAGGGCCTGAATTTCACTTCAGATTTTGTTGTAATGCCCATGGAGACCTCCACCCCTGTGGAGCACCCTCCAATCATCCTGGGACGGTCTTTCCTCGCCTCTGCAGGAGCCGTTATTGACTATGGTTCAGGAGAGATTCGTTTCCATTCTGATGTAGGGAGCGATGTGTTGATCACTACACCCACCACTGCCCAGAAACCTGCACCTCATGAGAACCCGCCCGTGTTAGCCAACCCCAAGGAATTTGACATCGATGATAATATCAGAGATTCTTGTTATATGTTGGATGATAATGAAACCCAAGAATTCCTCTTGAAGGAGGAAGACTCGGAAAGCATAGACCTTGGAGTTCCCCCTTCTGGAATGTGGAGATGCATTGATGACATTCGCGGAATTTACACGATAGACACCCTAGAGCGGAAGGCAGATTCTGGTACTAGACATGACGGACATGATTTGACTACTTCCACTGATGAGTCCGTTCCTATTCACCCTGATTCAGATGAGACCGATCATGCCCAATTTGATTTGATTACTTTTATAAAAGAATTTGGGCCTTTTGAGGAAGATGATGATCCAATAGAGGCTCGTCAGGCTGAAAATGATCCTACTTTTTCGGATAATGATTTCGAGCCATTTTACTTTGATGTTTGCGAGACTTCCCAGGCCAGAAATGACCATACTACTTCCAATAACCGGTTTAGGCCTGCACAATCTGAAACCGCTGAGGATATATTCTTGGTCGATTCTACTCAGTTTATATCTAATGATGATCCCAATATCGACCTACACCTTGTCAAATCCATACCTCAGCGGTCCCGCAAGAAGGTTCGTTTTCGACCTTCTTGACCTTTGTACATCCACTCCTCTTGTATATCCTTTCGTTTTACTCTGTCCTCTCCCGTTTTATCATTCACTCCTTTTCCGTGTGTGTGTATATGCTATACTTAGGATGTGCCTTATCCTAAGTATAGGGGGGGTGAATGATTTGTGTTGTTCGTTTCCGTTTTGTTCATCACTCTTGTTGTTGCCTATACTTAGGGATACTCTACCCTAAGTATAGGGGGGTGATGTTGTTCATATCGTGTCTTTTTTTTTTTGAGTCTGTACATTCCCGTCATCGGTTTTCCCCTTTTTGTACACTCTACTATACTTAGGATTACTTGATCCTAAGTATAGGGGGGATCACCATCTTCTCTTCTTGTTATCTTTTCTTTTTCACTTTTCTATACTTAGTACGAGTTATGTCTTCCTTTTTCGCTCTCTGATCACTATGAGGACATAGTTCGAGCTAAGTATAGGGGGGTGTCGTATATATTGTATATATACTTTAGACATAACTCGTACTTTTAAATACGTTTATTTGGGGGGTTATGTGTGTATAGTTTGTAAAATCAACGTGCGTAAAAACAAAACAAAAAAAACAAAAAAAACAACAAACAAAAAAAAACATTGTATATACTCGTATATTTTACTAACCCTTTTCAAAAAAACAAAAACAAAAAAAAATATACAAAACCAAAAATCTATAAAAATTTGCAAATTTCAAAAAAAAACTTTCTTTCACATTTGCATTTTTCCTTCAAAAAAAAGCCATAAAAAGTTCAAAACTAGAAAATTGTTTTAAAAAAAAAGTGTGTTCTTTTCACATGTGCATCATTCCTTTTTCAAAAAAAAAACCCTTGCATTGTTCATATGTTGCATTTGCATGTGCATTTTTCAGGATAGTATTGACATTTAAACTATGTCTGGAATAAAATTGAAGAATGGAGCTTAGATGGACCTTAATCCACCTAATTTTTAGAGGAACTTCACCGAGAAATAGGATTTTAGAAGCTTCAGGTCTTTGACTTAATTCTTTGAGTTCCACATGACAATGTGCAGCGTTTGACTCTTAGTGTCTAACCTGGTCTCTTCATTCTGGGTATAACTCTGGAATAGGGAATCAATTTGTACTCTCGCACTATGCACTTAGCTCAACTCAGATGGGATGTTGGAAGACTGTGTGAGTTTCTTTTCTGGTAGCGTGGAAATCTAAAGACCAGAGTATGGGTTGAAATAAAGCTTCGGAAAAGGGATGGACGGCTGGGCACAATTTTTTCTAAGACCCCAAAAAATGTACGGAAACAAAAGATTCTATATCCGTAGGGGCAAACAAGATCCAAGCAGAACCACCAAAAATACAAATACAAAGAAGCCACTACCAAATAAATATCTGACCAAAAAGGTCCAAGCTTCAAGAAACCTGCAGATCTTGGTGGAGACTCGGCTACACTGGCCATCTCCACAAGGAGAGATGACTACACTGGCCACCCTCCGGTTCTTTTCTCTTTCTTCTAACTTCTCCCCCTATTCGATTGTGAACACAGCGCGACAGACCTTAGAAGGAAATACCTGACTCCCCGAGGACGAGTTATTGGAGAGGAGATTTGCATGGTAGTCCTGCATTCTGGATGGGAAGAGCTAAAACCTTTCACACACATGAGTCGATTGTTCAATGTTCATAGGGTGTGCTTTAGGAAGAGGATTGATCTAAGATGACTTCTGAGCCGAAACTGTGACAATGATGTGTAGAACTTGAAGGCTGTTGTTTTTAAAATTCTAAGTCTCACAGAAGTTCCGACACACAAATAATCCAAAGGTCCAACAGAGCTCCAAACTACAATTTTATGAAGATAAGTTTAATACTCAATGTTGTCCTACTTTCTTTATTTTCCCTTTCTTTTTCTTTTTCTTTTTCTTCACTTATTCTTCCAAATAAGTGTTTGCTAAGGGACTAGCAAAGGTAAAGCATAGGGGGATGATGAATCTGCGATTCGTCATCTTTATTCATTTATTTTAGCTTAAAATCCCTTATAAAACACTTGCATATCACGCTAATTCCATATTCTTACTAACTTGCATCTGTGTAAATATTGTACATTTCTGATTAATTTTAACCTAAAATAAATAAATAAATAAAGAAAGGAAAAATAAAGAAAAGAAAATAAAAAAATTAAATAAAGAAAATAAAATAAAAAAAAGGAAGACTGTATACAGGCTGACCCAGACCCCAAGAGAAGGTCAAGACTTGACCTGATCGACCAGGAATAAAGTAGGGGGAGATAGGGTCCTCAACCAGAAAATCCAAAAAAATGTGTTTCTCACTCATTTTGTATAAATCTGTATAAACTGGCACTAATTTATTTGTACCTTAATTGACTTCAAATCAAATAACATTCAAAATCAAAGTTGTAAATAAAAATGTGTTCTAATTACTAAAATTGATTGCACAATTAAATCTTGTACAGAATAAAAGAAGCCACACTTGGAAAAAGCCACTAAGCACTAATTGAAAGACCAATTCCGGCTCCATATGAGCTCAAATCGAATCAATCTCAGTTCCATTGAACTCGAAATTAAATTATCTTCAAAATGGTTGTATTTTCATAATTTTTGGAGTTACGGATGAAAAGTCGGTTTTCTGGGGTGGTTTGTGCAATTTTCCCATGTATTTTGTGTATATTATATTTGTATATATTGTAAATTAATCCCAGTGATTTCTTTTTAAAAAAATAAAAACTAAAAAAAAAATAATAAATTTTTAAAACACAAAAAAGGCCAATTTCGTCATTTATCCTTGTATATAATGTCATATATGTATATAGTATATGTATATGGTTGCTATTTTTAATTAACCTTCGTAAAAAAATAAAAAAATAACATTTTTTAATTCCAATAAATAAAGTGACGAAAATTCAAAAAAATTAGATAATTTTGTATTTAGTTTTATCTCTCTTTTATTTTCTTTTTCAAATTTCATCTCCCTCCCACCAAAAAATTCAAAAAATTCATTTTAATTTTCATCTCCATTATCTCTTCAAAAAATTCAAATTTCATCTCTTCTATTTATATGGCTCCTTCTCCCTCATTCCAACTTGATCAATCTTTAGAGAGAGGAGCCCGATCTCCGAGAAAACAATTTCGTCGAGAAAAGGTGTCGAGCCTCCGAGCCGTCCGGTGACAGCGAGTCGGCCTTGTCGAGGCGATCACGATCCATTTTCCACTCCTAAGGTGAGATTCGTATTTTATTTGCATTTTTATCTTAGTTAAATCGTAGTTTTATTTTTCGTATTTTTTTCCCATCGTCATTTTTCTTTCTAGATCTTCTAAAAAAAAATTCTCCATCTCGATTTGATCCGCCATCGACTCGAATTTTCATCTCACTTTCGTGATCTCTCCGCCTTCTATTTCTATCTCCCACGATCTCTCAACTCCGGCCGCGTACGGTGGCCAGAGATTGGATTCGAATCCCTCATCGTTCGCCGAATCCCCATCCACTTATCGATTTGTAGATAAATAAAAAATTTTCCGTTTGTTTTCTTTTCTTCTAACATTGTGTTGCAGGACCATTAAAAAAAAATTCCGATTCTATCTAACGTTTGTTTTGCAGGATAATATTAAAATAAAAAAATAATAAAAACATAAAATAAAAAAAAGAATTTCTTTACATTTTTTTCCTGATTTCGGATTTACAAAAAAAAAGTTTTTTTATTTCCTGTTTACAGCATTTCATAACAAAAGAAAAATAAAAAAACAAAAAAAAATTGCTACAGCTGCGGGGTTGTCAATCCCCGCCGCCCTCCAGGCACCAGCGCCATCGCGCCTCCCCACCGCCCCGGTTGCCGCGACTCCGCCGCGCCTCCGCGGCCGTCCGTAGCCCTTGCGGCCAAAGAACGCTCCAGCCGCCCCCGCCACAGCGCGCCACGCAGCCATCCTTGCGCCGCCTCCCATCAGGCGCCGCGCCGCCGCAGCTCCTCCAACGTGCGGCTGCGCGCTCCTCCCGGCTCCCCCTTCATCTGCAGGCAGCCACACCACCCAGCCGCCCGCAGCCACCTGCATCCCCAGCGGTGCAGCGCCGCCGAGCCCCTCCATCTCCTCCCACGCCCCGCTCGCAGCGCCGCCCCACGTGGTGGCCTGATCTGGGCCGCGCCCTCCATCGACAGCCGAAACCGCGCGACCTCCGCGCCTTTTTCTCGCAGCACCGAGACCGTCTCGCCACCGCACGCCATCCTCAACACCTTCAGGCGGAGCCACCGCCTTCGATCCTCACCACATCCGCCGACGTCTCTCCAGACCGACCTCCACCATAGTCGTCCCCGCGTGAAGAGAAAGAGAAGAAGGCGGCGCCCATCGTGCCCCTCTTGCCCTGTTGCTTGGAACAAAAAGAACGAAAGACCCTTCTAGGGTTTTGTTTAAAAAAAACAAGGAAAAATTGCATCCTCAGCCCGGAAGTATTCAGATTTGCAGAAACAGCCCCGCCAGTTCAAGAACTTTCGACAGAAATTACAGTTACGCCCCCGGGAGTTTTCAAAAGTAGAAACAAGTCCCTGCCAGACTCAAGCACATGATATGCACGTGATATATTGGTAAAATTGCAATTTCTCTCCTGCGCTTTATTTCTTTTATTTATATTTGCAAGAACTTCAACTCTTTATATTTCAGTCCAGAACTTTTCCATATTTACAATTTGGTCCTTGAACTGCATAACAAAAACTTGTTTGATCTTTTCATTGAAATAAATATCATTTATGCCCCGAAAATTTTGAGAAAATTGTGCTATGTTCTTAATGTGATTCTTTTATTAGCATAAATTTTTCGTTGCATTTTGACTTCATTTGATATTATTAAAAAATCAAAAACAGTGTCTTTTTCATTGTTGGAACTTCGAAAATTCATAAAAATTCGAAAATAGCTCCAAAAATTCTAAAAAAATTAGTGTAACTTTATTTCATTGTCGTTTAGTTTCAGACCAATTTTCATGCATTAATCATTTATAAAACTCAAAAAAATTGAAAAATACCAAAAATCTTCTAAAAATCATAAAAAATTCCACAAAAATCCAAAAATTCTGATTTCAGTTCCTGTTTGTAGATATTTTCTTCTAGTTTACTTTAAAAATATTAGCCAGGAGTTTTGGGCATTTAAAATATTTTTAAATTGCAAATTACTCCAGGCTGTCCACATTTTCTCATTTCTTCACTGTTTGTTTTTTAGAAAAATACAAAAACATCTGAAAATTCCACAAAAATTCTCAAAAACATTTCAAAACTTTTAAAACACAAAAATCTTTTCTTTGAATTTTTCTGATCATTTTTGGCATAATTAAAAATTGCAAAAAGAGTTGGTGTGTAGATATTTTTGATCTTTGTTTATAGTGCTTCGCTTTATTTTTGAAAATAAAAAAATTGCAAAATCAAAATTCATAAAAATTTCAAAATCAGAAAATATATAAAAAAATTAGAAATAAATAAAAAATAAAAAAAAGATAAAAATCACAAAAACCAAGGATAGTTGTCCTTTGAGATTCCTGTTTTCTTTTAATTAGTTTCTGATTAACTGAATAACCCTCGGGAATTGTAGCCTCCCTGAGTTCGACCCTGTCCGCTATACAGGTTAATAAGTAGCAAAAATTTTTAAAAAAAATAATCTTTTGTTGAAGCGGGTTTTGGGGATAAAAACAACGACCTATTTATCAATTAATTCCCGGCAATAAATTCCTTCCTCAACAAAATTTTGCCGTTGTCGGGGAAAAAGAAAAAATACAAAAGTCCCTAGAAAATCTCGACCCAACAGACTGTCCGATAGGCGTGCTGTGTGGTGAACTTAACCAGTGATAACCTAACTTAAAATCGGGACTGCTAAACAGTATTGACAAAAAAAATGAATAATATTTGAAAATTGTTTGCGGGAGATCAATCCCCGACCTTGTTTTCAGGCTGAGTGAGGGTACTTGAGTGTGTTTGAACACCTTAAGGCAGAGCCCAAATCCCTGCCTTCCATATCACGTTCTAACTGATCCTAGCAAATATCACAAGTCGAATACTTTTAGATTCATTGACTAGTACCAAGTAGCCTCCGCCTGTCTCAGGTAGATAGGGGCGAAATTGCGGTACTTTGTGACAAGCTGCCAGTAACCCCCTGGGGTGAAGTTCCGGCCTTGTCAGCCTCCGCCTGCTTGCAGGTAGATAGGGGTGTGGTCATTGAATCCATCGGCTTGGGATAGGAGCGAAGAAAGGAAGGAGCGGCGGTATCTTAGGCGACAGGTTAAACAGGGAAGACGCAGCCGGCTCTGAGCCGACTTCCCTATAGGCCGTGTAATCCTTGCTATTTTTGCTTGAAAATCACACTTAAAAACTACAAGATTAATTGGACTCGATTTCGAGTCCTTCACTGTGTTGAGTGTGAACCCAGGGTCTTGGATTGATTTTTGCTTGCTTCAGGTAGGAGTAAAATCCTATCTTTTTCATCGCCTCATCAAGATGAGCGACTGGGGAGATCTCGACGCATTATTCACCGATCTCTCTATGAGTCCCCCAAGTAACTCATCTTCATCGGTCCAAGCGCACCTTGGACCACCCAGGACTCATGACCCTCTTGAGTCCTGGTTCCCTCATGCTCAGGGTGGTTACTCTCAAACCAACCCTTTCATCTCCTCCGAGATTACTGAGGAAGACCATCGCCTCGGTAATCCCTTCCTTGATTTGCCCTCTAACACTGATCTTATTTCCCAATCCCCAGAACTAGAGGACAAGATGCCGCCAAGGATGCCACCGGATGAGGACCAGATACGACAGATTCTTGCTCGCCTCGCCGAAGCCGAACAGAAGAATGCAAATCTCACAGCGCGGATGGGACAGATTATAGTAGCTGGAGGAATCGACCGACCAGTGTTCGATACCTACAACCCGACGGAGAATGAGATTCAGAACAGGTTAGCACCTGTAGTTCCCGCCCAGGCATTCGAGCTGAAACCCCACTTCCTTAGTCTGCTTCCGAAGTTCAATGGAAACATCAATGAAGAACCATACACTTTCCTCCGTGACTTCGAGCTGGTGTGCAACAATCTTAGCCATCCCAATGTTGGCCAAGATTATATCCGACTGAAGGCCACCTCTTTTGCCTTAGGAGATAAGGCTGCTTATTGGCTGAAGAACTTAGGGGTGGTATGTACTACCTGGATGCAGTTCAAGGACCTTTTCTTGAAAAAGTTCTACACTCTCAGTAGGACTAACCAGATGAGAACGAAGATCGCCAGCTTCGCTCAAGGACCCAGTGAACCTTTCCATGAAGCTTGGGACAGGTTCAATGATTTAGTACAGAAATGCCCATGCCACGACATTTCGAAGGTGATCTTAGTCCAGACCTTGTTCTGTGGTCTAACCCCGGAGATGCAGGGGTTAGTCAGCGCCGCCTGCGGAGGAAGCTATCTGAACAAAAACGAGCACGCCGTGTGGAAGATTCTAGAGCAGATGACGGAAACCGGCAGGTCACAGGCCACAAGGGCCTATCAGTTGTCTCCCTCAATCCTATCCAATGAGACAACCCGAAGGAATGTAGCAGATCTGACCGAGGACCTCATTCCCAGCATGGGGATGATTGCCGACAAGCTTACCATGGTCGAGCAGATCCACAAGAGAGTCACGGAGATGGAGTCTCTTTCGAGCCTACCGAAGCAAGTGGAGGAACTTTCTGAGAAGGTAGCTAAGATCAAGCTACCTACCCCTTCTGCGCCACCTGTACCTGTACATCGAGTCCATCTTGTACAGGAACAAGCACCGGGGTCTCAGAGTAGCTGGGACCAGACTTACACCCAGGAAAACCAGCACGCACCCCCACAAGTGGAGACAGGATACGAGAAGCCTCCGCCAGTATACGAGATCAACGGGCTTTGGTATAGCCGTGACCCGATTGTCAGGCAGGTCGAAATGGGGAAGGATCAGCCACACCGCCCATCCCCAGTCTACCAAGAAACCAGGCCCGTTCCCACACCGCGCTTTCAGTCCAGGCTAGAACAAGGGTACCAGCAGCAGCAGCGCACCTATCAGTAGGGGCCAGCACCGTCCTACCAGCAGTAGCAATATCGGCATGGCCAGCAGGGCCATTACAGAACCTCATCTACACAGCAGCAAGCCCAGCCCACCGAATTGGAGTCTCTCACCTTGGCGATCTAGACCCTGTCTGATAGGATCCAGCAGATGCAGAATGACTACCTGGACATGAGAACCGACATCAATCGGGTCTCTCGTACCCAGGACCAACAGATGGCGCCAAAGACCCCAATTCCCGCACAGGTTCAGGCCAACCCGAACAGCTTATACCAGGGCCAGAACCGACCTCGAGATCAGGTATATTATTCAGATAACTATTTGTCTGAACATGAGATCCTTTCGTACGATAATGTAAATCATATGTCCCTCAGGATCGGAAGGACCGTGACCATACCTGACCGGGCACGGCCGTAGAAGGAAGGAGCCTCTGAGACTCTACCTTAGGAGAACTCGGAGGAAGAAGAGGAGGAGCATCACCACCACCATCGCCGACAGAAGAAGAGGACATCTGAGTCCTCGAAGCAGCATTCTCGCATTCGCATGGAGTCCGATGAAACCGATGAAGTGCCCGCACCTCCATCTGAGGAGGATCGTCTAGCAGTCCGCGAAAGAAGCATCACCGGTCTCGCCTCAGCATTTTCTTTTCAGTCAGAGTCAGAGTCCTAGTTTGTTTCAGAGTCAGAGTCATGTTAAGAACTCAGTTCCCGAAGTTAATGAGAATATTTCAGTTTCCGAACCTGAGTTGGAGTCAATAATCCATTTCCCCCGAGCTCTTAAGGGTGGAAAGAAGAAAACCAAAAAAATCCAAAAAGATGACCCTGAGATGGCTGAATTCTGCAATAAACACATCAAGGTCACAATCCCCTTTGACAAGTTCGTGGAAATGACCCCTGCATTCCAAAAATACCTTAAGGTGAGATGCACACCTACTAGAGTCAATCGAAAGACCAAAAGCCGTGTTGAGAAACACGTTTTATCAGTAGCCACGACTTATGCAATAAAGAACTCGTTTCCTCGGAAACGAAGAGACATGGGTGCACATTATGTAGTGAGTCATGTTGATGACATCGCGTTTGCACGCACTCTCCTAGACAATGGTTCCTCGATTAACCTGATGCCTACAGCCCTCTATGAGCGGCTTAATCTCGGACCTCTTAGGAAATCTAGAGCTCTTCTACAGTTTGCTGACAAATCAACCAAGAAGTCCCAAGGAGAATTAAGGAACATTATGATTAAAGTCGAGGGGCAGGAATACATGGTGGACTTCACTGTCCTGGATATGGAAACCCTTCGTAATTGGAGAGATTCCCAGATTATTCTAGGTAGGCCCTTCCTCAGAACAGCAGGGGCCTTATTTGATTATAAGAATGGGAAGATTCAGTTCCAAACTCCAGGCGGAGATGAGGAACTTGAAATGAAGCAGACAAGATGACAGAGACCGGATTCAGAATCCAGCACCGAGTACTCTTCTACCGGAACAGACTATGAGCATGTAGACTTAGTTGGGCCATGGAGATAGAACCCAACCAGCACCGATGTGTCCATCTCCTCCGAAGATGATCTAGTGCATGAGTCAGTCTGCGAGATCCTCAGGAACGAGTACAGCTCTGAGCCTGCATCGCTCTACATCTTCGATGACGTAGAGGCCCAGTTGGGCCTGTCAGTCCTTACATCTCTAGGACAATCGGAAGATGAGGATGACGAGTCGGACGAGGCGTTTGCCGATTGTATGGAGACCTTTGACGATCCGACTCCAGAGCCAAACTTGGTGGCAGCTATCAAAGAAAACAATCCAGCCACTTCCAACACTGAACCAGATCAGATTGAGCCAGATTTCTTAGACGATCACACTATTCCTGAGCTCAAACCATTACCCACAACCTTAAAATATGCCTTCCTTGCTGGCCAAGACTAGAAATTTCCGGTCATCATCAGTTCGCAATTGACCTAGGAGCAGGAATCTCGCTTGCTAGAGATCCTGGAGAAAACCGCAAGGCGATAGGCTGGAGTATTTCCGATCTCCACGGGATAAATCCCGCTCTGTGTTCGCACCATATTTACTTGGAGAATGAGGCCAAACCCTCTCGTGAATTCCAACGCCGATTGAATCCAAATTTACGAGAGGTCGTGAAGAAGGAGATAGAAAAATGGTGCAACGCGGGTTTCATTTACCCAATCTTCGACTCTAAGTGGGTGGCCCCAATCCATGCTGTCCCGAAGAAGTCGGGAATTCAGACGACCACCAATGAGGACGGAGAGGACATCGTGACGAGAATACCCACGTCGTGACGTGTCTGTGTGGATTACATACACCTGAATGCCGCAACGAAGAAGGATCATTTCCCCCTACCGTTCATTGATCAAATTCTAGAGAGACTAGCGGGGAAAGAGTTCTTCTGCTTCCTAGATGGGTTCTCGGGCTACAATCAAGTAGCCATAGCTCCAGAGGACCAGGAAAAGACCACGTTTACATGCCCCTTTGGTACCTATGCTTTCAGGCGCATGCCTTTTGGGCTATGCAATGCTCCAGGTACTTTCCAAAGGTGCATGATTGCTGTATTCGCCGAAATGGTCGTCGAATTCCTGGAAGTCTTCATGGATGACTTCTCGGTCCACGGCGATTCTTTCAATTCCTGTCTTAGGAATCTGGACCGAGTCCTCAAAAGATGTTGTGAGGTTAATCTGGTGCTCTCCTGGGAGAAAAGTCACTTCATGGTGACGGAGGGCATAGTGTTGGGGCATGCCATCTCCAATAGAGGAATGGAGGTTGACCCTGCCAAGGTGGACGTGATCAGACGACTCCAGCCACCAACCAACGTAAAGCAGTTGCGGTCGTTCCTCGGGCATGTTGGATTTTACCGGAGATTTATTAAGGATTTTTCTAAGATTGCCCGACCGCTAACTGAGCTTTTAGGCAAAGACATGGAGTTTGTTGTAGATCACAAATGTCTTGAGGCCTTTAAGCTTTTACAAGGAATGATTATGGACGCACCCATCCTACAAGCCCCAGATTGGTCTCTACCTTTTGAGATCATGACGGACGCCTCTGATTATGCTGTTGGGGCTGTGTTGGGACAAAGAAGAGATGGCGTCCCGTTTGTAATTCACTACGCACGCAAAGTGCTTGATTCTGCTCAGCGTAACTATACAGTTACGGAAAAGGAAATGCTTGCGGTAGTGTTTGCCTTGGACAAATTCAGATCTCACCTAATTGGATCCAAGGTAACTGTGTTCACTGACCACACTGCACTACGGTATTTGATGGAGAAGAAGGACGCGAAAGCGCATCTTCTTCGATGGATTTTACTTATCCAGGAGTTTGATTTGGACATCCGTGATAAACCTGTAAAGAAGAATGTAGTGGCCGATCATCTTTCTCGTCTCGAAGATCTTAATACTTCCGAGGTTTCACCAATTCGAGACTTCTTCCCTGACGAGTCGATTTTTGTTATCGACTCACTCCCATGGTACTCCAATATCGTGAATTATCTTGTCTCCAAGAAAGCTCCCGAAGATTGGCCCAAGAGCCAAATCGACCGACTAAAGTCGGACGCTAGACACTACCATTGGGAGGATCCGATCCTTTTCTTTGAAGGACCGGATTGTGTCTGGAGACGGTGTATTCCTCAGGAGGAATATCAGAGTGTCCTTTCTTTATGCCACAACTTGGAGGCAGGAGGACACCACTCCGGGAAGAGGACCGCATGGAAGATACTTCAGTGTGGCTTCTACTGGCCGACTCTGTTTCACGATGCCACCACCTTCGCGAAGTCGTGCCCAGTTTGCCAGAGAATGGGAGGAACCGTTGGTTCCAAGGATGAGATGACAATGCAGCCGGTTATCATTTGTTATGTCTTTGACGCCTGGGGCATTGATTTCATGGGCCCATTCCCTGTCAGCCACGGGTTCGAATATATCCTTCTTGCGGTAGACTATCTGTCCAGATGGGTGGAGGCTATCCCGACCCGAGCCGCAGACAGCAGGACTGTCTGCAAATTCATCAGAGAGCACATAATCTCTAGGTTCGGGATCCCCAAAATGATGATATCAGACGGGGGTAGCCACTTTGTGAATCGGGAGGTGAAGAAACTCCTGAAGGACTACGGAATCGAACACCGTGTCGCAAGTCCTTACCACCCACAAACCAATGGTATGGCTGAGGTGTCGAATCGGGAGGTGAAAACCATATTGCAAAAGCTTGTCCGCCCGAACAGGAAGGACTGGTCCCAGATCTTGGATCAAGTCCTCTGGGCGTATAGGACAGCTTACAACACACCGTTAGGCACCTCCCCATTCCGAATGGTATTCGGAAAGCCGTGCCATTTGCCCGCAGAGTTAGTGCACAAATCAGAATGGGCAATCAAGAAGGTCAACTGGAACACACACTTGGGACAGAAGCAGAGAGATATGGATCTGAATGAGCTTGTGGAAGTCAGAAACCGTGCATATGACAACAGTTTGGTGTACAAGGACAAGGTGAAGAGTTGGCATGATAGATATATCAGACGAAAGACCTTTGTTCCTGGACAGAAGGTATGGTTGTTCAATGCTAGGCTGAAGATTTTCCAAGGCAAGTTGAAGTCTAAGTGGACGGGCCCATTTGTCGTCCGTACGGTGCATGATAGTGGATGTGTCGAGATCTCAGATCTCGCAGATGACGCACCGACATTCCTAGTGAATGGACAGCTGTTGAAGCACTTCGTCGAATCCAATGAGCAGTTAGTCCATGTTGAGGAGATTGTATTCATGCGCGAGACAAATACAACAGATACACATCAAGCCGCGTATGAGACCTGACAGCAGTGAACTCCAGCCATCAGCAGCATCTTGAAAGATTCACACCAACTCATTTGTGTATACCATCAGTCTTGTGCATCCTATCCTTTTTCCCCTCTACTCTAGTAACCCATCCCCACATCATCGAACCATTATCTTGGACTATACTTAGGATAACCAGATCCTAAGTATAGGGGGGAGGGGTCACCTGAGTCAGTTCACTGTACATTATCCAGATCACATTGGTCCTCATACTCATTTCCTACCTATACTTAGGCTGACCTAAGCCTAAGTATAGGGGGGACCGATGCCCACATTGTATACTCATTCACTTCTCATCTTTCCCTCGTCTGCCCCATTTCTGATCTTCTTCTACACTTAGGCTGCCAGAGCCTAAGTATAGGGGGGCGAGACAACTTCTATACTTTTGTAATTTTAGCTCTCCTACGCTTAGCCCGAGCTATGTCTTTTTAGTCGCTTTCGTGCTCTGAGGACATAGCACACGCTAAGTATAGGGGGGCGTGTATATATTACATATATACTTTACCCATAGCTCGTACTTTCGCGCATCTTCGTGTATTTTTGTATATTTTGCAATAACTACAGGTGGGTAAAAAATTGAAAAAATAAAAAAATTTAAAAAAAATAAAAAAAATAAAAAAATAAAAATAAAAATAGGCTTCTTATTTACTCTTGCATATCATCTCTGCATCCAAAAATTAAAAGTCTTGCATTTCATTCAGAGCATGACATCTCATCTGCATACTTTGCATATGCAAAGTGAAAAGTTAGTGGGTTCTGAACCAAGTTACGAGTAGATATTGGGGATGGACTTGATTTGACCTTAATCCACCTAATTTCAGAGGAACCTTATATGAACTGGAGTTAAGATTTCTCAGGTCAAGTGACTTAATTCTTTAAGTCCGCAAGTCTATGTTCACATGTCATCGTAATCAGTCTAAGTAGAATATCTCGAGCACAAGCAGGATTCTTTTAGATAATGACCTAACTTGGACAAACACTATGCACATAGCTCTTCATTGATGAGATGGTGAGGAGGTAGAATCCTTTATCTTGGAGTAGCACACGGGTGGAAACATCCGTCCTCCTCTAGGGAGGGTAGTGCATCTCAACCTAGTCTGGTGGTGTTGACATCTAAGGACGGGATGCTGTGGGTTGCAATAATGCTTCAAAAGAGGAATAGTCTACTGACTCAAGAGGAAAAACTCCTGATGTACATGCTGCACATTGTGAAAAAAAATTGCAAAAACTCCAAAATAATCAGACAGGTCCAAGAGAAAATAAAATACCTGTCGGAGTCTGTATACTAGTAAAGAAATGCAGCTGGATGACTTGGCTACAGTGGTCAGGCATCCCGGGATAGGTAGCTACACTGGCTACCGTCCATTCTCCTCTTTACCCCCTCCTCTTGAGTTAGTCGCACTTGAACTTAGAAGGGAATACCCCGCTCCTCGAGGAAAGAGTTACTAGATCAGGTTATTGAGTTACCTTGTTAGAGGAGGCTGGTTCCGAGTCATTTCTGATGTGGAGAGCTATACCTCACTGACACAGTACAAGTAAGAATCATAGTCATCAGAAATTTGCGTTTGAGGATTTGTTCTGACCTGACTGTTGAGGCGTCTTGAATAGAAGACTTGTGGAACTTGAAGTCTGTTAGGTCTTAAGTTCAGGTCCAAATAAGGTTCCGCCACACAACTAATCCAAAGGTCGAGTCAAGCTCCATTTTTAACTTTTGTTCATGACCTTGGTATGGAACCCAAAATCATTTCACTCCTGCATTTCATTTAGTTGCTCGGGGACGAGCAAGGTTTAAGTATAGGGGGTCAATGAATCGGTGATTCATCACTTCAAAAGTCAAAAATAGAGCCTTGTTCCCGAGTAAATAGAGGCATATTTCCCTTTATAATGCATAAATAGCATTCATGCATACATACATAATACATACATTTTAGCAGTCCATTTGCATGTAAATAAGAAGCCAAAATCTCTTGTAAAATATCCACTTACTAAAATAACCTCTTCCTTATAATATGTACTCCTTAGTTAATAATATAGGGAAGAAAGCAAAAAAATTCCCCCTTGTAAATTAATCAATAAAGCCCTACAACCCCTGTACACTAAAATACACATAGATCCCTCACACAAACTCCAAAATAGGTTTACTCACTCTTAGAATACTACACATTAAAAGACCTTTAAAATGAGACTAATTTCATCCAATTTGGAGCTCGTATGAGAAAGTTGGGTTTTTGGGCCACTTTGTACACTACATATGTATAAATTGTATCTTTGTACTTTTTGTATCATACTTGACCTCATCTCCGTCTTTGGTCAACACGAAACTTGTAGATCTCATCAAGATCTACAACTTTCATGTTTTAAGTTTTTCCAAATTCGGTCCCCTTCTCTTTCTACACTCAATTCTCTTTTAACCCAATCACAGCAGGCCACGTGGCGCCCTCTGGTTGCGCCACGTAGCCCGCTGCCCTTTGCCTCATCCGCCCGCAGCCACAGCCGTTGGATTACGCTCTAGATCCAACGGCCTAGCTGCCTCAACGCACGCCTCGATTGTCAACCATCCGATCACTCTAAGAACTCCATCAGCACCGCATGTTAGCGCCCTCCCCAGAGCTCGCCTAGTGGCGGTGTGTACACCGCTAGATCGCATCCCTGATCTTCCATCACAGCCGCTTCATCCTTTGGCGCCCCTCATCCCTTCGATCAACCTCAGCTTTCCATCAGCGCCCTCCGTTTGCGCCGCAAGCTGAGCACGCCACGTAGCGCTTTGAGAACCGCCTGATCGCGCTCCAGCCTTTCATCTGCACCATTCATTTCCGCCTTATTCCCCTTGCACCATGTGGCGCAATCGCAACCCTTGATCGATTCGCTTGCGGTCTAATCCTACCCGGTCATTATCGCTTCGATCACCACCATTGGATCACAAGATCCAACGGTGGAGACTTCGTCTCCTACCTCCGATCGCTCTCTCCCACGATCTCGACCTTGCGCAACACGTCGCCCCCTTTCTATTTTCGCCACCACGCCTACCACCTTCTCCGACCACCAATCACGCCACGATCTTCACCACTCTCCCTTCATCCTCGCCAGCTCGCTCACTTTCCACGATTCCCACCGATGTAGCTCCACGATGGCCTCGAACTCCACCTTCCAGCGACTGAACCCATCGACTTCACCCTATAAATACCCCCTCTCCGGCCATCGTCGCAGCTATCCGCCCCTCGTGAGAGACGCCCCGAGCTCTGAGCTTCAACTTCGTGACAGGAATTGAGAGTTTTATTGATCGAAGACGTCCGTCTTCTCCGGTGAGATCCTCGGCCTCCGCCGAGTCGCAGCCCTCTGATGAATCCACGATTCATCATCTTAATATCTTAATCTTAGCAAAATCCATGAGTAAAATCCCATATAAATGTCAATAAAATCAATAAACTAACAAAATGACTCTTGTAAATAAAATACATTAATTATTGTATATTAGATTGTACAAAATAAATTACACATAAAAAGCCGCAAAAATAAGGAGTTTTATACTTGTAAATAGCCCAAAACTTCATGTATTTTTAATAATTTCATTTCAACTCCTTTTTGGCTAATTCTTTCTCTAACTTGTTCATAATAATGTATGTAAAAATACAAAAATACAAAACAAATTTTACCTCAAATAAATGCTCCTAGATCCCAATGGGAAAAAGCCGTAAAGTCCAACTTCCAAGCTAAATTCCCGCTCCGTATGAACTCCAAATTCACCAAACTTACTTTTAAAGTTCAAGTTAGAAAATTATCTATCCAACGGAAGTGGTTTCATTAAAATCGGAGCTCGTTTGCAAAAGTTGGGTTTTGGGACCTAGATGTACATTGTATATTATGTATATATTCTTTCTTTCTTCATTTTTTATTTTATCTTTCTTAATTACTAAAAATCCAAAAAAATCATTGTGGTCTTGTATTTTGATTGTACTATTTTATTGTATTTTCCTATTGTACATAGCTACTATTAAAGAGACAAAAAAATATAAAAAGAAAAGCAAACAAAAAAATGTACATGTTGTATATCTTCTTTTTGTAAATTCCCCACTCTTTTTCTTCTCTTTATTTTATTTTCTCTTTTTAGTAGCCTACTTTATTTCATTTCATTTTTTATTTATTTAATAACATTCTCTACAATAACTTCCCTTTCTCCATTAACCTCCAAGTCTTCTTTCAACCTCCATTCTACTCCATATTCTTCATATAACCTCCCATTCAACTCCACCAATAATCTAACTTCTCATTCAACACCACCACCTCTCTAACTCCCATTATTCATCTCTTTATAATCATCTCCACATTCATATTTTTCCCCATCCACCATTCTTATAGAATAAGGAGAGAGCTTGGAGTGTTTTGTTGGTGACAGCTGCGAAGCATCGTCCTCAAGCGACGACCTCCTTCAGGTGAGATCCGCGGAGCTCCGCTTCGCGTCACGAGTTCCCCGTCGAGCTCGTGGAGCTTCTCCGATTTTTATTTCGCCAATCGGATCGAGGCGACAACAGGAGTCCAGCGTAGCTGCTCCGCAAACCCGGCGAACATCAGGTAAGTATTTCTCCTCGTTTCTCTTGTTATTTTATTTTATCTAATATCTTGCTTCCTTGTTGTTTGGATCACCATCATTTTTTTTATCCATCATAACCCCATATCATTTTTTTTATTTTCATATCATCACGATCAACCCACCATCATATTTGCATTTGTTCATATTTGTCATTTTGCATTTCTTCATCCTTTTATTTAAACAAAAAAAATTAAAAGCATTTGTTCATTTTGCATTTGTTCATTTTCTGTTTAAACAAAAAAAATATAAATAAAAAAATTATTTTGCATTACAGCAGAAAAAAGAAATAAAAAAAATCAAAAAAAATCAAAAAAAGTAAACAGGAGCAGCAGCGGCCAGCGCTGCCGCCGCCCCCTCCCTTCCTCCTTCCACGACCGCAGCCTCCGCGGCTACGCCGCCGTCGCGGCCGCGCGCGGGCAACCACCCGCGCCGCCACCGGCCTCGCGGCCCTCCGCCGATCTGCTCGCCGCCACCCGCGGCTCCAACCTTCAGGCGCCGCCGACCCCCTCCGGCTCCTCTCGCTCCCGCGGCTCCGCGCCGCCTGCCTGCCCCCCACCGCCGCCTCCTCGCGGCCACGCCGCCGACGCCACACCTCCGTTGCCGCCGCCGCCGCCCCGCGTTCCCCCTAGCGGCGTCGCCCCGCCGCTTTTTGTTGGGTTCCTCCGTAACCCAATCCGCTGGAGAAGAAGGTCCCTTTCCCTTTCTCTTTTTTTTTATTTTGTAAAAATTGCAATTTTTATTTCTCATGTTTATGTAATTACAAAAACGTCCCTGTACATATTTGTCTTGTTCATTTTCAGTTATCATTTTGCACAATGACCCCTGTGTTTGACTAGTGATTTGGACTTTATTTTGGCATCTTTTTATGCAATGAAATATAGCATTGTGTGGAGCAACTTATTCTCTGTCATCTAAGTATTTATTTATATTTTTGTGGTCCATGGGTAATTAATTAAAATTGTTTAACTGAAATTTTGCATAGTTTACCCATTCCGTGCCATTAAATTAATATCTCACACATAGTTGCACTAAAAATTCCACAAAAATTATATGTGATGTCTTGATATGTGATTAATTTTCTATCCAAATCTCGTCCAAAATGGAGATGTCTTGTGCCTGAAATAAATTGTAGAGTGTTTTTGGTATTTGATTTTTAATTAAATCCACATACATCCTTTTCACGAAATTTCAAGTCTCCTGGATTGCTCATCTAAATCTCTACTTGAAATAATTTGCAAGTTGATTAATTTGATAACGTGGATTAATTAGGAATTATTTACTCACTGTCACTCTATTTTCACTAAAAAATTCATAAAAAATTCATACTTTGTCAAAAAATTCCAGAAAAATTAGTTAGTCTTTTTGCATCATGTTTTCATTTCAGTAAATTTTTCATAATTTTTGCTTACTGTTTGTATGAGAAATTGCGAAAAAACCCATAAAAAGTGTATATTTTTATTTATTGCATTTTAACCCTGAAAATTCTAAAAAAATGTGTTTTGTATTCATCATTGGATTAAGTTTACTGGAAAAATATAATTTGGCTTAATTGAATTAATCTTGCATTAAATTAAATTAGGCTAAGTTGTATGCTTTCGTAGTATCTTGATTCACCCGCATCTTGCATTTGCATTTCTTTTTGCATTAAAAAAATCTAAAAAAAACCGCGTGGATATCAAGATCTAAGTTTTTTAAACTAAACCCAAGTTGTTCCTTTGCCTCCCTGAGTTCGACCCCGGACTTGCCCGGGATATAAATTAAAGCCGAGACACTCCTCACGGAGATCTTCTCTCGGTTCTGACCGAATCGCTAAGTACACGTGCTACAACGTGACCGAATTAATCATCGTATATAGCGACCCGTCAGATGGCGCCGTTGCCGGGGAGGCAAACGGCTTAGGGATTAGTTTAAAAATTTAGATTTAGTTTTCCATTTACTCGGGTAGTCTGACCCCCGAGCCACTTGTATTTATTCCATTTTTTTTCAATTATTTCTTTTCATATTCTTGTATATATTTTATTTTTATCTCTCTAATATAAATTTTATTTTTTCTTGCGAGGGCCCAGTGAACTTGGAGTGCATCGGAGGTCGACGGACGCGACGCGCGCCGACTGCTGAAGAGCAAGAAAATCAATTTATCTTTGAGAGAATTTTTATAAAATTTTGTAATTATTGTGTTGTAATAACTTAGGTAATTCGCTCTTTCCAGCGGCTCTTGTTTGAGAGCTCGCGTTTGTATTCGGACTGGACTTTGGACCCGCTCGTGGTCGTGTGGTTGATTGACGTAGAATAGGACTTGCACTCGCGGATCTTAGAGCATTTTTATTAGAATATCTTTATTGCTTGTGCTCGTAACTTTTAGGACCACACATCACATTTAACGAGACGCACTTAGACCGCTGGGATATTAGTCAAATTTAACTTGTTCATCACTCGCTAATAGAACTGCTTGTCTAGGAACGGTTTCTCGTTTGCATTCATTTAGTATAAAATTTCAATTCTGCCTTGCATCCCGCATGTAGAGCGCGAGGATCACTGTAAGTCTTCTGAACTGGGCATGCATCATTGATTTCATTATTTGCATCGGTTTTTCTCGACTCCCTCCCCTTGGTTTTTGAAACTTAGGTTAAAAAGAAATCGGGACTGATCGTTAGGCGTGCTTTGTTTGGTGGACTAATCAAGTGATAACCAAACTTAAAACCGAGACTGCTAATCAGAGTTGACCAAAAAAAACTGATTAAAACTAACACTTGTTTTGGGAGAGCAAAACCCTCATTGTATGCTTGGCTAATTGTGATTGTTGAGAGGTGAGGACGCATCCCTAGGATAGTGCCCAAAACCTACTTTTGAGCCTTGCGTAATTGGATTGATATCTTGATTTATCACCTAATTAAAACTGAAAAGATAAACGGTCGGACTTTTGCGACCTTCACTGTGTTGAGTAGGTGAACTTAGGGTTTGCTCTTGTGTTTGTTTGTTTGTGTGTTATTCGGTGCACTTGCACGCTTTCTTCCTCGATCCGCTTCATTCTCCCATCTCCCTTCCAAGATATCAGAATTTTGGTCATCATATCCAAGTCATCCTTCTTCGACCATATTCCGATCATCTCCACCCACTTATTCCTCTTCATACCCACACCACAACCGCGAAGTCAGAACTCCGACTGACTTCTCCACTTCTTCGTCCTTCTCACCTACCCCACATTCTTGCACCCGTGACCCACAACCACCTTGGATTGATTCACTATATTCTCGTCCGCTTGCTGGAATCAAGGAACAAATCAAAGAGCAAGCGACTGTTGAGATGAATGATTGGCATAATCAGTTGAACCCACATACCTCACTTTCACCTCGAGTTGGGACAGAACAACAATTGCCATATACACATCCCGACTTAACCTTAGGGTACAACATGGTCAACCAGACAAACCGAATGGAGAGGCCTGCACCGTACGATCTTCCTGACTTGATTGACCTGAGTGATAGAGACCACATTGACCAACCTTTATATCACCCATTCGGAGAGCCGACATATACAGGGGATTGGATTCATGCGACTGATTTACAAAACCCCTGTCTACTAACTCCGCCTGATGAGGCTCCGACCAACCATTGCCATACAGAAGGGCCATACTCAACCCAGTATTACACGCCTGAGTCAAGGTGTGTTGAGTATAAGAGCCCGAATTCTCAGCAGTATCCTCCAATTGCACAGACTTCTCTCATGAGGTGTAATGAGAACTTATTGGAGGATGACATTTGTAGACCGATCAAGAGTCCAGGTAGGAATGTGGATCATGGATTTCGCGGATTGAATCTTGAAAACCTGGAAGGCACTGGATTGACCACACGTCATGTACAGCTGGAGTCCCTTCTACCTCCCTCTTCTACTAACCACTTTCCCTCCAAACCAGAGTCTGTACATTCTCCTAGTCCTCCTTCACCTACCAAAAAGACCAAAAAAATTGAAAACTCAGAAAATACCGTAAAAATTGAAAAAGGAAAAGATCTAAAAAAATTGGATCTTGCGGTTAGGGAAGCATTGGATAGAAAGTTGATTTTTGAGCTTCCCTTAATAATGGCCATTGAGCACTTTCCCGACCTTAAAAGATTTGTGAGAAGTAAATTGATGCCTAAAAGGTCGGGCAATAAGAGAACAAGGACTGAGATACATATAGTGTCTATGGCCACATCTTTGATGATAGGGAGAAAAACCAAGAACCGCAGAGTAAAGCGGTTACCTAGATTTGATTGTGAAATCAAAGATACCACATTCACCCATGCAAGAATCGATGATGACTTACCGATTAATATCCTCCCGACCTCCGTGTTTGCCAAGCTCAAACTCGGATCTGCCAAGAAGTCGAGAGAGATCATTCAGTTGGCAGATCGGACCATTAAACGGTCGAGAGGTACCATTTCAGTCATCGTCACTTTCAAGGTGCTCTACTGGAGATAGACTTCACGATCATTGACATTGAGCACCGAGGAGAGTTCACACAGTCTCCGATCATTCTTGGGAAGCCGTTCTTAGCCTTGGCTAAGGCAACTATAGATTGTGAGACTCGGGAGATCGATTTCTCTGCATTGGGAGCACTCCGACCTCACCCGATCTTTGAGGACACACGATATTCCAAGGTAACCCGTAAAGTTGCAGACAGTCGCGACCTTCGAGAGACAGTTGAGTCCCATCTCTCTACTACACCTGAGATACCGACTGTCCAGACAACCATTGGTTTAGACACTTCCTACAACCACACACCGCCTACTGCTTGCACCACCACCACGACAGCTTCTAGAGAGGACTCAAGAGCAAAAGCTATCAGTGAGTCGGACATGACCTTTGTGGATTGCCTTGATCATTTCGATGATCCGACACAAGAACACAACAATGTCAAGCCAACTGAGAACACTGTGCCTTATCAGAGACGTGTGCTGATCTTGCAGGAGTATTACAATGCATATGGTGACTCATCTGATGATGAACCTCTGGTCAGAACCTCACACACACCACATCCAGGACATACATCAAAGGAGACAACTGGGACCAAATTGACCAATCTTGATAAATCGGTTGCTCCATCCTCTAGTCGGTCATCTAGTAAGAAGAAGACGAGTGTTGATTCCTTGAGGTGTTCCCCCGAACTCCTTAAGACATATCAATCTCCTCTTCCTCTTGATGCTTCAGGTTCTAGAAAACCGACTAAGAAGGTTACCTTCGATGTTTCAGAGAAGGAACTTTCTGAGGAGTCCTCATCAGGTCCGGATGAGGTGATCTACATGAGTGAGCTTAGTTCGGCTTATCTGAAGCCATATTTGAGCAAGCAGCCGTGTGTCGACCCCCGTTGGACGTTCCCCACACCTCATTATTATTCTTCGGAGGACGATTCTGACAGCGACACATGTGTATACTACCCACCCCATCGCTCCCGCAAGAAGGTCCGTCACAAACCTTCTTGATCCTTGTATATTCTCCCTCCTCCTTGTAAATATTTTCCTTCCTTTATTCACCCCCCTCCCTCATGATTCGCATCACTCGCCCCAGTTCCGTATTGTTTTCATTTTGTGGCTATACTTAGGATGACTAGATCCTAAGTATAGGGGGGTGAGTGAGCCGATTTGCTCCTTCTCTTCTTTTTATTTTCTTTTTGTATATTCTTTCCCATTCTCATCGGTCTTCCATTCTTGTGTTCTTTCCAATACTTAGGCTGACCAAAGCCTAAGTATAGGGGGGACCGATGCCCGTCATGTGTATTTACTCATCATTTCTCCTCTTGACCTCGCCCGCCCTATTTTTTCTCTTCTTCTACACTTAGGCTGTCCAGAGCCTAAGTATAGGGGGGGCGGATCGACTTCTGTACTTTTTATTATTTTAGCTTTCCTAAGCTTAGTACGAGCTATGTCTTTTTGTCACCTAGTGCCATGAGGACATAGCACAAGCTAAGTATAGGGGGGCGTGTATATATTACATATATACTTTACCCATACCTCGTACTTTCACATATTTTTGTATATATTATACAATAATTATGGGGTTGGTAAAACAAAAACAAAAAAAAAAACAACAAAAGTATTTTCTTATTTATCATCTTAATATCTTAATCTTAGCAAAATCCATGAGTAAAATCCCATATAAATGTCAATAAAATCAATAAACTAACAAAATGACTCTTGTAAATAAAATACATTAATTATTGTATATTAGATTGTACAAAATAAATTACACAGGCCGCAAAAATAAGGAGTTTTATACTTGTAAATAGCCCAAAACTTCATGTATTTTTAATAATTTCATTTCAACTCCTTTTTGGCTAATTCTTTCTCTAACTTGTTCATAATAATGTATATAAAAATACAAAAATACAAAACAAATTTTACCTCAAATAAATGCTCCTAGATCCCAATGGGAAAAAGCCGTAAAGTCCAACTTCCAAGCTAAATTCCCGCTCCGTATGAACTCCAAATTCACCAAACTCACTTTTAAAGTTCAAGTTAGAAAATTATCTATCCAACGGAAGTGGTTTCATTAAAATCGGAGCTTGTTTGCAAAAGTTGGGTTTTGGGACCTAGATGTACATTGTATATTATGTATATATTCTTTCTTTCTTCATTTTTTATTTTATCTTTCTTAATTACTCAAAATCCAAAAAAATCATTGTGGTCTTGTATTTTGATTGTACTATTTTATTGTATTTTCCTATTGTACATAGCTACTATTAAAGAGACAAAAAAATATAAAAAGAAAAGCAAACAAAAAAATGTACATGTTGTATATCATCTTTTTTTAAATTCCCCACTCTTTTTCTTCTCTTTATTTTATTTTCTCTTTTTAGTAGCCTACTTTATTTCATTTCATTTTTTATTTATTTAATAACATTCTCTACAATAACTTCCCTTTCTCCATTAACCTCCAAGTCTTCTTTCAACCTCCATTCTACTCCATATTCTTCATATAACCTCCCATTCAACTCCACCAATAATCTAACTTCTCATTCAACACCACCACCTCTCTAACTCCCATTATTCATCTCTTTATAATCATCTCCACATCCACATTTTTCCCCATCCACCATTCTTATAGAATAAGGAGAGAGCTTGGAGTGTTTTGTTGGTGACAGCTGCGAAGCATCGTCCTCAAGCGACGACCTCCTTCAGGTGAGATCCGCGGAGCTCCGCTTCGCGTCACGAGTTCCCCGTCGAGCTCGTGGAGCTTCTCCGATTTTTATTTCGCCAATCGGATCGAGGCGACAACAGGAGTCCAGCGTAGCTGCTCCGCAAACCCGGCGAACATCAGGTAAGTATTTCTCCTCGTTTCTCTTGTTATTTTATTTTATCTAATATCTTGCTTCCTTGTTGTTTGGATCACCATCATTTTTTTATCCATCATAACCCCATATCATTTTTTTTATTTTCATATCATCACGATCAACCCACCATCATATTTGCATTTGTTCATATTTGTCATTTTGCATTTCTTCATCCTTTTATTTAAACAAAAAAAATTAAAAGCATTTGTTCATTTTGCATTTGTTCATTTTCTGTTTAAACAAAAAAAATATAAATAAAAAAATTAGTTTGTATTACAGCAGAAAAAAGAAATAAAAAAATCAAAAAAAATAAAAAAAAGTAAACAGGAGCAGCAGCGGCCAGCGCCGCCGCCGCCCACTCCCTTCCTCCTTCCACGGCCGCAGCCTCCGCGGCTACGCCGCCGTCGCGGCCGCGCGCGGGCAACCACCCGCGCCGCCACCGGCCTCGCGGCCCTCCGCCGACCTGCTCGCCGCCACCCGCGGCTCCAACCTTCAGGCGTCGCCGACCCCCTCCGGCTCCTCTCTCTCCCGCGGCTCCGCGCCGCCTGCCTGCCCCCCACCGCCGCCTCCTCGCGGCCACGCCGCCAACGCCACACCTCCGTTGCCGCCGCCGCCGCCCCGCGTTCCCCCTAGCGGCGCCGCCCCGCCGCTTTTTGTTGGGTTCCTCCGTAACCCAATCCGCTGGAGAAGAAGGTCCCTTTCCCTTTCTCTTTTTTTTTATTTTGTAAAAATTGCAATTTTTATTTCTCATGTTTATGTAATTTCAAAAACGTCCCTGTACATATTTGTCTTGTTCATTTCCAGTTATCATTTTGCACAATGACCCCTGTGTTTGACTAGTGATTTGGACTTTATTTTGGCATCTTTTTATGCAATGAAAAATAGCATTGTGTGGAGCAACTTATTCTCTGTCATCTAAGTATTTATTTATATTTTTGTGGTCCATGGGTAATTAATTAAAATTTTTTAACTGAACTTTTGCATAGTTTACCCATTCCGTACCATTAAATTAATATCTCACACATAGTTGCACTAAAAATTCCACAAAAATTATATGTGATGTCTTGATATGTGATTAATTTTCTATCCAAATCTCGTCCAAAATGGAGATGTCTTGTGCCTGAAATAAATTGTAGAGTGTTTTTGGTATTTGATTTTTAATTAAATCCACATACATCCTTTTCACGAAATTTCAAGTCTCCTGGATTGCTCATCTAAATCTCTACTTGAAATAATTTGCAAGTTGATTAATTTGATAACGTGGATTAATCAGGAATTATTTACTCACTGTCACTCTATTTTCACTAAAAAATTCATAAAAAATTCATACTTTGTCAAAAAATTCTAGAAAAATTAGTGTAGTCTTCTTGCATCATGTTTTCATTTCAGTAAATTTTTCATAATTTTTGCTTACTGTTTGTATGAGAAATTGCGAAAAAACCCATAAAAAGTGTATATTTTTATTTATTGCATTTTAACCCTGAAAATTCTAAAAAGTGTATATTCTTGCATCATGTTTTCCGAGGGTCCCTAGCTTGCCACGCAGCTTCGGTCCGAGCCTCTTCACCGAGCCTAGGCTCGGATCACCCGAGCCCCACTCCCGACCTCCAGAAGCGCCCGAGCCTAGCCCCGAGCCTCCGCAGCTCTCCGACCCTAGGCCGCCCACTTGAGGAGCACGTGCGGCCTGGGAAAATTTCACAGAGGCCCCTGGAACTTTTAGATATTGCAAAAAGGTCCCTGTGAAGCTGAACCCACGTGTGGAGCATGTGCCTGGTGGAGAAATTGCACTTGAGTCCCCCGCATAATAGGTAATTGCACTTAAGTCCCTGTCAGCATATTTACTTTATGTATTTTTATTTTCCTGTATTGCATTTACACCCCTGTGTTTGCACGCATCCCTAGGTTGCATTTCACATCATTTTTCTATTCTAAAAGTTGCATTTTGTTGAGAAACTTGTCCTCTGTCTATTGAGCCACGTGTCTTGTTTTTGTAATTTCTGTGGAATTTTTAATGAATTAATTGGTAGATTTGTGGAACATTTTGCCCAGTGACACCTTTTAGTTTCTAGATAATTCTCTGTGATTCCAAAAATCCTCAAAAATTCACAATAGCTTGAGGACAGTAATCTTAACATGCCATAAAAATTTCATGTCATTTGCACACATAACGAGGCTTAGATAAATTGTTGAGTGATTTTCTCATTTTAATTTTAATAAATTCATTTCACATTGAAATTAAGATCTGTTAATTTTCCTGGATTCCTTATCATTAGAGTTATCTAGGATAATTTTATTTCTTGAAAAAAATTGTGAGTTGTTATTTATTAAAAATTAAATAGTGAAAATCACCCTGTCTGCATATTTAATTCACAGTAAATTCATTTAGCGTCTAAAAATTCCAAAAAAAATAGGGTAGATCATTTTCTTCATAATTAATCATCTGGCCAATTTTTAGAATTTTTGGACTTCATTTGATATCCTAATTGAATTGAACTTATATTGGCCTGCTGGTTGCATGTGTCTGCATCGAAAATAAAAAAAAGAACAAAAAAATTACTCCTCGATAATCACACACTTGGTATTTGCTTAAAATTCACCTAAGGAGACAGATGCCTCCCTGAGTTCGACCTTGGACTTCCACCAAGTAAAAAAAATCTGCCGCTTGAAATTAACTTAACCTTAATTAGTAAGTGGTTTTTGACGAGCCTCTCGTATCCGACTGCAACGAACGATTAACATTAATTTGGACATTAATTTGCTCGAATTAACTAAGGGTGCGGGGCGTTTATCAGGATGGGACAAATAATAGTAGCAGGAGGAATCGACCGACCAATAGTCGATGCCTACAACCCGGCGGAGAACGAGATACAGAATTGGTTGGCACCAGCAGTTCCCGCTGAAGCATTTGAGCTGAAGCCCCATTTCCTTAGTCTGCTACCGAAGTTCAACGGGAATACCAATGAAGAGCCGTATACCTTCCTCCGTGACTTCGAGCTGGTTTATACAGAGAAGATAACAGATTCAAAGTGAGATGTCCACCAGGAGTGTGACTTTGTGACCGTATGGTCAGATCCAGTAGCACGAGTCCTTGTCACGCCTTCAGATATAGTTGATTTACAAATTATGGTAGACGAGAGTTCAGGGAGCACATTCTTGGCACCGGACACATTAAAGGCTGACAATTGTACTTGTCATGCATCCAAGGATAGGTAGCTACACTGGTTACCATCCATTCGGTTCTCTATCTCCTCTTATTGAGCTGGTTGTACTTGAACTTAGAAGAATATCCCCGCTTCTTGAGGAAAGAGTTGCTAGACCAAGGGACTAGAGTTACCTTGTTGAGGGAGGTTGTTTCTTTACTACTTTTGAGATGGGGAGCTATATTTCACTTACACCGTACAAGTAAAGATTCATAGTTATAAGAATTTGTGTATGTAGACTTATTCTGATCTGACTGTTGAGGATACCTGAATAGGAATCTTGTGGAACTTAGAGGGTGTTAGGTTTTAAATCCATTTCCCATTAAGTTTCTGCCACACTAATAATCCAAAGGTCTGACAGAGATCCATACTACAATTTTATGATATGTATAATACCCAATATGGTCCTAATTTCTTTATTTTTCTTTTCTTTTTCTTTTATTCACTTATTCTTTAAAATAAGTGTTTGCTAAGGGACTAGCAATGGTAAAGCATAGCGGGATGATGAATATGCATTTCATCATCTTTATTCATTTATTTTAGCTAAAAATCCCTTATAAGAACACATGTATATAATACCAACTCCATATTCTTACTAACTGTGTGTAAATATTGTACACTTATTACTATTTTAACCTAAAATAAATAAATAAAGAAAGGAAAAAAAGAAGACTATATATATGTAATAGATACAGGATGATCCGAACCCCGAGAGAAGGTCAAGACTTGACCTGATCGACCATGAATAAAGTAGGGGGAGATAGGGTCCTTAATCAGAAAATCCAAAAACAATTGTATTGTAAATATTTGTATACTTACACTATTTTATTTGTGCATAAATTGACCTTAAATTAAATAATTTTCAAATCAAAAGTTGTAAATAAAAATGTTTCCTAAATAATAAAAATGTTTGCAAAATAAAATCATGTACATAATAAAAGTAATAATAAAAGTAACTACATCTGGAAAAAGCCATAAAACGATAATTGAAAGACCGATTTCGGCTCCATACAAACTCAAATTGAACCAAACTCACTTCCATTGTATTCTAAATTAAATTATCTTTAAAATGGCTATGGTTTCATAAATTTTATAGTTACGGTTTGAAAGTCGATTTTCTGGGATGGTTTTTTGAAATTTTACTATTTATTTGTACATTTTTGTATTTTTATATATTTTTTATAATTAATTAAACTGCAAAAAATAATAAAAAAATATAAATTATCTTTTAAAAAAAACTAATTTCCTTATTTAACTATGTATATAATGTACCATATGTATATAGTATGTATATAGTTGATATTCTTAAATAACCACCAAAAATTAAAAAAATTAATATTTTTCATTCAATTTAGTAAAATGATGAAAATACAAAAAAATATAATTAATTTTTTAAAATAATTTTAACACTAATTTCCTTTCTTATTTCTATCTCATTTCAAATTTCTTTCCTTATCTATTTCTTGTTTTAAATTTTGAATTTCAAATTCTTTTCTTTTATGTTTATATGGCTCCTCCTCCCTCATTTCAATTTGATAAATCTTTTGTCAGAGGAGCCTATTCTCTGAGAGTCGTCTTGTCGTAGAAGGGTGCCTAGCTGCAGAGCCGTCCGGTGACAGCGAGCCAGCCTTCGTCGAGGCCATCATAGCGTTCATCCACTCCCGTGGTGAGATCCACTTTATTTTCCATTTTTCTTCTAGATCAATTTTAGATTTAATTTCTTCTTCGATTTCCTTGTTAATTTTTAGATCTTAGTTGCTAATCAATGTTCATTATGATTTGATCCGCCCCTGATTCTGATTTTTCATCTCATTTTCATCGATCCACACACGTTCTCATTCTACATCACATAATCTCTCAACTCCGGCCACACACGGTGGCCAGAGAACCGGATCTATTCTTCCATTTTTCGTCAGATCCCCAGTCACATATTTATTTTATTTTCGTATTTCGAATAATCAAAACCAAGCTGTCGTGCTCGAGTACATCTTGATCCTGTAATAAAATAAATAAACAAAAAACAATACAATGTTTCCTATATTTTTCTCTCTAACATTGGTTTTGCAGGATCAAATAATTTTTTAAAATAAATATAAATATAAATATAAATATATATATGTATATATAATTTTTCTGTCATTTTTGTTTAAAAAAATAAAAAAATAAAAGTTTTTTTTCACTTTTATGTTTCTATTTTACAAAAAAGGGTCGCGGCAGGCGTTGCTCCTATAGCCCGCAGGCGGCGCCGCCGCCTGTCACCACCGCTCTCGCCATCCTAGCACCAGCCTTGCGCAACCTCCTGGAGCCTGCCAGCCCTCATTGTGAGGACCGCCGCCGCCGCGATCTCATCCTCCACTGGAGCCCCTGAGGCACCCATGCCCATTGGTTGATGCCGACCTAGCCGTAACCGCGCGAGGACCTCCCCCAATTCTTGTCGACCAACGACAGCAGGCCATTCACTACGAGTACCTCAGCTCAATCCCCCAATGCCGCTAGCCGCGCGCGGACCCAACCACCAGCCGCGATTCCCATCACCTGCAAGAGCCCCGTTGCAACACCATCTACTTCCCATCACTACTTCACCTGGAAACCCCCATCATCGCCGACCACTGATCTTTAACACCGAACGATGCCAGATATCAACTACCACCGCCCTTTTTACTTGCGCGAGAGGAAGAATGAAGATAGGCAGTGCCCTTCTCCCCCTTGGGTTCGTGAACGAAGAAAAATAAAAGAGAACCTTAGGGGTATTAAAAAATTTGGGCAATCGACCCCCTAAGATTTTCATATTAACAGAAAGGTCCTCGCCAGAGCTTAAGCACGTGACCCCCGTGGGTAATTTGTGTTTTCTTCCCTTTGTTTATTTCGTATTATTCATTTATGCAAGAACAATAAATATTTGCATTTCAATCATTCTTTTCTAGACTTTATTTTGCATGTTTCTTTTCATTGAAATAAATGTTTTTATTGCTTTGAAAATTCTACAAAAAATTGTGTGGTCTCCTGCCGGGTGTCTAGTAATAGTTTGAATTTTCCATTGCATTTTATTTTCATTTGGTATTATTAAAAAGTCAAATACATGTCATTTTTCCCTGTTTTAATTTTGAAAAATCCTAAACTGCTTCAAAAATTCCAAAAAAACAGAGCAGTTTACTTTTTATGTCTTATATTTTCTATCCAAATCATGCAAAAATCATATAAATTATAGAAAAAATATGATTTAAGTTCCTCTTTGTAGATAATTTCCTATAGTTTTTCATAAAAATAATTTCCGCATTTTTTGATTTCATTTAATATTTTTAAATTGCGAAATAGTCATGTTTTCTCTCTGTTAACATTTCCCCTGTTTTATTCATTATAAAAATCCTAAAAAAATCTAAAAAAATCTATTTTTAAAAAATAGTAAAAAATTCATAAAAACACAAAAAGATTTTCTTTGGATATTTTCGAGCATTATTGGTATATTTGAAAAAACTAAAAAAATTTTGCATTTCTTTTGTGCATGAATTGAAGGATATGGGATAATCCTCAAGCACATCACGGAAGCATGAGCGTCGTATCGAATACGACGAGGAAAGACTAGTCGCACTAGTTGTTCTATGCAGCGGAATTTAAAATTTTTTCATGCGACGAAACCACATGATCCAAGAACACTTCTCGGATCTTTTCGTGTAAACCACAAACAAGTAATAGGTTTACCTCTTGAAGCGTGGTTGCGATCGAGTCTCTAAACGAACAGACCTCCTATCTCAAGTCCGATCCGATGGAGGAGACTCTTGCGAGCACGAGGATGAATCGCGTGCTTCTCGCAATCCATGTTGATGATCCAAGCGGTGGATCTCCTGATCTCGACACACAAGATCCGACGTTTTCTCCACGAGCGAGGCACACCGAAGGAGACGGAGATCCACAAGCAAACGATCGGGCAACATAACGACAACGCTGCGGCGATGGAGACTCCCTCTAGGGCATCCATGGTGGACGGCCATATGAGAGGGAGAGAGAGTAGGCGTGTAGAGAGAGAGAGATGTTCTTCAATAACATAGCCCTAGAGAGCATGGTTTCCTCTCTATTTATAGGGTTTTGGGATCCATGGATCTCAATCCATGGGACACATAAAATCAATGGATGAGATTGATTTATGTCTAATCCAATGGTCAAGATTGTTGTTGGTAAAAACCAACAACTTATGATTTAATTTAGATCAAATATATTTGACAAATCAAATATACATCAATCCTAAAATTAAACCAATCAAATAAGGGAGATTACCAACATGAATATTTCCTCCCCATGTATCATGGTAGATGACCACCAATTTCCATATTGGTTATGGTGGCCGTCCACTTGATTACAAGTGGGGCAATCTCATGAGATTTCATGTGATTGAATATCTCCATGGAAATCTCCTTTATTTAATCCAACAACTTTTGTTGTGATTTATTCGTCAAAAATAATTTTGAGAATATTACAATCTTGCCATTGGAAATTTGTGAATCACATTCACAACCCAAAATAAAATATAATTAACATTTTCAATAAATTACACAATGTGTATCCAATACACATCAGTAATTAATTAACAAATATAAATTATAATTAGCTCTCTCTAATACATTATAAATCACATTTATAATATATTATGAATAATATGGATAGTGCTATCCACATTATGATAATTAAATCACATTTAATCATCTTGGATCTCTATTCTCACGTGCCCGAATAATATAAATCACATTCACATTATTCACATTTTTGATATTCAAATCACATTTAATTATCTAAGATAACTCTCCTTATAATATGAATCAAATTCATATTATTCATGATAATTAAATCACTTTTAATTATCCATTTTCTCAATGCTCGGATACATATATCAACAATAGAATTATCCATGAACTCTTTCATGGATAATGTGCTTTCTCCGCGAATACTTGGAGATAAGGACATGGCGATTGTATTGTTCCACGTATAGTGACTTGAATATTGAGATCACATCTCAAATCCAGATCTCAGGCCTCTATAGATGCTTGATTAAATCAAGACGCAAATCTAATCTTCTCATTGCATCTGAATCACAATCAGATCAATGTCCAACATTTGGACAAAGATTAGATTACTTCTCTACTGAGAGGAGTCATTAAAATTCAGACCTATTTCATCACTCCTTAGGAATGGAAGCATCATGGTTATGCAATTGTTTATGATCACATCACCCTCAGGTATTATTCCCAATACCTGTACATCCTGCATACTGGAAGACTCAGAGTAAACCAGAAGTATAAGATCAATTTTACACTGTCTACTTCAGAGTTTTATCATTAAGTTTCTCATTCGATCATTGGGAGTTAGTATCGATCATATACTTTCCAAAAGCATATATCATACCTAGGTCTTGATCATATAATTTCCAAAAGTATATATCAAACCTATAAATTCAGCCAAGCTTCCAAAGCGAGACGACCGTGCACGGAATTTGATTCTTCCCAATATCTCATGAGTGAGCTCATGTCTTCCGATTCAATAACGAACCTGTATGATCCCTTTGAGAGATTGTATTACTCATACGCCCTTATATGCACACCAACGCACCGGTGTATAGACCTTGATTAGGTCATCAACCTATTGGTCTGCCAAATGTACATACTCGGACATATAGTAACACATCTATCTTCGGTCAGAGGACGCGTGCCTATATCATGACAACATACAATATAGGACTTTGGTTATCTCGATCTCGTTAAGTCAACTCTTTGACATAACTTATCTAATACCTCCGAATTCTATTTCTATGCAGAGGACCTGCATCAAGAGGTCAGTTAGATATCAACCTTTAGAGAAAGGATTACCATCTCCTTCTCAGGATGTAGATCATCTCTTAATAATCATTTGACGGTGCTCGATGAGTCCTCAATCTAACTCTTTAGATATTCATCCAAGCAGCAGCCTCTATGATTCAATAATTGAATCAACAGCTGTATGATCATCAAGATGGCCATGGTACATAACCCTAATTGTACTAAGGGACCTATTATGCAAATTCTGTATTCTTCATTTCAGATTAGGGAATGATATTCGCAATAACATTTATTGCATAATGGCTCGCCGTGGGCTCGCATGTCCAACAATCTCCCACTAGCCCAAAGATCCATTAATGGGCTAATCATTTAATCCCACACTCATGTGACAATCATAGGCTATTTAGAAAATAGCTAGGTAAGCTGATCAGTTACTCTGTTCCCAAGAGACTATGCTAAGTCCTTTTACGGCACTTGCATATACCCTAGTAACATTGCTCGCATCCAATGCGAATGTTGCATCTTATGCAACCAATACTAAATTTTGTTATAGTGTCCTTGACACTATAGCTCGATAATTATTAACACCGATATGTCCATAATCCTTATCAGAATACCTTTATTCCTAGAGATCTCTATCTCCTAAGGTATTAACAGTTAAGACCCTTATAGATCACTATCTACAAGGTCTTAAACTTTTGAAGATAAGACTTTGAGATCACTATCTCTAAGTTTCATCATCTTTTGTAGATATTGTTATTACTGCAATCAAGTGTTTAATCACCATAGTAGGATCAGCAACCGTTTACTAATCTCACTGCATGGCAGACATCTGGCTTTTGTACACATCTTGCATACCCTCGGATTCTCGAAACTGATGCACAAGGGCAAGCAGTTTTACCATTCACATCCTCAACTCTTTGAGGTACTATTCCTTTAGATAGGTCAGTACCATATCTTCAGGGAAAGAATCCTTTCTTGGAGTTTTCCATGGAAATGTCCAAGGTATACAATTAATGTGACGGCCCCAATACCCTCTTTTCTTTGCTTCTGAACAACTTCAGAACTAAGATCTAAGAGGTATACTTGAGATCATATCTTGAGGTATGGAACTACCAGATTATAAAACACTTATTATTATCATCCTTAGATCATTCCAAATGATTAGGATATCTACATTTAGCACGATGAACACAATGGCACTTCGATTGAGCTTCATATGGTTTATCAAGATTCTATCTAAAACCATAACATTTATGATTTCATCAAAACCAATATTCCAACTACAAGAACCTTATTTGAGTGTAGCTATGGTTAGAAATATTTTGATGGGTTAAAGCAAGGTCACTGGAGAGCAAGTCTCATCGCAAGCGATGTCTTCTCTTCGGTGTGTAGCTCATGGCCACGAACTGTGCTTTGAAGGTCTCTACCTTTCATCAGGTTTCCTCTTTCTCTTGAAGATCTATTTACACCTTAATGGGTCTTACCTATATAGGTGGATCCTCGAGGGTCTATATACAACACTTGTATATGAAGTCTACTTTAGACTTTATTGCTAACATCCATCTTTCCATGTCATGATCTTTAGAAGCTTCATCATATGAAGTCAGATCATTGTCAGATTCAACTGACACATGGAATCCATCTTCAAACTTATTTGAAGCGGTATTAGTATTTCATCTTTAATTGTCCTTTTAGTTTCCAATTTTAAGAGCCTCATTATCTTTTCAAGACTAAATGAGTTCCTTTACTTCATTTTCATCTTGATTCTCAAGAGTCTCATCATCTAAGAATCACATTCTCAGATATGAAATCATTTAAGAATCTCAAGATCATAAAGTAGGTATCCAATACCATCCTTTATTTTCCTACTGAAGTAGCACTCTCAGGTGCTAAGTTCCAGCTTACTTGCATGGAATCTTATTAGGGTTATATTGTAGTCTCTACTACATATATACCTTAGAAACTAAGGGGTAATTATGCTAAGATTCATCATTGATCATATCATGTCACACATGCTCCAATTGTATCTCCCTACAACTCTTATTTAGTTTAGGTTTATTAGGAGGGGTGAGATAGAAATGATATTCATATCTCTATAAGGTATTCTATGAATTCATCTAATAGGTACAGACTACCTAGATTAGATCAAATTCATTTAATCTTCCTTCAAATATTGGTTCTAAACGAAAATTGTGAAATCTTTAAACATTTCAAAGATTTCTAAGTGGAGAGAAGAAATCTCATATCACAAATAATCATCAATAGATATGACATATCCATAATGTTTATTCTGATACGGATGACTCACATACATCAATATGTATGAGATCTTGAATACCTTGACATCTTACACCATTCCAAGGAAGGGTATATTGGACATTTCTACTTTTGAATACAATATTCATAAGTATGTAAGATTTGAACTTTTAGACAATCTAAAGTTTCATCTCTTACTAGTCTATTGATCATCAACAAACAAATGTCCAAGGCTTGATGCCAGATCATTGTCAAATGATCTTCATTCTCCTAATGATCTTTTAAGGTTTAATTTCAGTATCAAAAAAGGTTAATGAACCATTCATTAATTTTAGAGTCCACTAGATTTTAGATTACTATCTGAAATATCTCTATCATAACTCTTTATGATAGATTTATTACAGAATTCATGTTTATTCCCAACATTTAAAAATAAACAATGAGTGTATTCTAATGTCTAGGTCATAGAGACATTCTCTAAGACTAAGGGCTCTCCCACTAAAAATAACAAGTCCATCTATCCAATAGAGATTGTTGCAACAATTGCATCAATGTCCATGTGGATGACTATTAAACCTTAAAATCAAATTTTATAGTCTTCTAATACATATGCAACCAATTGCAAGTGTTATTAGAATAATAAGATACAATTATTAGACTTCTTATCAAAATAAAAAAGTCAATTTCAATGATTATATGTATATGTAGATTATACTGATGCACCATCTGGATCCTTCTCTAAGGATCCTAGATAGACAAGATAGTCACAATATCAATACATCAGCTTATTGCAGTATTGGCATTCATCCAACTATTTGGATGTCATATGGAAGTCACAGAAGTATAGTCAACTTCTTGACCTTCCTTCTTACTTGGGTCTAACCCATGCTTTCACTACGCTCCCTTTATCTATAAGTAATCATTGCTCAAGACAAAGGATCTCTTATGTCGAAATCAAAAATTTCAATATAAGAGTATTTCAACATTTATACATGCTTCATTCAATTCATACAATATGAATATTCTGAAGCTTCAATAATGAATAGAGTATAGATAGTAGAATGATGACAATCATCATATCTACATCCATCTAAACTCTTAAAACATTGGTTCAGGTAGGTACTCAAATAATTTGAATACATCATCTCTTATAGAGCTACTATTCTGCATGATGCAGAGAACCACGTCATTCATGATTAAATGTCGAGAGCACATATTTATGCCAAAACATCTTCTTAGAATTCTATAAGTATTATTTGACAATTACGATCATCATTGACATGTAACTTCCAAAGTACATTCAATGAGAGATCAAGATTATAGAGACATACAAACCCTATTATCTATTTAATTGTCATTCCTCATTATTATGAGGAAAATTGCACATTGCAACCACATACATTATGTGTCCAACTGCAAGTACAATATCTGGATCATGGGTCCAATCCATGATATTCTATTGATTATTATTGAGTATAACATTGAGTGGGATTAAAGAATGATAATCTGAAATAAGAAATGTGCATAAACATATGTAAATATATAATTTACTTCGATTTAGGAATTTTTATATCAAAGTTGTCTTGCCATGTCAACAATGAATTTCATTCCATTAATCACTTTCAATGTAAGAGATACTCACCATTATATATCAAGAAAGATCTGGGATCTCCTTCCTTATCTTTATTACACCCCAATAATATGAAAAACTGTAACTCGGATAAAAAGAAGCGGGAACACATTCCGCCTTGCATGTCCAACTTGCATCTCCCAATTCGGTCTTCAACACCCGGGCCCACCACCCCTAAGGTGATGTTGACCCATCATTAATTGAACCAACTGTCAACAGGAATACAACTCGCTATGTCCAATCCAATATCGCCCCAATAATATGAGGACCTAATATTGGGGTCACTACGCATACGTCCTTACTCTTTCGAGAAGCGACATGCCTGATCCAAATGGGTCATATGCAGGAGCTATCACTTCAGACAGGTGTCTCCCACATACAATATCTGACGACGGAACCCTTCGCCTTGACGAGAGACCATGGATGTCACTTATGTGATCCTCCATATCATATTCAAATTCTAATTAATTATCATGAATCATATTCACATAATTAATTCTTCCAAGGGAAATAACACATCTATTATAATAGAGCATTTTTAATTGGATATAATTAACTTAATCTTATTAAATTAATTATCAATCAAATTCAATCAACAAACTTGATTTTACTTAAATATATGGTATTATCTCAAAATACATATTAATTCAAATTTTAGTAATTAGAAAAATACATCATGATCTCTCAGGCATCATTCGTTCCCTACCCGTTGTCATGGCCAGTACCGGCGGGAGTGGGACGGACCACATCCGGTGCAACCCGCTACCCCAGCGATCCCCTACTAGACACCATATCCGCTTCGAGAAAAAATAATGCCGAGTCAATCACTTTGTACTTGAGATGATCATCGTTTCTTCAACCGAAATTATACCATATAGTAATAATCAAAACATTTTTTATTATAAGAAAATTTGGTAGACAAATTTCCAATCCTATTCAAGCAAGGAGTTTGATGATTGTGTTTCCAATTATGATCTAGATCAAATCTAATCAGTTTATTGGTTGAGGCCAAGTCAATTAAGGAAATAATCATCTTTCAATATTTCTCAAATATTTTCCATAATTATTTCATGAAATTAACAATTAATTTCACTAATTGACAATCACATGGTTCTTGATTAGGACTGTAATTTCAGCAGTGACCCCTACTTACTAAAATTAACATATCTCAATTAATTTAAATCCAAATTAGACAAAATCAATTTTCAAAGATTGCTAATTATATTTAGGACAGAATATAAGTGATATTTCACGCATTTAGAGGCGGATCAAAACAGTAATTAACTCATTAATCATGTTAAGATTCGCAGTCCCCGCAACAATGAATACATGTTCATTAAAACAATCATATCTCAAGCAAACGGAATCCAAATTACATAAACTCAGATCCTATGGTTTCCTTATTTAATGGGGGAACAAAATCCAAGTTTTATTTTCGTGTTTAAACAATTTAAACAGGGCCTAAAATAATCACTAAACAGAGATGCGAAAATGAAATGCGATAAAACTTTTGCAACCCTAACGAACCCAAGTCGCCTTCGGTTTTATGGATCGTATCCAAAACCTTCTGCCTAAGGCTCTGATACCACTTGAAGGATATGGGATAATACTCAAGCACATCACGGAAGCGTGAGCGCCGTATCGAATACGACGAGGAATGACTAGTCGCACTAGTTGTTCTATGCAACGGAATTTAAAATTTTTTCATGCGACGAAACCACATGATCCAAGAACACTTCTCGAATCGTTTCGTCTGAACCACGAACAAGTAATACCATTACCTCTTGAAGCATGGTTGCGATTGAGTCTCTAAACGAAGAGACCTCCTGTCTCAAGTCCGATCCGATGTAGGAGATGCTTGCGAGCGCGGGGATGAATCGCGTGCTTCTCGCAATCCATGTTGATGATCCAAGCGGTGGATCTCCTGATCTCGATACACGAGATCCGATGTCTTCTCCACAAACGAGGCGTATCAAAGGAGATGGAGATCCACGAGCAAACGATCGGGCAGCATAACAACGACGCTGTGGCGATGAAGACTCCCTATAGGGCATCCATGGTGGACAGCCATATGAGAGAGAGAGAGTAGGCGTGTAGAGAGAGAGAGAGATGTGCTTCAATAGCATAGCCCTAGAGAGCATGATATGCCTCTCTATTTATAGAGTTTTGGGGTCCATGGATCTCAATCCATGGGACACATAAAATCAATGGATGAGATTGATCTATGTCTAATTCAATGGTCAATATTGTTGTTGGTAAAAACCAACAACTTATGATTTAATATAGATCAAATATATTTGACAACTCAAATATACATCAATCCTAAAATTAAACCAATCAAATAAGGGAGATTACCAACATGGAGATTGCCTCCCCATGTATCATGGTAGACGGCCACCAATTTCCATATTGGTTATGGTGGTCGTCCACTTGATTACAAGTGGGGCAATCTCATGAGATTTCATTTGATTGAATATCTCCATGGAAATCTCCTTTATTTAATCCAACAACTTTTGTTGTGGTTTATTCTTCAAAAATAATTCACAATTAATTTTGAGAATATTGCAGTCTTGCCAATGGAAATTTGTGAATCACATTCACAACCCAAAATAAAATACAATTTACATTTTCAATTAATTACACAATGTGTATCCAAAACACATCAATAATTAATTAACAAATATAAATTATAATTAGCTCTCTATAATACATTATAAATTACATTTATAATATATTTTGAATAATATGGATAGTGCTATCCACATTATGATAATTAAATCACATTTAATCATCTTGGATCTCTATTCTCATGTGCCCAAATAATATGAATCACATTCACATTATTCACATCTTTGATAATCAAATCATATTTAATTATCTAAGATAACTCTCCTTATAATATGAATCAAATTCATATTATTCATGATAATTAAATCATATTTAATTTCCATTTTCTCAATGCTTGGATATATATCAACAATAGAATTATCCATGAACTCTTTCAAGGATAACGCGCTTTCTCCGCGAATACTTAGAGATAAGGACATGGCGATTGTATTGTTCCACATATAGTGACTTGGATATTGAGATCACATTTCAAATCCAGATCTCGGGCCTCCCATAGATGCTTGATTAAATCAAGACCGCAAATCTAATCTTCTCATTGCATCTGAATCACATTCAGATCAATGTCTAACATTTGGACTAAGATTAGATTACTTCTCTACTGAGAGGAGTCACTAAAATCCAGAACCGTTTCATCACTCCCTAGGAATGGAAGCGTCATGGTTATACATCCATTTATGATCACATCACCCTCAGGTATTCCCAATACCTGTACATCCTGCATACTGGAAGACTCCGAATAAACCTGAAGTATAAGATCAATTTTACACTGTCTACTTCATAGTTTTATCATTAAGTTTCTCATTCGATCATTGGGAGTCGGTATCGATCATATACTTTCCAAAAGCATATATCATTCCTAGGTCTTGATCATATAATTTACAAAAGTATATATCAAACCTACAAATTCAATCAAGCTTCCAAAGCCAGACGAAAGTGCACGGAATTTTATTCTTCCCAATATCTCATGAGTGAGCTCATGTCTTCCGGTTCAGTAACGGACCTGTATGATCCCTTTGAGAGATCGTATTACTCATATGCCCTTATATGCACACCAGCGCGCTGGTGTATAGACCTTGATTAGGTCATCAACCTATTGGTCTGCCAAATATACATACTCAGACATATAGTAACATATCTGTCTCCGGTCAGAGGATGTGTGCCTATATCATGACAACATACGATATAAGACTTTGGTTATCTCGATCTCGTTACGTCAACTCTTTGACCTAACTTATCTAACACCTCCGAATCTCTATTCCTATACAAAGGACCTGCATCAAGAGGTCAGTTAGATATCAACCTTTAGAGAAAGGATTGATATTTCCTTCTCAGGCTGGAGATCATCTCTTAATAATCATTTGATGGTGCTCGATGAGTCCTCAATCTAACTCTTTAGATATTCATCCAAGCACCAGCCTCTATGATTCAATAATTGAATCAACAGCTGTGTGATCATCAAGATGGACATGGTACATAATCCTAATTGTACTAAGGGACCTATTATGCAAATTATGTATTCTTCATTTCAGATTAGGGAATGATATTTGCAATAACATTTATTGCATAATGGCTCGCCGTGGGCTCGCATGTCCAACATGAATTTGTTTTGAAAATCAATTTTTTGAAAATTAAAAAATTGCAAAAATCAATATCATTAAAAATTAAAAAAAAATCAGAAAAAAATAGAAATAAAAAATTAAAAAGATAAAATTTCATAAAAACCAAGGTAGTTTGCATTTGAGATTAATTTTTCCTTTAATTGATTTTCAATTATTTGAATAACCCCTCGAGAATTGTAGCCTCCTTGAGTTTAATCCAGTTAACTGTACAGGTAAATAAATTGCAAATTTCTCTTGCTTCATTATTCTTTTGTAATTAATTATTGTCTAAAGAAAGAAAAAATAATAAATTTGTTTGTTGACGCTTGACTGGATTGCGATGACTTGTTCATATTTCAAAAATTTAAAAACCCATAAAAAGCATGTCAACAAAATGGCACCATTACCGGGGAGGCACGAGGGTAGTTAGGTTTCTCTTTTGACATGTTATTCTTGGTTGTATATATTTGTTTATATTTTTTTGCATTAACTCCATTGTTCATATTCATTGTTTTTATTTCATTTTTTTCTTTCTTCTTTTTTCTGCTTATATTTTATAATTGTGTTTCTTACACACTCTCTTTTCTTTTTCTTGCGAGGCCCGTGGAGCGAAGGAGGCGATCCTTGGAGAGCCAAAGCACCCAAGCGAGGTAGAGGCAGCTTGATTCTTCACCGAGCCGCAGGAGAGCATAAGAGGGTGAGAAGAAGAATTGAATGAGACCAAGCAAAAAAATATAGACTTTGTTTTATTTATTTTTAGCATTTGAACTTTTATAAATGGACGTTCATTTGTTACGGGGTTTGTTTCACCAAGTGCTGGTGCACTTGGGTAACCTCACCGATTTTGTTTCCATCACCTTATTTTTCTTTATTTTACGCGGAATTCGTGAGCTACCTATTGATTGCTTTAATTAATTTGCTTGAGCCAGGTATTAGGTCCAAACACCCTAAACAAGAATTTCTGTACCTATAGAATAGAGCGTAATTGGACTTAGTCAAATTTAATTGGTTCTTGCCCATTAATAGAAGCTATTGATTAGGACGGTTCACTTGCATCATATAGGTTAGTTTATCTTTCTTTATTTAAATTCTACGTGGATCACCCTGCATGCAGAGTGTTGGCGACAAGGTATGCATCTCTGACCCTTGCATGCATCCGTGTGTTTTATCACGCATTGGCATTTCTGATCTCCTTCCTTGTTTTCACTCACATAAGTTAAAAAGGAAATTGGACACTCGGTAGGCTTTACTGAAAATATTTAAACCAAGTGATAACAGCCTAAAATTCAGGACTGCTAAAGAAAACTCGACCCTAAAATAAACGTAAGGAAAAATCATTATTTTGGGGAGAGTAACCCTCGCCTTGTTTGATTTATCTACAGTGAGAGAGGGCATGCACACTAGGATAGAACCACGCCCGAACTCTCTTCCGACTACTGCATTGTGATTAGTTGTTCTCCAGTGAGGACTTCACCGGGTAGTCAGTAATCGGTCCGAGATTTCCTTAGCAGAGTGGGCATATCGGGTAGCCGATAAACGGACCCCACCCATACTTGCTGGGAAAAACTAGTTGTGAGATTGGGACATTCTACTGGGAGCATTAGGTTCCTAACAACTCACTTTAACCACTCTGATAGATTGTATTCTCACCAATCTCTAAAAATTAACAAGATAATTGATCGAACCTTCACGGTCTTCACATTGCGTTGAGTTGGTGAATTGGGGGATTTGTTTTATGTTTGATTGCTTGTGTGCATACTAGATCCTTCTTCACATTTGCACCTTTTTCTCCACATCTTTTGACTTGACCCTCATGTTCTCCCGATCCCCATCTTTTGTTTTGGAGATGGCTGAGTGGAGTTATTTTAATCTGATCTTCGCAGATCCCTCACACCCTCCAGCTGATCCACCTTCCTTTTTCTAAGAGGACTTTCTTCTTGATTTTTGTGCATATCCACTTAGCCCATTATTTCAGGAGTCGGACTCTGATTCTCACCCACCCTCATTCCACTCAACCGATCTTGGGATTTTGGATTCACCTTTCATGATGTCCACACTTGATATCCTGAACCAGATGAAGGAGCATATGAATTCGAGGACTCGCAATCTATTTAACATAAATAACAGTCAGAATGCTGCTCCACTATTTGTAGATGTGGATTCACTTCAGGATAATCATGAGAGTTTGCAATCGCTCAAAATACAAAAAAATGAGAAAATTTTAAAAATCCAAAAAGATTCGGAGAGACACATTGTTGATTCATTTTGTGAGGATAGGGCACCCATGCCAAACCATTTTCCCACACAGTCGTTCACCACATGTCCCAACCTTGACCCTGAGGATGCCACTGTACAGACTGCTCTTGGCAATCCTCGTGTATATGATGATTCTGCTCTCTCTTGTATGGAGGAGGTCCAAAAATTCAAAAAATGTTGGCTGAATCTGAAGTGATGGACACCATTCATAAGATCATTAAGGCCCCACTTCACCAGGACATGACCCATTTATTTGCTTCTCAACACAAGAAGAAAAAGTGGAAGAGAAGATCTAAGTGTCACATCTTGACCATGGCCAGTGCCCACATCATTTATCACCGTCCACATTCTAAGAAAGGGAACACTGCCACACCTCTTATGAGTTGCTCCATCTCTGAATATTCTTGTGATAACAGTCTCCTTGACGGTGGTGCTTCAATCAATATAATACCCTTCTCTATAGTACAGTCTCTTCATCTTGGTTCTCTCAAGAAAACCAGGATGATAGTTCAATTTGCTGATGAATCTATCAAGAGGCGAAAGGGTATTCTAGAAAACACCGTAATTCTTATTCAGGGCATGAACTTCACTTCTGATTTTGTCGTATTGCCCATGGAGACCTCCACCCCTATGGAGCACCCTCCAATCATCCTAGGACGTCCTTTCCTCGCCTCTGTGAGAGCCGTTATTGATTATGGATCAAGAGAGATTCACTAAAGTTCTGATGTAGGGAGCGATGTGCTGATCACTACACCCATTACTGATCAGAGACCAGCATCCCATGAGAGTGTGCTGGTGTTAGCCAACCCCAAGGACTTAGACCTTGATGATAATATTAGAGATTTTTGTTGTATGTTGGATGATACTAAGACCAAGAATTCCTCTTTAAGGAGAAAGAATTGGAAAGCATAGACCTTGGAGTTCCCCCTTCTGGTATGTGGAGATGCATTGATGACATCCGTGGGATTTACACAATACCCACCCTAGAGCAGAAGGCAGACTCTGAGACTGGACATGAGAGACATGTTTTGACTACTTTCATTGATGAGTTCGTTCCTATTCACCTTGAATTAGATGAGACTGATAAGGACAAATTTGATTGATTGCTTTTATAAAGGAATTCAGGACTTTTGATAAAGGTGATGATCTAGTAGAGGCTCGCCAGGTTGGAATCAATCTTATCTTTTCTGGTAATGATTTCGAGCCTTTTTAATGTGATATTGTGAGACTTCCCAAGCAGGACATGACCACACTACTTCCACTGATCGATTCGTGCTTGCACATTCTGAGACTGCTGAGGATACATTCTTGGTCGATCCTGATCAGTTTATGTCTAATGATAACCCTAATATTGACCTACACCTTGTCAGATCTATTCCTCAGCGATCTCGCAAGAAGGACCGCGTTTGACCTTCTTGACCTTTGTACATCTATCCCTTTTTTATATCCTTTATTTCATTCTTTTTCTTCCGTTTTATCATTCACCCCTTTTTCGTGTGTGTATATATTCTATACTTAGGATGTGCTTTATCCTAAGTATATGATGGGTGAATGATTTGTGATGTTCATATTCGTCATGTTCATCACTCCTGTTGTTGCCTGTACTTAGGGATACTCTACCCTAAGTATATGGGGGTGATGTTGTTCATATCATCTTTTTTATTTTTTCGTTGAGTCTGTACATTTTCTTCATTGTTTTCCCCTTTTCTATGGTCTTTTATACTTAGGATTACTTGATCCTAAGTATGGGGGGGATCACCAACTTCTATTCTTTTCATCTTTCTTTGAGTTGTTGTAGCATAGGAGTCTTTTCACTTTTCTATACTTAGCACGAGTTATGTCTTCCTTTGTCGCTCTCTGATCACTTTGAGGATATAGTTCGAGCTAAGTATAGGGGGTGTTTGTATATATTATATATATACTTTACACATAACTCGTACTTTTAAAGAAGATTATTTTGGGGATATGTATATACATTCATAAAATTCATGCGTGTGTGTATATAGACTTTGATTACCATTCAGAAAACAAAAAAACAAAAAAAAACCCAAAAAACCCTAAAAAACACAAAACAAAAAAAATCCTTGTATATACTTGTATATATTTTACTAACCCTTTTTCCTTAAAGAAACCTAAAAACTACAAAACCAAAAGTCTATAAAAATTTGCATAATTAAAATTTCAAAAAAAAACTCTCTTTTCACATGCGCATCATTTTTCCTTTCTTTCTTTCCAAAAATCCATGAAAAGTTCAAAATTAGGATATTGGTTCAAAAAAAGAGATTTTGCTTTCTCCATTGTATGTATTTCTTGCATTTGCATGTGCATTTTTCATGATAGTATTGGCATTTAAACTAATTCTGGAATAAAGTTGAAGAATGGAGCTTAGTTGGGCCTTAATCTACTCAGTTTTAGAGGAACCTTATAAGAAATCGAGTTAAGACTTTCCAGGTGATAAAGACTTAATTCTTTGAGTCCTTAAGACTATGTTCACATGTCATCTTGATTAGTCTAAGTAGAACATTTAACAACACACACATGATTCTTTCAGACCGTGGCTTATCTTGTACAAGAACTTTACATATAGCTCTTCATAGAGGAGGTAGTGAGGAGGCAGAATATTTTGGCTTGGAGTAGCATACGAGGGTAGTACATCTAGGCGGAACTTCTCGTCTTCCTCTAGGGAGGGTTGTGCATCTCAACCTGATCTAGTAGCATTGAGGTCTACTGACAGGATGTTGTGGGGTCGTAATAATGCTTCAAAAGAGGGATAGTCTACTATCTCAAGAGGAAAAACTCCTCATGTACTTGCTGCACCTTGTATATATTTTCAAAAAAAAGAGAAGAAAAAAATGCAGAATCTCTAAAAGTGGATAGGCCTGATTGAAAAGTAAAATACATGCCGGAGTGTATATACAAGTATAAAGAAATAAAAATATAATTAATAAGAGCTTCAAAGTCAAAATTTTGTAAGCTTACCGCTGGAAGACTTGGCTACACTAGTCATGCATCCAAGGATAGGTAGCTACACTGGTTACCATCCATTCTTTTCTCCATATCCTCTTCTTGAGCTGGTTGTACTTGAACTTAGAAGGGAATATCCCCACTCCTCGAGGAAAGAGTTGCTAGACCAGGGGACTAGAGTTACCTTGTTGAGGGAGGCTGTTTCTTTGCTACTTTTGAGATGGGGAGCTATATTTCTCTTACACCGTACAAGTAAAGATTCATAGTCATAAGAATTTGTGTATGTAGACTTGATCTGATCTAACTGTTGAGGAGACCTGAATAGGAGTCTTGTGGAAGTTAGAGACTGTTAGGTTTTAAACCCATTTCCCATTAAGTTTCCACCATACTAATAATCCAAAGGTCTAACAGAGCTCCATACTAAAATTTTATGAAGATATGTTTAATACTTAATGTGGTCCTAATTTCTTTATTTTCCTCTCATTTTTCTTTTATTAACTTATTCTTTCAAATAAGTGTTTGCTAAGGGACTAGCAAAGGTAAAGCATAACGGGATGATGAATCTGCATTTCATCATCTTATTCATTTATTTTATCTTAAAATCCCTTATAAAATACTAACTCCAAATTCTTACTAACTTGCATCTGTGTGTAAATATTGTACACTTATTATTATTTTAACCTAAAATAAATAAATAAATAAATAAAGGAAAAATAAAAGAAAGAAGATTGTATATATGTAATAGATACAAGTTGACCTGAACCCCAAGAGAAGGTCAAGACTAGACCTGATCGACCAGGAATAGAGTAGGGGGAGATATGGTCCTTAATCAGAAAATCCAAAAAAAAATTGTGTTGTAAATATATGTATACTTACACTATTTTGTTTGTACATAAATTGACCTCAAAATAAATAATTTTCAAAACAAAAGTTGTAAATAAAAATGTTTCCTAAATAATAAAAATGTGTGCAAAATAAAATCATGTACAGAATAAAAGTAACCACATCCAGAAAAAGCCATAAAGCGATAATTGAAAGATCAATTCTGGCTCCATATGAACTCAAATTGAATCAAACTCACTTCCATCGTATTCTAAATTAAATTGTCTTTAAAATGGATGTAGTTTCATAATTTTTGGTGTTACGGTTTGAAAGTCGGTTTTCTAGGGTGGTTTGTGCAATTTTACCATTAATTTGTACATATTGTATTTGTAAATATTTTTGATAATTTTTTAAAATAAAAAAATAATAAATAAAAAATATAACTAATTTAAAAAAAACTAATTTTCTTATTTAACTATGTATATAATGTACCATATGTATATAGTATATGTATATAGTTGCGAAAATATAAAAAATATAATTAATTTTTTTAAATAATTTTAACACTAATTTCCTTTCTTATCTCTATCTCATTTCAAATTTCTTTCCTTATCATTATCTCGTTTTAAATTTTGAATTTCAAATTCTTTTCTTTTCTATTTATATGGCTCCTCCTCCCTCATTTCAATTTGATCAAACTTTGCTGAGAGGAGCCTATTCTCCAAGAGTCATCTTGTCGCAGATGGGAGCCTAGCCTCCGAGCCGTCCGGTGACACTGAGTCGGCCTTCGTCCAGGCCATCACAGAGTTCATCCGCTCCCACGGTGAGATCCACTTTATTTTCCGTGATTCTTCTAGATCAATTTTAGATTTAATTTCTACTCTGATTTCCTTGTTAAATTTTAGATCTTAGTTGCTAATCATTGTTAATAATGATTTGATCCACCCCCTAATTCCAAATTTTCATATCATTTTCATCGATCCACATACATTCATATTTTACCTCACACAATCTCTCGACTCCGACCATGCACGGTGGCCGAAGAGCCAAATCTATTTGTCCATTTTTCGTCAGATCCCCATTTACACATCTATTTTATTTTCGCATTTCGAATAATCGAAACCGGGCCATCTTGCTCGAGTCCATCTTGATCCTGCAATAAAATAAATAAAGAAAAAAGAATACAATACTTCCTATATTTTTTCTCTCTCTAACATTTTTTACAGGATCAAATAAAAAAATTAATATATATACATATATATATAATTTTATCGTTTCTGTTTAAAGAAATTAAAAGTTTTTTCTCTCTTCTGTTTCTATTTAACAAAAAGGGTTGCAGCAAGCGCCGCCCCTCCAGCCTGTAGGAGGTGCCTGCCTCCTGTCACCGCCTCTCTCGTTGGTCTCGTACTAGCCTTGCATATCCTCCTAGAGCCTGCCTGCCCCTACCGCGAGGACCGCCGCTGTCGCAATCTCATCTGTTCGCAGAGCCCCTGCGGCACCTACACCCATCAACTGACACCGCCACTCTCGCCGGCATAGCCACAGCCGCGCGAGGACCTCCGCCCACTTCCTGCCGACCAATGACAACATGCAGTCCACCGCGTGCACCTCAGCTCAGTCCCCCAATGCTGTTGGGTGCGTACAAACCTAACCGTGAGCTGCGATTCCAATCACATGCAAGAGCCCCAGAGCAGCACCATCCGTTGCTTGTCGCCACTTCTCCTGGAACTTCCCATCATCGCCGACCACCGATCTTCAACACCGCCCGATGTCGGATATCAGCTGTCACCGCCCTTTATGCTTCTGCGATAGGAAGAATGAAGATAGGCGGCGCCCTTCTCCCCCTTGGGTTCGTGAACAAAGAAAAACAACAGAGAACACTAGGGGTGTTAAAAAATTAGGGCAAATTACAATCGCCCCCCAAAGTTTTTCATATTTAGAGAAAGGTCCCCGCCAGAGCTTAAGCACGTGTAGCGCATGCCCCCCGTGGGTAATTTGCATTTTCTTTACTCTATTTATTTTGTATTATTCATTTATGCAAGAATAATAAATATTTGCATTTCAGTCATTCTTTTCCAAACACTATTTTGCATGTTTCTTTTCATTGAAATAAACGTTTTTATTACTTTGAAAGTTCTACAAAACTTTGTGTGGTCTCCTGCTGTGTGTCTTGTAATAGTGTAAATTTTTCATTGCATTTTATTTTTTGGTATTATTAAAAAATAAAAAACATGTCATTTTTCCCTATTTGAATATTAAAAAATCCAAAAAATCGAATATTGCTTCAAAAATTCCAAAAAATTAAAGTATTTTTTGTCTTTTGATTTCTATCCAAATTTCACGTGTTAATTATTTATAAAACTCAAAGAATGAAAAAATACTAAAAATCTGAAAAAAAAAACATATAAAATTGTAGAAGAAAGAAAAAATATAATATAAGTTCCAGTTTATAGATAGTTTCCTCTAGTTTTTTTACAAAAATAATCTCCACAATTTTTTAATTTCATTTTATATTTTTTAAATTGCGAAATAGTCATGTTTTCTCTCTGTTTGCATTTTCTCCAGTTTTATTCATTTTAAAAATCCTAAAACTATAAAAAACAGTAAAAAAATTCATAAAAACATAAAAAAATTTCCTTAGGATATTTTCGAACATTATTGTTATATTTGAAAATTTTAAAAAAAATGTATTTCTTTTGTGCATGAATTTGTTTTGAAAATCATATTTTTGAAAATTAAAAAAATGCAAAAATCAAAATCATTAAAAATTTGAAAAATCAGAAAATTAAAAAATTAGAAATAAAAAATTTTTAAAAAAACCAAAGGTAAAAATTTCACAAAAACCAAGGTAGTTTGCATTTGTGATTCCTTTTTCCTTTAATTTGTTTTCGATTATTTGTATAACCCTCGGGAATTGTAGCCTCCCTGAGTTCGATCCTGTTAGCTATACAGGTAAATAAGTAGCAAAGTTCTCTCGCTTCATTATTCTTTTGTATTTAATTATTGGCTTGAGAAAGAAAAAAAATAAATTTGTTTGTTGACACTTAATTGGGTTGCAATGACTTGTTCATGTTTCAGTAATTTAAAAACCCGTGAAAAGCATGTCAACAGTACCCACTTCTTGGAGGGTCAGTGTGGACTACAGACGATTGAATCAGGCCACCAAGAAGGATCATTTCCCACTTCCATTTATTGATCAGATCATTTAGAGGCTAGCTGGGAAGAGTCATTACTGCTTTCTTGATGGGTACTCCGACTATAACCAGGTGGCTACATCGCCCGAAGATCAGGAGAAACGACATTTACCTGTCCGTTTGGGACATATGCTTTCAGACGGATGCCCTTTGGATTATGTAATGCCCCGGCTACATTCAAAAGGTGCATGCTGTCCATCTTCTCAAACATGGTGGGTGACTGTTTAGAGGTCTTCATGGATGAATTTTCAGTCTACGGCAACAGGTTCAACGCTTGTCTTGACTGCCTAGACTGCGTACTTCAACGTTGTATCAAGGTCCATCTCATATTATCTTGGGAGAAGAGTCACTTCATGGTGACTCAGGGGATGGTACTTGGTCATATCATCTCCGATTGGGGCAAGGAGGTTGATCTGTCCAAGGTGAATATAATCAGGAAACTCAATCCACCGTCCAACTTGCGACTGTTGCGGTCTTTCTAGGGCATGTCGGTTTCTATCGACGTTTCATTTAGGATTTCAGTTGTATTGCCCGACCTCTTATTGATCTGCTGACAAAAGACACCGAGTTCATTGTAGATGATAAGTGTCTAGCATCCTTCGAGACTCTCAAGAGATTAGTTATCAAGGCTCCTATCCTTCAGCCACCCGATTGATCTCTCCCATTCGAGATCATGACGAATTCTTCTGATTTTGCCATAGAGGCTATGCTAGGACAAAGGAGGGATGTATTGCCATATGCCATTCACTACGCTAGCAGGACTTTGGACGCTGCTCAGTGGAACTATACCATGATTGAGAAGGAGATGCTAGGTGTAGTCTTTTCTTTGGATAAGTTCAGATAGTATATTCTTGGAGCTAGAGTGACCATGTTCATAGATCACACTACCATCCGGTACCTAATGGCAAAGAAGGATGCCAAAGCCAGATTGACCAGATGGATTCTTCTACTCAAGGAGTTTGACATTGAGATTAAGGATAAGCCTGTAGTCAAGAATGTGGTGGCGTATCACCTCTCTTGATTAAAGAACCTTGAGGATTTAGAGTAGATGGCACCTATTACAGAGACCTTCCCAGATGAGGCGATCCTTGCTATCGCCTCGCTCCCATGGTATGCCGACGTTGTGAACTATCTTGTTGCCAAGAAAGTTCCACAAGGTTGGCCCAGACAGCGACTTGAGACTTTCCTTCCGAAGGCTAAGTCATACCATTGGGAGGATCCCATCCTTTATCATGAAGGAGGGTACAACATCTGGCGTCAGTGCATTCCTCAGGAGGAGCACCACAACATCCTCACATACTGCAACAAGCTTGAGGCAGGACAACATCATTCTGGGAGGACATCACAGAAAGTGCTCCAATCTGGCGTATGGTGGCTACCCTATTCAAGGATTCTGATGAGAGGTGTACTGACTATCAAAGGATGGGCACTTGTGGATAGCGTGAAATGATGCCGATGCAGTCCATTCACTTCTGCGAGGATTTTGACTCATTGGGCATCAATTTCATGGGTACATTCCTTAAGAGTCAGGGATTTGAGTACATTCTGCTTGCTGTGGATTATGTGAGTCGTTGGGTTGAGGCCATCCCCGCCCATACCTGTAGATGCTAAGACCGTTTGCAGATTCTTGATGAAGAATCGGTTCGGGGTTCCAAGAGTGTTGATATCTGACGGGGGGACTCACTTTATCACTGACAAGGTAAAGGCCCTTGCTAACGAGTTCAGCATTGACCATCGAGTTGCCAGTCCATATCACCCTCAGACCAATGGTCATGATGAAGTATCGAATAGGGAGATCAAGAATATTTTACAAAAGGTTGTCCACCCAAATCGAAAAGATTGGTCACATCTTTTGGACTCAGTCTTGTGGGCCTATCAGATTTCCTTCAAGACTCCTTTGGGTACATCTCTCTTTCATCCGTTTATGGTAAGCCATGCCATTTACCTGTGGAGATCAAGCACAAATCACTATGGGCAGTCACTGAGTTATTATTGGATCCCAAGAGTATATGAGATTAGAGGAAAGCAGAGTTGGCAGCCCTGGAAGAGCTGAGAGATACATCCTTTTGAAGTAGCCAATAATGTAAGGAAAGAGTGAAGATATGACATGATTCTCATATAAACCATAAACTGTTTTAGCCGAATCAGAGAGTATGGCTATTTGATGCTAGGTTGAGATTATTTCCAGGGAAGTTGCAGAGCAAATGGAAGGGACCATACTTGGTCCAAAAGGTGCATGACAACAGAAGTATTGATATATCTGATTTGTCATCTGAATCCATCTTTTGAGTTAACGGTCAGCGCCTGAAACCATATCTTGATCATGATCCGCTTACCATTGACGTTGCCCCTATTCATTTTGCATGAGATGTGGTCTTTGACTCACATCATTTGCATCTCATGATAGATTATTACTTCTCCTCCACAGTTGTATAGATCCAGTTGTCCATATCACACATTCTTTTGTCTAATACACCATCTTCATCTTATGATTATGTTGTAATTATGGTGTACTTTACCTTAAGTATTGGGGGGTGTCAGACATGTGATTATATGTTTGATTCTTTTTACCGTTGTTTTGCTGCATATACTTAGGGATATTTTACCCTAATATAGGGGAGGTAGATCCTGTACATTCTAACCCTCAGTTTTCCCTTGTGTACAGATTGCTATATACGGTTACTTGATCCTAAGTATAGGGGGATCACCGACTTCTATTCATTGTATTCTTTCAGACGTTGTTATAGTATAGCATTCTTTTCACTTCCCAATAGCATGAGTTATGTCTTCCTTTCATCGCCCTTTGATCACTTTGAGGACATCATTCGAACGAAGTATGGGGGGATGTCATATATATTGTATATATACTTTAGCCATGACTCGTACTTTGTGTGAGTATGCCAATTAGTTAAATGGCTAAAAACCTTAAAAATCACAATAACTTTTAGAAAAATAAAAATATACATGCACTTGTAAATAACTTTTTGTAGAAACTATTTTTACAAATGTTTGAAAAAATTGTTTTGATTGTAAAAAGGTTGTAAATATTTTTTATATCAAAATTATATATATAGTACAAAATTTTTGAAAAATGATTGAAAAATAAAAAGTTTGCAAAAATTTGTTTGTGAGTGGTTGTAAATAGTTTGCAAAACTTCTGCTTCCTTGCATTCAAACATTTCTCATAAAATTTTGCATATTTTGAAAGATTGCACAAAAAGAGTTTTTTGCATATTTGTTTGTATATTCTTCTGAATCATAGTTGACATTTAAACTAGTCTGGAATTAAATTGGAAAATGGAGCTTGGTTAAGATCTTAATCCACCTAACTTCAGAGGAACCTTATAGGATTCGGGTTCGAGACTTTTCAGGTCCATAGTGACTTAATTATTTGAGTATGCTAGGCTATGTTCACATGTCATCTTGATGAGCCTAAGTAGAACACTTAACAATGCATGCATGATTCTCAGAGATAATGGCTTGACTTGGACATGCACCTTACACATAGCTCAACACGGATGAGGTGGTCGGGAGGCATAATTCCTTGGCTTGGGGTAGCATACGAGGGTAGTACTTATAGGTGGAACCTCTCATCTTCCTTTAGGGAGGGATGTGCACTTCAACCTGGTCCAGTAGCATTGAGATCTAAAGACAGGCGTCTGTGGGTTGCAATAATGCTTCAAAAGAGGGATAGTCTACTGGCTCAAGAGGAAAAACTCCTTATGTACATGTTGCACCATGTGAATATGTTGTAAATATGCACATCAAAAAAGTGCAAAAGTATGAAAAACTCCAAAAATTGGACATGACTATTTGAAAATAAAATGCTTGTCGAAGTGTATATAGTGAATAAGCAGAGCTTATGTATTCTACCTTCTCATCTCATGGAAGCTTGCAATGGGAGACTTAGCTACACTGGTTAAGCTCCCAGGGATACGTGGAAACACTGGTCACGATCCATTCTCTTCCTTCCCCTCTTCTTGAGCCGGTTGAACTTGAATTTAGAAGGGAATACCCCGCTCCTCGAGGGAAGAGTTGCTAGACTAGGGAATTAGAGTTACCTTGTCAAGCGAGGCTGTTGCCATAGTACAAGTAAAGATGCATAGTCATTAGAATTTGCGAATGTAGACTTGTTGTGATCTGGTTTATTGAGGAAACTTGACCATAGATTAGTGGAACTTATAGGCTGTTGAGTCTTAAATCTAAGTCCCGATAAGGTTCTGACAAATTAACAATCCAAAGGTCTGACTGAGCTCCATGCTTCAATTTAATGAAGATAAGTTTAATAATCAACCTTGATCCTTTTTCTTTTCATTCTCTTTTTATTTTTTTTAAATATGTGTTTACTAAGGGACTAGCAAAAGTAAAGTATAGGGGGTGATGAATCTATGATTCTAACTCTTTATTCTTTTATTTTAGCTCTTTTTCTTGGCAAAACATCTTGTAAATATCTGTAAATACAACAACTTAATAAATTCCATGCCTTTGTTATTATTGCATAATTAAGCATGTTTGTGGCTAAATAAAAGAATAAAGAAAAGAAAAAGGAATGATGCATTTACAATAAATACAGAGTGACCCAAATCCCAAGAGAAGGTCGAGTCTTGACCTGATCGCAAAATAAAATAAGTAGAGAGAGATAGCATTCACTTTGTGTTGTGTATATTACCTATACTTGTACATATTATTTATATAATTATTTTTGACAAAGTAAAATAAAATTGTTATTTTTACATCCTTGTATATAATCCTAGAAACAATAAAAAAAACAAAAATCAGAAAAATAAAATAAAAAGAAAAATAAAATCCTTCATTCCTTATACAAAACACACTTGTATATATTACATCCATTATTTATTATGTACCCTTAAATATTTTAAATAAAATTTATTTTGTACTTTTAAATTTATGTTGTAAATAAATAAAATATAAAAATATGTGTATTGGTATAAAAATAATAATAAATTAAAAATAATTGCATATAACACATAGGTATATTATACATGTATATAATAGTATATATTATATATACATTAATTTATTTTCATAAAAATAATTCAAAATCACAAAAAATACTTTGAAAAATAATAAACATTTTCTATTTTTTTACACTTTTTATTTTAAATTCGTCTGCTTTTTTATTGAATTTTTATTTATTTTGTATATTCCAATTTTCTTATTGGTCTTGGAGGTTTTGTTGACTCCAGTAAACGCCTCCTCCTAACCCGGGTCGGAACGTTTCCTTCTTGCCAGAGCTCCTTCTCTTACTTTTCCTGCCAGATTCTAAGCTTCCCTTGCCTCAAGATCCGGACCCAAGATTCCTCGGATAACCGAGATCTCACGGATCTCGTACATCATCCGGATCCCCTTAGGGTTCCGTGCTCCACGCTGATCTTTCTAGACCCTTGCTTTGCATATAAAATCTCTCCTCCACCTCCACAGCTGAGTAGCTCGTCCCTCGCACCTCCTTTCTTCCCTGAACCCCTTCAGTAGAGTGACAACTGCTAAAGGGATCGTTTAGGTTCACCTGGAGGTGTGTGTAGACTTGTAGCTCATCGCATCGCCGGAGTTCCGCCATGAGCAGCATCTCTCGCCGTCGCAACATATCGGGGCCAGCACCCTCAAGTTCACCTTCGCTTGGAGCATTTGAGCTCATTTGTAGCTTCATGTACCCCTCTTATCCTTCGCATTCCCCTGCTCAATCCATCCTTTTGTATTGCGCCGTCGTACGTTTCCTTGCTCCGACCAGCTAGTCGAAGCTCTATTTCACCCACACACCCGCTCCGATCGACACACCGACTCACCCAACATCTTTTTCGCAACCTGGTCACCCTAAATCTTGCTCACCAGAGCAAGATTAGGCTCGATTTACCTCCCTCGTGTTCGTTGGAGATCCAACTGCCATTCCCTATCGCTTCCTTTTGTCCCTTTTGCAATAAACCCTCGTCGAAGCTACGCCTCCGAGTGGCGTACTCTTTGCAGGTGCTAGTTTACGCAAAGGCATCCATTTGGCCCATCAACTGATCAGGCGGAGCATCTCCAGGTCCCACCACCCTCTACGCCCATCTGACTGTCATCGCCCTCATCAGAACCCTCCACCGAATGTAGAGTACTCCCCTGATCGTGCTGAGCTCTTCCTCAGCTTCATCAGGGATGTGGATCATTGTCCACACTCAGGAGAAGCTCTCCAGAAGGGAGATCTTCCAGTTACCTCGCCAGCCGTACGATCAGAAGATAGACCCCTGATTTTATCACGACCATACATACACACCTTATTAGTAACAGTCTGATCAGATTTGGGGAGAGATCTACGCCGTCCTCCCACTCCACCTGCATCAGTATTCAGATCCGTACTGTAGCGGAGAATCATAGAAGCACGTCCCCGACCACGTCAGAGCCGTTAGATCTTTTCCAGGGGACGACCAGAGCTGACAGTGTCTCCACGTGCTACACACATGCCTTAGGGTATATTTCCCTTTCACCCACGCAAGTTTCAGCTATCCTATTTAGTCCATGAAATAAATGTTGTAGTTATGAACTTTAACAGATTGGACATCTAGTTTTCTGATATTTGCATTTTAGTCATGTTGAGTTGAAGTGACATGCATGATCATGTGTTCTCTGGGTTATTTGCATGTTAGTTTCTGAACTTATATGATGTTATGGAATGGATGAATTGTTTTTAGTATTTGCAACTATACCCCTATGAGGCTGGATCACGTGTTCTGCGTCTGATTGCATGGACTTTTTGCAACCCCGACCCTAGACTTTTTAACTGTGTTACTATTAGGGCCAAAAAATTTTTTTCTTTGCACATTGGTCCCTAAAATCTATACTTGATTACTTAATATATTTTGGACATCAAAAATAACAAATTAATTTGAAAATTTGAGTAACTATTATCATGAGCTTGTTGGTGCGTAGTAGTTGCTATGATTTTCTTGGATTAGTTTGTTTGCATTTTATAATTTTAAAAATTAAAAATAAAAAACATCCCTGTTTATCTTAGAAAATTCATTAAAATTCGTTAAAATATCTTAAAAATTCTATAAAAATTAATATAGTTTCCTTTTTGTGTGTTTTATTTGCACAATCAGTTTTGTTTGAAATTTTTTTTATAAAAACCCTAAAAATAACAGAACACATAAAAACTTATTAAAATAATATAAAATCAAACAAAAATACAAAAAAATATGTTTTCTATTCCTATTTGTATCATTTTATACCTATTTTCTCATAAAATTATAGTTTAGGACTTTTGACCACTTGATGAATCTCAGATTCATCACTCTAAATCTCATTAATTAAGCTCAAATCTCTGAAAATCATTGGAATTTCTTCATTTATTCTGCATAATTAGCATCCATGCATGTTTTAACAAGAATTGCATTTTATCACTCATTTTTGCATAAAATAAGAAGCCAAAAACCCAACCAAAATTGACCTGTAAATATCCTAACTTCCCTGATTTTTAACTAATTCATTCTAACTTCGAATGACCCAAAACCACATCAAATGTGTACATATCACTAACAAGAATAAAAGAAAAATACAAAAAAATCATTAACCAAATAAATGGACCAAAAAAACCAAACTCTAGTTCTAGGATTCTCGGACTAAAATCCTTATATCGTCCCCATCCAGTTTCCGTTTTAATCATACTCACTGTTGAACTAGTGTACATTCAATTACCTTCAAAACAAGACCAAGTTCAAGTGAATCAGAGCTCGTATGTGAAAGTTGGGTTTTGGGCCTCTTTTGTACATTTTGTATTTTAGCTGATTTTGACCTATTATTTTATGTACATATTAACCTATTTTATTTTATTTCTTTTTCATTTGTCTTATTTGATGAAAGTTTTATTAAATTGCGTAAAAATCCAAATCCAAACTGAGCTTGAAATTAAAGAAGCTAACAGAGTCTGAGTCTTCACTAATTGTCTGTATAAAATTGGTCTTTTTCGTCTTTTATTTTATTTCTTCTTTTTCTTGATTAATAAAAATCCAAAAAATAGATTAATGTGTAAATATTTATTTTTGATTTTATCATATTTTTTCCGGATTTTTATCTGGTTTAAAAATGACAAAAAATTATAAAACCCAAAAATCAAGGTATTCTATGTGCTTGGGATACCCCAAAAATATCATTTTGTGCAATTGATCGATTTTAGTTTTGACATCTTCATAAAAGTTTTAGATCTCATCGATACAAGCAATTTTTGTGAAGAAACTTTTTCGATCTGAGGTCATTTACTATTTCTTTTCTATTTTTTAAACTTTTTATTTTTTGAATTTTGTGGTGCTGACACCTGGCAGCTCCTGGAGTCACGACGTGTTAGCCAATTGTTGAGGTTTTTATTATTTGTTTTTTATTTTAAAAAATAAATAAGTAATAAAAATAATAAAAATAAAAAAATAATAGAAATAAATAAAAAGATCGCACGTGCGAGGCACGTGCCTCCCGCGCGCGTGCCAAGCACGAGCCCTTCACTCCACCCGCCTCTAGCCGCGACGTGGCACTACAAGGGTCGTCCGATCTTAGTCGATCGAACGACACTTGTGCGTCTTCCTCATCAACTCCGCCTTTCCCAAATCAGGCAGCACCGCCCCGAAATCACCGTGCTCTACCGCCTCGTATCCGATCTCGTCTTCAAATCAATCAATCCCCTCGGTTGATCTCCGCCTAAATCGTCGCGTTTTGCCCGCACTCATCAATTCCGTCGACCCCAGCCAAATCCCAAAGACTTCAAGCACCGCCAATCGCGATCTCCATCAAATCACCGTCACCCTCGGTTTCCTTGTCCTACCAAGGTCCCCATCCTATTTAAAACGACCGCCCCCTGATATGAACGATCATCCACTGTTATCACCTAAATGAGGAGAAGCTCGGTGGTGGCAGCCCGAGCTCCTCCCCCTTCCCTCCAGCGAGGTCAGAGGATCATAGCCTCGTTGTAGCCCTGCAGTGTCCATTTGCTGCTACTCTGCTCTGACTCCCATCGTTGAGCCTACTACCGACATCAACGTCTTCTCCGATCGTCATCTCCACCTCTCTCCATCCTTGCTCAATCGAATCGCCTCCGACTTCATTCGAGCTATGGCCACCTTCATCACTTCGACTATTCCGCCTACATCAATCGTCGTCAAAGCCGTCGACTTCGTCGCCATCAACAGCTACTACGACAGCCATCTTCGACGACTGGCCACACCGTCTTCGACAACCTTCGTCGTCAACCAAATCTCCATCAAGTTCGCCCCCGAGCATTTGTCAGCCCTCATCTCCACCAGCCACCGCTTTCTTCTTCAACGAACAACCGTCGGACAACGTCATCGACCACCAGGGCCACCAGGAGCCTCCGACATCGACTTTCACTGCCTGGGCTCCGACATTTGTCGGCTCGCGCCACGACCTTGCCCTGGCATCAGCCCTCTCTGCCCAGCCGTGCTTCGTCGTCCACACTTCGTCCTCGACAATGCTTCCTCGACTTCGCCCCTCTGTCAGCCAACGTCATCGACCTCCAGGAGCCTCCTGCTCCGATAGCTCCGCCGGAGGGCATCCTTACCGTCGAGCCACGACTGCCCAGTAGTTGGGCACAGAGGCTGATGCCCCCCGCACATGTGTGAGGCACATGCATCCCAGGGGGGACGTCAGCAACCCCGAGTCACGTGCTTTGTACGTGACCGTGGGAAAATTACAAACAGCCCCCCAGAATATTCCCATATTGCACCTCAGTCCCTAGCAAGAGGTTACGTGCCTCGCACGTGGCCCTATGGCAAATTTGCAACAAGCCCCCTCTACTTATCAGTAATTACAAAATCATCCTTGCTTTACATTATTTTATTCGATATATTACATAAATACCCTTGTACTCCCCCTTAGATTCAAACCTCTACATTACACTATTTTATTATCGAAAAATAGCATTTGTTTGTCAATTAATTCTCTACATTTTCGCAATTTCTTGATATTTTTGTGATCAATGGTTAATTAATAATCAATAGTTTTGTGGAAAATTGCATACTTTGCCCATTTTATGCTCTGATTTTTATAATTGATTAACCGTTGCCTAAAAAATTGCCGAAAAATCACGGATTGTAGAATTGATTGTATTTGACATTATGCCTAAAAAGAATTGCATTTGCATGCATAGTTTGCCTTATAAAAATCATTTTGCATATTTCAATGTTTGATTTCTAATAGGTAATAAATCATGTATTTTCGAGGTCTAGGATTTTTCTGAGATTCGTTCCTAGTGATAGATCTTAGATAATTTTATCCCTTGAAAATAATTAGGTTTAATATTTATTATAATTGAATATTGAAATTCACATCATTTGCATTTAAAAATTCATAAAAAAATTCATCTTACATCCGAAAATTCCAAAAATATTACAATACATTCATTTCCTCATAACTATCATCTTGGCCAAGTTTCATATTTTTCGGACATCATTTGAGCATTATTCACATTTTAGTCCCTAAAATAGGCCAAAATTGCATTTTGCATTTCTAATTGCATAAAAAATACAAAAAAAGACCACCTCGAAAATCGTGTATGAACTTTGATAGACATAATTCTAGGTTGTTCCTTTGCCTCCTTGTGTTCGACCTTGGGACTTGCCCAAGTAAAATAAACATACAATCATGTGATTAAAACTTGACTAAAATTTATTGTGGTAATTTCTCGACGAATTCCGATTGCCCGCCTACAACGAAACGACAATTTTTTAACGCACAACAATACACGACGATATTTAACAAGGGCGATCCAGGAACCGTCACCACTCAAAGTATTTTTAAGTTGCAATTTGGTCCTTGCTGTTCACTGTTTGCATTTTTTAGCACCTTTTGGTTTTTATAAAAACATAAAAACATTTGCAAAACCCCATATAATTAGCAAAAACATTTCAAATCTTTGAAATTCCAAAAATATTTTTATTCTAAATATTTGATTATTTTTTAGCTTTATAGAAAAATACAAAAAATGTTGTTGTGCTTGTTTGTCCTTATTTATTTAGATCTTGTTTTCTTATTAAAAATTAAAAAATTTCTAAAATTAAAAACCACTAAAAAATTCTTTTGTTTCATTTTTTTCGAGATTTGACTACTTCGTAGGTTTTTCGTGCTCCTTGTATTTCACCCTGGTTGTTATACCATGTAAAATAAATAGTGAACCGCTTAAATGTTGTGATTGATTGATCTATTTTGAGTGGTTATTTCTTCTTATTGAGCCCGGCTTGTTGATTGGGGTCACAATGACCTCTGTTTTACTTTGATACTTAACCCTAGTTAATAGTTCGCTCATCATCTGCCACAACAAATCCTGCTAGATCTATATAGAGCCTCTTACGGCACTCGGTTTCAAGTCCATGTAATCAACAATTTAATTTGACTAAGTCCAGGCATGGAAAACTATAGGCATGTGCTTTTAATTAGGATTTGGACCAAATTATCATGTCAAGCAATCCCAAAACTATGAGCTCAATCATAGAAAACAAATAAAAATAAGGTGGAAAACTCAACACGTGAAACAAAATAAAAGAAAGGTGGGAAAACAACGAAAATCCGACGTAGCCCTGATGAATCTTTATTTCATCACATTTGTTCTATCATTTTGGCCTTAAAAACCCTAGCTAATGCATGTGAATAACTCTAATTTGTGCAAATTAACATTCATTCTTTATTTTATAAATTGTGTATAAAATACTATTTTTGATGCCAAAAATATATAATAAAGAAAAGAAAAAAATGCCAAAGGTATTTTATGACCCTAAACCCTGAGAGGGGGAGATAAGGGCCAATAATACAATAAAAATCCCTTTTATTCATCTATTATTTATTCATTTTAGGGACCAATTTTACTTTATACTTTTTATAATCCAAATAAAGAAATTTGAACATGAAAGTTGTATATAATAATGTAAATAAAAATACAAAATTGAGTTTGTACAAAAGTAATACACAATGCACTTTTTAATCACCAAATAAAAAGCCAAAATCCCAACTTCACAGACCCATATCTTCCAAATAAAAACTCAAAATATATCAAAATCACCTCTAATTATATATAAATTTTAATAAGCTATTTAATAAAGGTGGTTTCATATTTTTTGGAGTTAAGCTGTGCAAGTTTGGTTTTGGGCCCATATTGTACAATATACTCGAATAAAATATTCATTTTATTTATTATTTTTATAATCTTATATTTTTATAATTTTGTAAACATTATTTATATTATATATGCATATTAAAACCACAATAAAATCACCAATAAACCATTAAAATAAAATAAGTATATAAGATATATAGGTCAAATACCTATGCTAATTTTTGTAAATAAATAAAAGGGAAATCTATTCTTTAATTCATTTATTCATTATATTTTTAAACTCTTGTAAATATTATTTATATTGTATTAAAAATATAAAGCTAAAATAAAACCAAAGAAAATACAAAAAATTAAAATAATGAACAAAATACCTAGATAAATACCTACATTAATACCGATATAATTTATACCCCTATTTGTTTATATATACAAAAAACCTCATAAAAATATTATAAAAATATATTTATATACATAAAAATAAGTTTTAAATATATAAAATATAAGAATAAAGTAATAAAATAAAATATAAAAAATGAAAATAAAATAGTCAGAACATAGATGAATATACGTATAAATTTACCAATAAAAATTAACTACTAATAAATAACTCAAAAAATAAATAAACATCATAATAAAATACTACATAACATAATAAACATTTTTTATTTTATATCAAAAATTTAATAAAATAATTTACTATTTTTAATTAATTAATTTCGAATAAAATTTACAGTTTTGTCGTCTATCAGCTGGTGTAGACCAATGGGGGCATGGCATTCGTTGACCCCGATCAACTCCCCATCTTTTAGATCTGACTTCTGTCAGAGCCTCGAGTCCCTCCTCTTCTCCAATTTTTCGATGGTGCCCTGTTGATCCTTACACCTCGAGTGTTTCACAAAAGTGGTGTGGCTCAAATCCATCTACCTCACGTGATCATCAGATCTTGCCAATCTACATCGAGCATGTCAATAATCACCACCCATGTTCACCTGAGCTCATTGTCTATAAATAATTCGCCAGATCCACCTTTCCTTTTTGAGCCCCCTTCGAGCTTCGCCAGGTGTCCTTGTGTGTGTGCCGAGGTCTATGTGACAACTGCACACCTCCTTGGGCTTCGAGATGGTGTGGCAAGGACAAGGCGGTGGTCCACGGTGGTGCTCCGACCACCCTACTCCCTGAGCTCACTCTCAAGTATAAGAGCTAATTTTTCTTACTTTTTAAGTAGTATTTAGTTGTAGGCTTTACTTTCTGTTCCTAGATTAAGTTTTCATTAAGCTAAGTAGGGCAAATAGCATCCTTCAGAGTTCGTCGGAGCTGATCTCCGACAACCCATCCACGAGTGATTGATCGACATCCGCCACACCTATCACCTCCACCTCATTACCCATGTACTTCTTCACTTTTCCCCGCACTCCATTCACCTAGATCCTGCACAGATTTGGAGATCGAGGTCTCCCTCCGCCGCCTCGTCGGAGATCTCTCCGCCTACACCCCCTCCTTTCCTATTCCTTGCCTAACTGGGTCGAGGCACTTTGCCCTCGACTCACGAGTTGTTGGTGAAGGAATCACGTGTGAAAGATCCCATCTGGGGCTGCTTTGAGGTTCCTGAAGCCCTACCAGAACAATCGATCTCCAGGGCTTGATTAGCGAGCTCTGGACATTCTTGAGGTCGCCAATCAACATGGACCCCTTCAAGGATCGTCTCGAGAACTTCAACTACTTGATTGGAGGCCAAATGAGGCTGCTAGGAATGATCGAAGGAGCTCCAGGGAAGCCCTCTTCCCTGTTCTTCCTGATGCATCCAGAGCCGTTCGATCGGGGGTTGTTCTTCATGTGGAGTAGTAGATGTCGGATCATCCAGAGTCTCAGCCATTCGATCGCCTTCCATGATCTAATCACAAGCGTCTAGCACGAACTGTCACGCACCGTTAGATTGCTGAGACGTGCATAAGTGAGGCGCATCGCATTGTTCACTAGTGCATTTAAGGGGTAAATTGCATCTCCTACCCCAATGTTTTTGTATTTATTTGTTAGTGTTGTAAAAAAATTAAGTTGTGTAAATTAAATGGAGATTTTGCATTCGAGGCCTCTATATTTATTGATAATCGCATCTGGGTCCATTCCATGTCACCTCACGTGTCGTCCCACGTGAGGTGGCGAAATTGCAGGTATAACCCTGTCATTTTTGTATTTCATTTTAGTCCAATAAAAATTTAATTACATTGTATATTTTGGTTAAATAGCACAGAGGCACCTAGATATTATTTTATTTACATATATGCCCCTACCAGCAATTGTATTTTTGTTTGCTTGTTGGATTTATTTAAAATAGCTACTATGCTCCAAAAATCATGAAATAAATAGGTAGAAGCCTCTGATTTCTTGTAGTTTCACGCCATTATTTTAGTTTGCAATTTTGGACCTTTTTGTTATTTATTAAAGATGAAAAGAACATGTTATTACCCATGTCTAGCTTACAAAATACATAAAAATTAGAAAACCCTTTTGAAAAATTCCCAAAAATATATATTATGTGTATTAAGTGTTTTTAACCTTCATACCAAAAATCTTCAAAAATATAAAAAGAAATCTCTTAAAATTAAAAAAACCCCAAAAACCTTTCTAAAGATATAAATAAATTTTTAAAAATCCAAAATATTTTTTTTCTATTTTGTAATTTTCTCTATATTATTATGTATATATTAAAATTGATTTGGAAAATTTTGGGGTTAAATGGCTATTTTTTCATTCCATTTCAATTTTGGCCTATTAATTAATCTCTGTTTTATGGTAATTTTAACTTTAAAAACATATAAAAATTAGCAAAATTCATAAAAAAATAACAAAAGTAGTAAAAAAATATTTAAAACTCAAAAATATTTAATTTTGCATTTTCCCTTTATTTTTAGTTGTATTTATATCTTTATTATCCTATATTGTATATATAACCTTATATATTATTATATATCTTTTATAAAAAGAAAAAGAAATTTAAAAATCTAAAATAAAAAAAGAAAATATAAAAAAATATAAAATTAACAACAAAATATAGAAACATAAAAACTAAAAAAATTAAAAAAAATAAATTAAAAATCCATAATATATATATATACATATGTATATGTATATTCATAATAAATGACATGCATGTATATATTGCTCTTTGGTTAAAAATAACTATACGCTACCAATGTTTCTCTATGTCGTTCGACCTCTACACATTTACTTGCTACACGTTTAGTTGTAGAGGATAATCAAATTTTAACTCACATTCAGTGATATTCATTGCTTGATTCTTATAGTGGTTTGATTGTTCATTAATTAGGGTTTATTGAGAGGTCAACACATCGACTGCGGTTTCGCCTTGTGAAACCATACGACCCTTAAAAACCCCTAGTTATCAAATGGTGCCTTTATTGGGGAGCATTGAGCGTAGCTTATTTTTGTCATTTATCTTGTATAGTCATTATTCTTACTCATTGATTTATTGTTGTAAATAGTAATTGATTTATTTTGCACATATCCATTCATTTATTCATTGTATATAGCTCAAGTTTGATTTTATTTGATTATCTGTGCTAATATACATTTCTCTGTGACTTTGTTGCGAGGACCCGCCATGCGAGGACGACTTCTCAGGAGGCTGATGCAGCCAAGCTTGGTGGAGACTAGTCTTCACTCTGTGATCAGTTGGAGAGGTTACAAAGGAAGCAAGGAGAGGAAACTTAGCATAGAGATAGCTTTTATTTATTTATTTTTATTGGTGAGAGAGAGACTTATAATTTGTAGTAATTCAGACTTAGACTCTACTCTCCACAATGAGGTCCAGTGCCCGAGTGTTTGTTCACCTAGGGGCCTTGTTGCAGTTTTTCATGTTTTATCACCTTCTTTTTATTTGGTTTCCTATTGTTTTGAGTTTTTTGCATTTCTTTTCATTTGTTTTGTATGCTAGAGCCCCAAGACTTAGGTTTCTTACCTCAGTAGTTAGGTCCAAACCCTAATAAGAATGCATGTACCTATAGTGTCTTACGATTAGATCTAATCAAATCAATAATTGCTATTTATTTGGATTTTAGACCTCGTGCTGAAAGAGGTCGTATACAACGCTTGTAGGACCCGTTGTGGCGGATACTGATTGGCATTGAAGAACAGACCTTGGTCGCATCTCTGAATAATTAGTAAATGTTTCTTCATGATTAATAACAACTATTGTTTAGGGCGATTTTGTCGATTGCTCACCACCATGTAGTTAGGTTTAAAAATTCTGTTTTGCACACCACATTGAAAGAGCTGGAAGCAGTGTAAGTCCTCTAACTCAACATGCGTCATTAGATTTAATGGTGAGATTTCCATCATCAAATCGACTTGCACGGCTTTTTTGCTATCTCCCTCTGATTTTGAGCACCTAGGGGTTAAATGAAAATTTAGAAAAACATTAGGCGCTTGTATGCAAAAAGATCCAAAAAAAGTGAAAACCCAAAAAATTAAAACAAGGGGACTGCTAAATAAACTTTGAACTTAATTAAAATTGGTAATGGACTTTCACTGTATTGGGTTCATAAAGCCCTCATTGTTTTCACGTACATTAGGAGGGGACCAAAACCCCTCCCATGAGTGAGGCACGACCCACTAAGGATTAGAGCCAAAAACCCAGTCTGTAACTACCTTGTGTATCGCATGGATTTCTAATGTAATGGCGCTTCTATCATACGTGACCGAGTAGGTCCTTGTCAGCGATGGTCCCACCTTGTGTGGAACATCGACATGGGCTAAAGTACTGAGCTTAAGCCATGCCTTCACGGGTGTGTCTATCTCATTGGTTTGCGTACGAGTAGGTTCTTACACACTTACGGGTGATTCTGTTGCAAGCGATGACCGAAGTAGCAGTTTCTCCTATCGGCTTCCTCTCTCTATATCTTTAGCAGATTAGGGATCCAAGAAGGGTTACAAAGACCTCAAAATTGCAGACTATAGGTTACAAAGGCGGAGGACAAGTACATGATACTTTTCTGGCAGTACTCCCTCTCCTATTGGGTTAGCGTGATAAGGACTTGTTAAAAGATATGCCTAAAATAACAACTCTAAAATTGAAAAGATAATAAATAGCTGATCCTTCACGGCTTCACATGAACCCAATTTTGTATTGTGTTTGTATGGATCTAGATTAAGGTTCAAAGATTAAGTCTCGAGCAGTTGCACAAATTTTGTTATGTGTGTCTTCCTTTTGACCCCCGCTCAGTTCTAGCCTTTCTACTGTTTTATACTTCATTTTATTCCTCGTTGACCACCATATCTTATGCGTCGATCTCCTTTTTGCTTCACGTTGATGATCAATGGATGGTTCAATCGGGACTCCGCCGATGCCCACATCAATTCCATAGACTTGACATCGTCAATAATTCGAGGCGATTCCTGAGAACCTGGTCCGGGCTTTGCAAGCCGATCTCCAGACTCCTCGTCTTCTTTTCCTTTCCCACCCAATAAATCGAGATCACTTTTTCCCCACATTCATCGTTGTGAATGAGAGTCGATTTCAATCTACATCTTTTTCATTCACAACACTTTGAGATTGACACTAATTCCAGATTCATCTAGCAGCTAGGATTCACTTTCAATTGGTCTGATTGGGACCTTTTCACAATTCAGATAGAAGCTAGCCCCCATCTTGGATCCCAACATAGAATTTATCTCTTCGAACTCAGACCCAAAAATGACTCCCCAAGGAAAGGGCAAGGGACAACAACTACCTTCCCAACCTGAGGAGGGATAGATGCCAGACCAGAACCAGTGGAATACTCAGTTGCTGGCTTCCATCCAAGCCATACAACAACTGCTGACCGAGCAAGCCCTAGCACAGACTGCATTTTAGGGTATGTTTTATGATATGAGGAATAGACCAACTAGAGGAGGAGACAAACCAACAGGAGGAAGAGGGGACGAACCCCATGATGACCTAGATGAAGATGAACATGACCAAGGGAGGCAAAAAACCTACGCTAAAGGATACATACAATCCTGGAGACAGCTAGATGACCGAGTGGATCCTCATTCCACTGGTACATGCTCACTTTGAGCTCAAGCCTCAATTCATGTCCCATCTACCATCATTCCATGGGAACACCAGCAAGGAGCCTTACATTCACCTGCAACAGCTCCTGCACATATGTCGAACCACCCTCTATCCCAATGCTCCTTTGGACGTAGTGAAGATGATGTTGTTCCCCTTCAGTTTGCAAGACAAGGCCCTACAAGGGGTCAATCATTTGGGAAAGGTTGTGATGACGTGATGATGAATCCATGATTCATTAACATTATTTCTGCATTTTGTCTAAAAATCCTTAACAAATACATGCAAATATTCATTAATTTCCATCTTTTAACAAAACCACACTCATGAATAAAAATGCCCTTTTATGCATCAAAATCATGTAAATAAATAAACGAATAAAAATAAAGAAAAAAAGCAAAATATGTATATATGTACAATATGACTTATAAAATAAATATAGATGAAAGATATATTTATAACCTAATCCCCGAGACCAATTCAGAAAGGAATGTTCGACCAATAAATAAGTAGGGGGAGATAAGGAAGAAAACCACAAAAAGAATTAATTATACTTTTCACACGCTCTTCATTAATTATCCAATAAATACCAAACCTTCAATGATTTTTAATTAATTCATATGAACATATTTTTCAACAAACTCTTTTACTAATTATTTCTAAAAATGTATAGAAAAATATAAAAAATAAGTTAAAAATAATACCTTGTATATATGCCAAGAAATCTAACTTGTAAATTGTCAAAATCTCAGCTTCCGAATATCATAACTTTCTCATAAGAACTCCAATTTACTCTACTCACCTTTAAATTTCATAAAAAAATATTCTCTAATTAATGGAGGTGATTTCACTAAAATCGGAGTTCGTTTGCAAAAAGTTGGTTTTGGGACCTAACCTTAATTGGGTTTCTGGGCTTTTTATTTTATGTAGAATACATTATTTATTGTTTTAATGATATTATAATTTTTAAATATTTTTGTTATCATGTATTTTAATGAAGATTTATTTCATAATTTTTTAAGCCTCTTATTATTTTAAATAAATCAAAAATGCTAATTTATAGGTAAAATTGAACTGTATAACTTATACCCGTATTTATTAATATATTTAAATTAATTTATTAAAATCTACAAAAATTAAAACATACTCTATTTATTATTCTAATATTTAATAAAATATAAAAATGGTATACTATTTATTAATTTATTAAATTAAAATCAATGACTTATTTATCACGTATCAACTATACCTATTTATTAATATAATATTTATATTTCATAAAATATTTATTATCTTTGAAAACTAATTATTCCATAATTTAGATAATTTAATTATATATACTTTTCGTTGTTATAACTATTTAAATAATGTTATTTACTATTTAATATATATTTATTATGGTATTTACATAAATCGGCCAACCAGGTGTTGACACGACAGCTGCTGCTTTCTTCCTCAAGAACTCCAGTCATTCTTCTATTCTAACAACGTCTCTTCTTTTCGCTTAATTATTCACACCATCTTCTTCCTCCTAAACTTGATCCAAACCCTCCATCTCCTACTCCTAACTTGTTACATCCACGCTAGCCCTTCATCCATAACTAACCCCCTCCGATCGATCTATAAAATGCCACGAACTTCTCCCTAACAAACAAACTCCTGAACCCTCAGTTCCAATAGCCGATAACCCAACTTCCAAGCCTAGCTCCGCCTCACTTCGGTCGTGATAGGGCATGTGGTCTGCCCTGAGTGGAAGAGGGATGTCCGAAGGAGAAGTTCCAAGGTCCATCTTGGCCTTGCATCGCCGCTGCCGTCGCGTGGAGCTCCGAGAAGATCGCCCCATCAAGCGATGACCTGTAGAGTTATATACTCTACAAATCCCAGGTATTCCTCCATTATTTCTCATTTTATTTCTCGATTCTCATGTATCGATTAGACCACTTAAGTGTGTAATTAGGACATTGTAGTCATCTTTTTAATCGCATCCCTTTAATCACCCTTTAGATCTATTCCAAAGCACTCAAGATCATCTTCATTTCTCTTCTATTTTCACTCTTATCATATTTTCTGGAAACTCATTATTAGATTTGCAAAGTTTTCATCTTCTTGGCTGATTTCGTTGCAAATCGAGTACTCAAATCCTTCATTTGCAGGCCTTCTTCATAGCTGGAGCATCAAACTTTCAATTGGAGCATCATCTTCGACGATTCGTGCCAAATCATTCAAGAGCAGGGCATCTACAACTCCAGTACACCTACGTAGCCCAACTGCCTTCTTGGACGACGCTTTCCAGCCACCTCCACCAACCTCGACACCTCGCCCACCGCAGGCGAGCTAGAGGAGTGAAGGAGTCACCTCTCTAGCCCTACACGAGGCCGGATCTCATAGTCGTTCGCTTGGGACAAATCAGAGAAGGGAGCACAATCACCATCAGCAAGAAGGGGAAGAATAACCAAGAACATCCCAGGAGTACTGGCTTGCGCCACGTGTCCGCTTTGGACACTCCAGATTCACATAGAGCTTCTAATCATAGCCATTGAAGCGAACCGGTGTGAAAATTACATATTAATCCCAGCCGAAGTTCCAGATATTGAAAGCGCTCCAAATTTTTTCCAAATTTGCATTTAGGTCCACATAGAGGGACCTAAAGGCAAAATTTTCATTTTTCTTGCAGTTTAGTCCCTGAGTAGTGGCCTCTTTGTAACAGAGAGTTATACTTTTCTTGCACTGATACCCCTATACTGTAGGGTTATTTTGGACTCATTTTGATCTTGTTTTTTTCTTGAATTTTCTAGGGTAGTTACACAAGTACCCTAGCTATGTTTCTTAATATTTTTGTTGCGTAATTTTTTGATTTGATTTTCTAAACTTGTATCAGTTTTGAAGCTCTTTTCTTGCCTTTTCAAGAAGAAATAAAATCACTAATTCTCTTCTTTTCTGGATAGCCGCAATATAGTTATTCATCCTCCTCGAGGTCAACCCAAAGAAACTTGACTGGATAAATATAAAGTTTAAGGATAGAATATGAGAGCCGACTTTATTTTCCTTCATTCTCTCTCTCTCTCCTATTTTATCTGTTTTTTGTTTGATCGGTCGAAATCTGATCTCCACGATTTTTTCTACACTGACGACCATTTTTCTTCAATTAAAACCACAAACCGGATTTCAGTTCATCAAAATGATGCCGTTGCCATGGAGGCGTTAGCTATACTTCAATTTTTGACTTTATTTCAAGATTTTTCTTTCTCATTGGTTTTTATGGTTTTTCTGATTTCTTTTTTATTTTTGTTTGATTTATCTTACGATTTTTATAGCTTTTACGGTTTTTATCGATTCTCTTTGATTTTTTTACGTCTTTTGTTTTCTTTAATTGTTACGGCTTTTTGTGTGTTAGTTTTCTAACAAATTTTACAGGGCCTACAAGATCAGTCGGCTTCTTTGGAAGTCAAGTTAGTTGAAAGTGCAGAGACCGACTCCTTCTCTCACGAGTCAGTTGCAGAGGAGCAGAATTAGTTAGATTTTTTTAGTACTTGTATTTTTCTTTTTGTAAAAAAAGGGAGCTTGCCCATTTTCTATTTTTGTAGAAGGGGCCCCGTAAGGAAATCCTTCTTGTACCTTCCTCTCTCTTTTTCTCATGATTTGTTTCACCGAGTGCTGTGCACTTGGTCGAGTAGGGCACCCACCGTGGCTTTTCTCGCATCGACGATTTTCCATGGCTTTTTCGAGGCTAGGTGCTTGTTTAGGTTTTTGATTTTTTTCTTTGCTTGTACCTTCGTAGTTAGTTTTAGTACTCACAACCTAGGTGCATGCTTATTTAGGAAAAAAAATTAGACGTGTTTTGAAAAAAATCCAAAAAAAGAGATGGCCGCAAAAATAAAATCGGGACTGCTTATATATTTCACCTAAAATAAAAGTAAGGAATCACTTGTTTTGAGAGAGCAACTACCAGCACATGAATTGCAGGTACACTTTCCAGATTTGTGAGTGAGGGACAACACTTAAGGTTAGAACCAGAGTCTGAGTTTCTTGAAATATACTACTTAGTCCATACATTAAATCACTGTTCTTCAGTGGGGACTCTAGGGTAGCCAAAAATGGTCCAAGTTTCCTTAACAGAGTGGGAGGTTTAGAGGACTCCGCAATAGCACGATCGTCAAGTAACATGGGTAGATGGAAGTGGTCTGTACTTACTCCCATATTGGCTGAGGATAAGTGATTTACTTTAAGGACTCACGAGAGTGTTTCGGGGAAATTTCGGGCACCTATCATCTCACACTAATATGTGATAAGACCTATTTGCCAAATAACCCTAAAATCGATAAGAAAAATGACCAAACTCTTATGGTCATTACTGGGTTGTGTTGGTGAATTTGGGGTTGTTTTGTGTTTGTTTGTGAGGTATGCATTACCGCATCTTATACACCTTCACTATTGTTTTCTTGACTTGACATCATGCTCTCTTCAGTATACTCTTGACATCGAAGGTGACAACTCGATGACTTTTACGCTCAGACTCCGTGAGCTCTTGATGATCCACTTTACATCGTACATCTTCACAGACTCGGGATGACTCTCTCCCTGAGTTGATCCTATCTAATCACGAGGAGATTCAGACCCGGACTTCCTTACCTCCCAACCTTTCTGTTGAGGCAGACCGGCGCCTCAAATTATCGTCTATTTCTCCCGCACATTTTTCACTGAGCTCTTATGAGACTTCTTCCTTCCCAGAAGATTTGAAGAACATGGCTTAAGGAAAGGGACCAATCGAGGACCGGCCAGTTGAGGACCGACCGAATGGGGAGCATCATACAGATGGAAGACCAGATCTAGCCACAGATATTACTACGGGGATTCTTGATACATTACATCATATGAACCTACATATCAGAGATCAGTATAGATTCCAGACCAAGCTGTGAGCTAAGATAGTTGCGCTAAGAGCAAGAGCTGGGAATCCACCACCGCCTTCCATGGATCTCGCGACATTAAGAGATGAGTATGACCCACGAACAAGACACTACATCACTGGATTCAGTTATCACCGAATCAGTGGTCATACGAGCTGAGACCATCCTTCATATCTTTGCTTCCAAAGTTCTACGAGAATTCTACGAAGGAGTCGTTAACCTTTTTACAACAGTTTGAAATGATTTGCGGTGCGGCTAGTTATCCAGGTGTTATGCAGGAGGTTGTTCACCTCAAAGCCTTCCCCTTTGCCTTGATAGATAAGGTGCTCTACTGGCTTAGTCATTTGGGGAGGGAGATCTCTACATAGGACGATCTGAAGTCCACGTTCCTACGTAAATATTTTCTTCTGGATGGATAAATATGATGAGGAGTCAGATCTCCAACTTTACTGAGTTGTGAATGAATCACTCCACGAGGCATGAGATAGATTCAAAGATCATACTAAGAGATGCCCTCATCATGAGACACCTTTGGAGGTTCTTGTACAAAATTATTTCAGAGGACTCCAGCTGGATGTCCAAGGCCTTGTGAGCATTGCATGTGGTGGCAGTTATCTGAATTGGGATGTCGAGTCTGTCTGGTCCATCTTTGAGCGGATGGTAGAGAAGTCTAGAGTTGTTGACTCTACTCGGGCATTCCAGAAGGCCTTGCAACCACCATACCACCAAGAGCATCAAAAGGTGGCGTATATTTCAGATTCCAAATCAAATACCAACATGGGATTCATTAGTGAGAAATTGACATTGGTAGATGTGATTCAGAAGCAAGTTCAGGATCTGCAGCCGCTGCAAGAGGTGGAGAAACTCTTATCACTTCGTCAACAGCTGAGCGATCTGGCGAAGGAGATGACAGACTTACAACTTTAGTACCAACAATCCCACTCTTCTTCGACTTCTCATCCTGTTCGGAGATCCTTACCCGCTCCTCCCACCTGTCAGATTCATTTTGTTCAGAGTAAGTCGTGCAACCAACTGAGACTACGCTGATTGACATGAGGATCTGTCCAATGCCGATTTGAGTTAGATCACCAGCCCTGGAGATGTTGATGTTGAGCCTCAAGACACTCTTGAGATCAACGGGATATGGTATGTTCTGATTCAACCTTCATCACATTTTACCCCTCAGAGCGTACACCAACAGCAGTCGTAGCAGTACAATCATCCGCAGCATGGACGCCAACACTTCCAACACCGACAGCATTACACGCAGCAACCGTCTCACAAGCATGCTTATAAGAGACCACATTCTTTTCACCACCCTACTTCGCATTCACAGACATATCATTACCACCAACAACAATAGTCTCCATATACTCCACAAAGATCTACTCAGTCTTACGCTCCACAACAGCACACTCCATGGCAGGAGAGAATAGAGGGTCAGGGTCACCACTCTAAGACTGAAATATCTTCCCAAGCCCTGGCACTGAATCGGATCATGGACATGCTGAGCACACTCAAAATCGCATACAAGATTGAGATGGAGCGGGTTAACCATCATCTGGATGAGTTAACCGCGCCAAGACCACTCTCCCAGTCCAGCCTCAAATGAACCCTAACAACAAGAGGAGGCACTCAGATCAGGTAGACACCACGACAGGTACGCTCTCTTTTCCTGAATTCTTATCTAACATCATTCATCTTAGGAGCGGTAGATCACCACGAGCACCTGATCAAGAGGAGGAGAGGGTACATGATGAGGAGCAAGAGCCGATCCATGATACCCATCTTGATGTTGAGGAGGAGGACTACCATGATGATGAGGATCGGCAGCTTGACGATCGGAGATAGGGGAGCGATGTTGAGACGGTTGACATGGACACAGGCGAGTCAAATGACGATATCACACCAAAACATGCAGACACTCCCGAAGAAAATGTTTCTTCTCCTATTCTAGATAATTTTGTACATAATTCTGAGACTCTCGATGTAAATGCGGGATCCTGCTTTTAATAGAAAAGAGAATTTTGCTGTACCATAGCTTGTTCTTTTTCCCGATGCTTTGTATGGAAAAGGAAATAAAAAATACAAAAATAATGTTGTTACTCCAAAGACTGGGCGGCTATTAAAAGATCACATCTTTCTGAAGATTCCACTCCATGATGTCTTGGATCACTTCCCCACGCTCAAGCAACAACTGAAGAATAGATGTACCATGCGTAGGAAGAAGAAGTCACGTATAAAGAAGCATGTTTTGACCAAGGCCACATCTTGTGCTATTCAGAACAGATTACCTAAGAAGAATAAAATTTCATGAGCACATTATGTCATATGCGAGATTTCAAAAGCCGTATTCGATCGCACTCTATTAGATAATGGTTCCTCCATCAATCTATTACCTTCATATTTACTCGACAAGCCCGAGTTAGGCCCTCTTTACAAATCTCGCTCGATCCTTCAATTTGCTAATAGATATGTAAAGAGACCTAGGGGCATTTTGAGGAACGTTATCGTGACTGTTAGGGGTGTAAGAAAATTCTCAAGTTCGATATTCGCTCAGGTTCGGCTCGATAAAAGTTCGATTAAAATTCGATTCGGAAATAAACGAACCGAACCTGAACACTAGTTTAGGCTCGATTAAATAAACGAACTAAATCTAAAAATCATAGGTTCGCTCATGTTTGATTTGTTAAAAGCTCAATAAGCATACACATATACTATTTACAAATCCTTATCCGTAGAAGTGGACCTTATTTTGAGATAAGTGGATTTTGTCCAAGGAAAAGTGAATTTTGTCTAAAGATAACTAAACATTTACGGGATAAGTAGGTTTTATCTCGGTATTAGAGAATAAATAGTCACATCGTGTTTACAACATCCACCATCTATGTGTCTAGTATTTTTCCCTTCTTTATCCTCAAATCAACAAAACAAGTGTAAACCTTATCAAATTTCTCAACATTATTCTTGTTCCTTATCCTCATCTGAACAGATATAAAAATAATATATAATAATGCCTTTTTCAAAGAGACGAATCCTTGTTAATATATTTTTTTAAAAGATGAAGAGGAGTTAGATAAAGAAAAAAAACTAAATGAATATTTATTCTAATTGTAGACGAACATATATATTTCCATTTCTCTTCTTTTAAATCCCTCTTAATAGAGAATTCATAAGTTCGATATTCGCTTAGGTTCGATTCGTTTAAAAAGAGGTTCGATTCGGATTCGGTTTGAAAATAAATGAACCGAACCTGAACACAAGCTTAGGCTCGATTAAATAAACGAACCGGATCTAAAAAATATAGGTTCGCTCCGGTTCGGTCTGTTTACCCCCCTAGTGACCGTGCAAGGCATACAATACCCAATGGACTTTACTGTCCTGGACATGGATTTCCCTACACAGTTACACCTTACCCCGATCATTCTTTGGAGGCCTTTCTTAGAGACCGTGAAGGCCCTCTTCGATTATAATACATGGAAGGTACCACTTCATGCCGAGGGTGAGAAAGTACATATAGAGATCATGAGAGAATCACATACATCTAGTGCCACATCTACAACTAATTCCGATGCCTTGAGTTCTTTAGCGACATACGATTACATGGATGAGGTTCGTCTTGGCGACCTTGAGAGTTATTGAGTAGAGACCTAGGATATCCTAGCAGAGGATGGGTTCGATAATACAGTTGGCAGTTATTCTGACGGTACACTTTATTTTAGCATGGATGGTGATGATCACATGGAGCAGTTAATTGGTGATTTTATTGCATACATTTTAGATTCAGAAAATTTACACAATTCCTCCACCTCATATGATTAAGAGACTAAGTTCCATTTAGCTGAGTTATTTTCCTCTAGTCATCCTGAGGATGAGCACAGTAGCAAGTCGGATGATGTTTTAGACATCTTCTGTAGTCCGACTCTAGAGTAGATTGAGATGGTGGATAACCATAATGCAGATACATCTACCACCAACATAGATTCCATCACACAAATAGATGATGTTACAACAGAACCAGATTTTACCTTGTCAGAATTGAAGACCTTGCCACCAAATATGAAATATGCTTTCCTTACGGGTCCACACCGAAATTTTCCTGTCATTCTCAGCGCATATTTGACCAAAGAGCAAGGCTATTGGGTGGACTGTATCCGATCTTCGTGGGATAAATCCTGCTTTGTGTTCTCACCATATCTATCTTGATCATGATAGCAGACCTTCCAGGGAGTTTCAACGAAGGCTGAATGTCTTACATGATGTTGTCAAGAAAAAAATCACGAAATGGTGCAACACATGGTTTATTTATCCTATATCCAACTTTGAATGGGTTAGCCCATTACATGTTGAAACGAAAAGTCAGGAATTTAGATGGTTAAGAATGAGAGTGGAGAGGAGATTCCAAAGAGAGTAACCACATCGTGGCGGATGTGCATTGATTACAGGAAATTGAACGTCGTGACGAAAAAGGACCACTTCTCGTTGCCTTTTATAGACCAAGTTATAGAGAGGTTGGCAGGGAAGGAGTACTTCTGTTTCCTTAACAGTTACCATATACAATCAGGTTACAATTGCTCTTGAAGATCAGGAGAAGACCACCTTCATATGTCTCTTTGGCATGTATGCTTTTAGACGGATGTCCTTTGGACTGTGCAATGCCCCTGCTACATTCTAGAGGTGCATGCTTGCCATCTTTGAGGACATGGTTGGTGACTTTCTCAAGGTCTTTATAGATGATTTTCGCTCTACAGTGAGTTCTTTGATGATTATTTAGCACACCTAGACCATGTTCTTCAGAAATATTATGAGGTAGATCTCGTTTTGTCTTAGGAAAACAGCCATTTTATGGTTACAAACGGGATCATGTATGGGCATCTCATCTCCAAGCGAGGCATGGAGGTTGACCCTGCCAAGGTGGATGTCATCAAACATCTCAAACCACTGTCCAACATTAAGCAGTTACGGTCTTTTCTTGGGCATGTCGGCTTTTACCAACGGTTCATCCAGGATTTCTCGAAGATTGTCCTACCGTTAACTGAATTATTAGGCAAAGACATTGAGTTCTTGTTAGATGACAAATGTCTTAGTGCCTTCCTCACATAAAGAAAGATTATTAGTGCTCATGTCCTACAGTCACTATTAGTGCTCATGTCCTACAGTCACCTGATTGGTCTCTTCCCTTTGAGATCATGACGGATGCATCAGATTTTGCGGTCGGGGCAGTATTAAGACAGAGGAGGAATGAACTTCTAGTTGCTATCCACTATGCCATCCGCACTTTAGATGATGCTCAACGCAATTATACAGTGATAGAGAAAGAGATGTTGGCAGTGGTATTTGCATTAGACAAATTCAGATCATATCTTCTTGGCTCGAAAATCACAATGTATACAGATCATTCAACTATTAGATTTTTGATGGAAAAGAAGGATGCTAAGGCACTCCTTAGATGGATTCTCTTACTTCAGGAGTTTGATTTGGAAATTAGAGATAAACCTGGGGTAAAGAACGTGGTAGCTGAATATCTCTCCCGATTACTGATAGAGTAGCCTTCATATGAGTACACGTCGGAGATTGCAGAGAGATTTCCAGATGAGAGCATCTTTGCAGTTACAAAGCTTCCATGGTTTGTAGATGTAGTGAAGTTTCTGGTTACATAGAAAAGTCCACAGGGTTGGCTGGAAGATCGAGTCGATAGGCTAGCATCTGAGGCGCGATACTACCATTGATAGGATCCGATTCTTTTTCGTGAAGGACCAGATTGTATTTACAGATGATGTATTCCTCAAGAGGAGTACAATAGTGTCCTCACTCTGTGCCATTTCTTAGAGGTAGGGGGACATCATTCAGGGAAGAGGACATCACAGAAGGTACGTCAGAGCGGATTTTGGTGGCCGACTCTTACTAGAGATGCTTGCATATTCGTGAAGAGTTGCCTGGATTGTCAGAGAGCCGTAGGAACAGTCAGTGCTAGAGATGCGATGCCTATGTAACCTTTGCGAGATCTTTGACGCATGGGGCATAGATTTTATGGGACTGTTTCCCTCCAGCAATGGCTTTGAGTACATTCTTCTCGCTGTAGATTATGTTAGTAGATGGGTGGAGGCTATACCCGCACGAACCGCTGACAGCAGGACAGTGTGCATGTTCCTGAGGGAACACATTATTTCAATGTTCGACATTCCACATATTCTCATTTCAGATGGGGGTAGCCATTTCATTAGTAAGGAGGTGATAAAGCTAGTAAAGAACTATGGCATTTATCATAGAGTAGCTTCTCCTTACCACCTACAAACGAATGGCATGGCTGAAGTCTTAAATAGGGAGGTGAAATCCATTCTTCATAAATTAGCACAACAAGATAGGAAGAACTGGTCACAGCTTCTAGACCACGTTCTTTGGGTATATCGTACTGCTTATAAGACTCCCTTAGGTACTTCATCATTCAGACTAGTTTATGGGAAGCCATGCCATTTGCCCGTGGAGATCATGCACAAATCTGAATGGGCTATCAAAGAAACTTCACTCGATATACAGAAAGCATGAGCCAAGAGGAAGCTAGATCTAAATGAACTAGTAGAGATTTAAAATCAGGCGTACGTGAACACCCTCATTTCTAAGGACAAAGTGAAGAAATGACATGATAAGCATATTTGGCACAAGACTTTTGTCCCTGGGAAGAAAGTATGGTTGTTCAATGCACGATTATGAATTTTTCTTGTCAAATTGAAAAGCAAGTGGGAAGGACCGTATATAGTTAAAATGGTTCACGACAATGGTAGTATTGCTATATCAGACGTGTCACATGGTACAGAGCCGTTCATAGTGAATGGGAAGATGCTGAAGCACTTCATGGAGACTACTGATCATCTGGTTCGTGTTGAAGTGATCTAGTTTGTATTGGATGCATGAATATTGTTCCACTTCATTTCATCCTGTACAGATACGTGTGAGCCAGGCGGTTTTCCTGCAGTACACACCTGTATATCATTCTTAGACCACAATCGTCCCCTATTTTTTTCGTCTTATAGGCTTAGGATACCAAATCCAAAGTATAGGGGGAGCGATTGCTCATTGATTCTTGTATTTCTATTTTGTTCTTTTTACTTTTCTTTTGTTTTCCTTTCTCTTTCTCTAATCACTGGTCCCTAATTTTGGCCACATTCTTTTCTATACTTAGGATGCCTTATCCTAAGTATAGTGGAGACCGAGTGATTTCGTTGATTTCATTCTTCTTTCTCCTTTTGTTCCTCCATTTGTATATTCATTTTCCTCAGCCACCTCATTTTTGTTTTCCACTATACTTACAATGACTGGATCGTAAGTATGGGGGGTTGATTGACTTCTATTCTTTTATTCTTTTTCACCCAATTTTAATTAGCACATGTTATGTCCTCCTTTTTCTCTTTTGACGCTATGAGGACAGAACACAAGCTAAGTATAGGGGGTGGACATATATTTTATATATACTTCCGTACATAACTCATACTTTTGTGTATTTTCTATATCTATAAAATCCATAAAAAGTGGGTGAGGGTTAATTTAAAATCCATCTATTTATTATTTATTATTTATAAAATCTTTGTAAATAAGTAAAATATGCCTAAAATCCTTATTTAAAATTCTTTAGTTTAAAATATGTATTTAAAATTTTTATAATACTTGTTTAAAATTCTACCTATTAAAATATGTAAAAAATCATTTAATCCTTGTAAAATTCTTTGTATATAAAATTTATAAATTACATTAGTTATTTATCCAAAAAATATGGATATTTTTTTTAAATTCTTATACAAAGGCTTGTTTATAAAAATTGTATAAATCCATGAAAATGCAAAGTCTAAAATCTATAAGAATTATAAAATCCTTGAAATCCATAAAAATGAGTAAAATTCAGAAAATATACTTCACAAAAACATGATTGCATTTGCATTAGCATTTTTCAGAATACGTTTGATTTCTAGAACAAAAGATTGGAAAAAGTCTAAAGGAAGGAGCTTGATTATGGCCTTTAACTCTCATTGTATGGAACCTAGTCAGGAAGTGGAATTTAGACTCTTCAGGCTTTGACATAAATATTTGGGTTCCATAAGACCATGTTTGGGAAGTCAACTCAAAAGTACCTAAGTAGAACACTTGGTGTCATCCGTTCAACTCTTCATTAGTGAACCAATTTTGGACACATGCACTATGCACTTAACTCGAGTTGCTTGGGGCTGCGAAGGGCAATCCATTTTAGTGGTGCATTTTCATCAATGTCTAGTGGCGCTGACGTCTAAAGTCGGGAGAGATTGGGGTTGCAATACTTGCTTCGGATGAGGGAAGGATCTGCTGGCACAATTTTTCCAAGACCTCAAAAAATGGACGGAATGAAAAGATGCTATATCCGTCGAGGCACAAAAAGATTGATGCAGTGCAAGCAACATTACAAAGCCAATTCATAGAATAAGCCACCAAATACAAATAAGACCACAATGGTCCGAACTTCCAGCAAAAAGCATGCACATCTTAATGGAGACTTAGCTACACTTGCTGGGCTTCACAAGGAGATGGGTCTACACTGGTCGCACTCTAGTTCTTTTCTCATTCTTCTACTTTCTCTGTATATTCCATTGTGGACACAGCGTGACATGAATTTAGAAGGGAATACCCCCCTCTTCAAGGAAAGAGTAGCTAGATGAGGAACCAATGGGAGTGTATTATTGGGATGGGCAGTTTCTTCGCTTCTTTTAAGAGGGAAGAACTAAAACAACTCACACACCATACAGATTGAATTCAAGGTTGATAGAGTTTGCGATATGAATAAGTGGATCTGAACTGGCTGTTGAGGTGAACCTATATAAGGATTTGTGGAACTTGAGGACTGTTGAGACTAAAATCCTAATCATATTTAAGGCTTTGACAAAATGCTTATTTCAGGCACGATCGAGCTCTGTTCTTTATCTGTTATAACGAATTGGTTCAGGAAAACAAATTGATTCTAATGTTCTTTCTTTTTCCCTTATTTATCAAATAAGTGTTTGCTAAGGGACTAGCAAAGTTTAAGTATAGGGGGTTGATGAATCCATGATTCATTAACATTCTTTCTGCATTTTGTCTTAAAACCCTTAACAAATACATGTAAAGACTCATTAATTTCTATCTTTTAACAAAACCACTCTCCTGAATAAAAATGCACTTTTATGCATCTAAATCATGTAAGAAAAATAAAAGAATAAAAATAAAGAAAATAAAAAAGGTAAATTGTAGATATGTATATATGTACAATATGACTTATAAAATAAATATAGTTGAAAGATATATTTATAACCTAATCCTCGAGACCAAGTCAGCATGGATTGGTCGACAAATAAATAAGTAGGGGAGATAAGTAAGGAAACCACGAAAAGAATTAATTATACATTTCACACACTCTTCATTAATTATCCAATAAATACCAAAAATAAATGATTTTTATTTAATTCATATGATTTCACCAAATTCTTTTCCTAATTATTTCTAAAAATGTATAGGAAAATATAAAAATAAGTTATAAATAATACGTTGTATATATGCCGAGAAATCCAACTTGTAAACACTGCTTCCGAACATCATAACTTTCTCACACTAACTCCAATTTCACTCTACTCACCTTTAAAGTTCATAAAATAATATTATCTAATAAATGAAGGTGATTTCACTAAAATCGGAGTCCGTTTGAAAAAAGTCGATTTTGGTACCTAACCATAATTGGGTTTCTGGGATATTTATTTTATCTAGAATACATTATTTATTATTTTAGTGATTTTATAATTTTTAAATATTTTGGTGATCTTGTATTTTAGCCTCGATTTATTTCATAATTTTTGGAGCCTATTTGTTATTTTAAATAAATCAAAAACCCTAATTTATAGGTAAAATTGAATTGTATAACTTATACTTGTATTTACTAATATATTTATATTAATTTATTAAAATCAACAAAAATTCACACATACTCTATTTATTATACTAATAATTAATAAAATATAAAAATGGTACACTATTTATTAATTTATGAAATTAAAAATCAATTACTTATTTATCAAGTAGTAACTATATCTATTTATAAATATAATATTTATATTTCGTAAAATGTTTATTATCTACAAAAACTAATTATTCCATAATTTAGATAATTTAATTATCTGCTTTTCATTTTTATGCCTATTTAAAATAATGATATTTACTATTTAATATATTTATTAAGGTATTTACATAAATCGGCCAACCAGGTGTTGACAAGTATCAACACCTAGTGCTTTCTTCCTCAAGAACTCAGGTCGTTCTTCTGTTCTAACAACCTTTCTTCCTTAATTATTCAACCCATCTTCTTCCTCCTAAAGTCGATCCAAACCCCCCATCTCCTACTCCAAACCTCCTACATCCATGCCAGCCGTTCATCCATAACTAACCCCCCTCTGAACGATCTATACAAAGCCACGAACTTCTCCCTAACAAACAAACAAACTCTCATGTACCCTCAGTTCCGATAGCCGACAACCCAACTTCAAAGCCTCGCTCTGCCTCACTCCGGCCGTGATAGGGCCCAAGGTCCACGCTGCATGGAAGAAGGATGTCCGGAGGAGATGTTCCAAGGTCCATCTTGGACTTGCATCGTCGTTGCCGTCGCGTGGAGCTCCGGGAAGACCGCCCCGTCGAGCGATGACCTGTAGAGTTATATACTCTGCAAATCCCATGTATTCCTCCACTATTTCTTATTTTATTTCTTGATTCTCTTATATCAATTAGACCACTTAAGTGTGTAATTACGATGTTGTAATAACCTTCTTAATCGCATCCCTTTAATCACCCTTCATATCCGTTCCAAAGCACTCAAAATCATCTCCATTTCTCTTCTATTTTCACTCTTATCATATTCTCTGGAAACTCATTATTAGATCTGCAAAGTTTTAATCTTCTTGGCTGATTTCGTTGCAAATCGAGCACCCAAATACTTCATTTGTAGGTGTTCTACATAATCGGAGCATCAATCCTTCAATTGGAACATCATCTTCGACGATTCATGCCAAATCTTTCAAGAGCAGGGCATCTACAACTCCAGTACACCTTCGCAGCCATCCGCCTTCTTTGATGATGCTTTCCAACCACCTCCACTGACCTTGACACATCGCCCACCGCAGGCAAGCTCGAGGGGTGAAGGAGGCACCCCTCTGGCCCTGCAGGAGGTCGGATCTCACAGCCGTTCGTCAGAGAGAAATCAGAGAAGGGAGCATCGTCTCCATCTGCAAGAAGGGGAAGCACAAACAAGAACATCCGTGCATACAGGCTTGTGCCACGTATCCACTTTGGATGCTCTATATTTACGCAGAGCTTGTAATCGCAGTCGTTGAAGCGAACCAGTGTGAAAATTACATATTAAACCCAACCGATGTTCCATAAATTCAAAGCACTCCAGAAGTTTTCCAGATTTGCATTTAGGTCCCCGTGCATGGACCTAAATGCAAAACTTTTAGTTTTTCTTCCAGTTTAGTCCCTGAGCAGGGACCTCTTTGTAACAAACAGTTATACTTTTCTTGCACTTATATCCCTGTACTGTAGGGGTATTTTTGACCTCATTTGGTCTTGTTTTTTCCTTAAATTTTCTAGGGTAGTTACACAATTACCTTAGATACATTTCTTGATATTTTTCACGGATTTTTGTTGCGTAATTTTTTTGATTTTCTAACCTTGTATCAGTTTTGAAGCTCTTTTCTTGCCTTTTCAAGAAGAAATAAAATCACGAAATCTCTTCTTTTCTCGAAAGCTGCAAGATAGTTTTTCTGCCTGCTCGAGTTCGACCTAGGGAAACTTACTTGGATAAATAAAAAGTTCAAGGATAAAATAGGAGAGCCGACTTTATTTTCCTTCATTCTTTCTCTCTCTCCTATTGTATCTGATTTTTGTTTGATCGATCGAAATCCAATCTCTGTGGTCCTTTCTACACTGATGACCACTTCTCATCAGTTAAAACTGCGGGTCGGATTTCGATTCATTACGTGGGAGGAATGAAAATCTTCCTTTCTGCAAAAATTTTATCCTCTCAGTCGGCTGAACCTGATGCGAGCCAGATCGGTAACTTCTCCCAGGGTACCCACGAAACCATCCATGAAGCTTGGGAGCGATTCACAGACTGTAGGAGAAGTGCCCCCATCATGAGATACCGAGGACCCGTCTCGTCTAACAATTTTTCGGTGGACGGCATGTAGAGAGCCAAAGGCTCGCCGATGCGACCATTAGGGGATCTCATTTCAATAAGGATGAAGATTTATTCTAGCAAATTTTCGATGAAATGGCCAAAGTAGAGGTCACCCTCTCTTCATCCTGTACGTGTCAGAAACAAGTACACATGGTAGCATCTCGTGAGGCGGAGAGAGATGAGAGCTCCAACCTTAGTATCATCAGGGGCCATCTCTCAAAGGTTGTCATCATTGAGAAATGATCACAGGATCTCGAGAAGCTTGTTCTGATCGAAAAGAGGACGCAACACTTAGATAGGCTGCACAAGATGACCAAGCAGTTGTAGTTGCTGGTGAGCACCATCAGTTCTGTCCCATCGGCAACACTATCTACAGAGACTCCTGTTGAGAAGAAGGACGAGCCCTCATCGCAACAACAACCTCAGCTGAGTTAGCAACCATCGGCAGTCCAACACGTATACTACGTGCAGGCGCCTGATCAGGGCATGCCACAACAGCATATGGTGGTGTACCAGCCAGACTTCCTTCCACCTTTCGATCCAGCCTTCCCATCACCACCATTGATTAAAGAAGTCAACAGTCTATGGAGTAATGATGCACAGTTAGCCCGTCCTACCGGATATCCACAGGGCCTGCCACCAACCAATAGGGACTACCACCAACCCTAGGGTGGTCGCTATAAGCAATCCTCTCATCCTCCATCTCAATATCACTAGCGTCCATAGACCTAATATCAATGGAGGCAAAATCAACCATATTCGCAACCATAGTACTGCCAGTCACAACTGTACCATCAGTGCGCCACTACACCACCTCATCAGTGCCCTCCTCCCTCCTATCAATAGTACAGGCTTCATCCACATCATCAACCCCATCTGCAGTCGCAGCCTCGTCCCCCAAACACTGAGCAACAACGTGGTCTGCATGCTGAAACTTCTGAGGCGAGTCCTATGAACCATATCCCGGACTACTTGGCCCAACTTGTAAAAGGCCTAGCTGATATGAGGAAAAAACTAGACGACCTGACCACCACTAAAACTTCCATTCCAGCACAGGTCGAAGCAAATCCCAATAGCTTCAAAAGAAAAGAGCAGATAGAATGTGAAGTCCACTATGTACCCATGGAGCCAGATGATTGTAATATTGATTTATCTAATGCCATCACTCTCAGGAGTGGTAGGAATTTACCTCCATCTACCACAAGACATGGGGAGAGTAAAGCTTTGAAAGGTGAATCGTCATCTTTTGCATCAATTGCACGAGCAACAAGGACGGGTGATGATGAAGAAGAAGGAGGAGCCATGTCAGTTGCCATTCATCTCCACTACCAACAGCAAAACAACAAAAAATTAGAAAACTCCAAAAAACCCAAAAAGATGTTCGCAGTCACTGTGAAGCCGCGCCAACCACGGAGGAGTCGCCAGCAGTAGCCGATCCTACGCAAGCCGACGGAGTAGAGGCCGCGCTTTTTGCTTGTCCACCAACACCAACATCTTCTCCACCAGCTTGTAACTTTTTGTGATTAGGATGTACAGAATATTATGGACATGGATTTTGTTGTAAATAAGTGTTGGCACAGGATCCTCCAGGATTGATATTAATTAATGGATGATAAGAAGTCATCGTCGTTGCTATCCCCAAAAATCCCGTGGCAGACAAACAAATTATTTTTTCTTCTCTCGCTGCAAAATAAATATAGAAAATAATGTGGAGCAAGAGAAATTTTTGCTATTATTTACCTGTATAGCGGACATGATCGAACTCAGGGAGGCTACAATTCCCGAGGGTTATTTAATTAATCGATAAAAAATAAATTAAAATAAAAAGGAAATCTCAATGGAAAACTATCCTTGGTTTTTGTGGAAATTTTCAATTTTTCTATTTTGTACTTTTTTATTTCTATTTTTTATTTTTTGATTTTCAAATTTTTAGTGATTTTAATTTTGCAATTATTTTTATTTTCAAATAAACAACAATATGCAAAAAATAAGAACTACGCACACTAAACTCTTTTTGTATTTTTCAATTATATCAAAAATGATCAGAAAAATCCATAGAAAATATTTTTGTGTTTTGAAGACTTCGAAATGTTTTTGGGTAATTTTTGAAAACTTTCAGATGTTTTTGTATTTTTCTAAAAATCAAACAGTTGTAACAATGAGAAGCAATGCACAACCTGGAGTAATTTGCAACTTAAAAATTTTTAAATGACCAAAACTCCTGGCAATTATTTTTATGATAAATATATACAAATATCTACAAACAGGATCAAGAATCACGATTTTTGGATTTTTGTAGAAATTTCTGTGATTTTTATAATATTTTTTATGTTTTTCAATTTTTTGGGTTTTATAAATATTTAAAGCACGGAATTTGCAACGAAATTAAAAGGTAGTAAAATACACCTACGGTAATTTTATTGTAATTTTTAGGCAAATTTTTGACTTTTTATGATTTTCTAAATTTCAAGAAGAGAAAAAGACACTGTTTTTTATTTTTAAATAATAAGAAATGATGAAAAATGCAATGAAAAATTTATGCTAGAATGATAAGCACATCAGGAGCATAGCATAATTTTCTCAGAATTTTTTAGCGATAAAAACTATTTATTCTAATGAAAAAATCATGCAAATTTAAAGTCTGGAAATGAGGGACTAAAATGTGAGTATTTGAAGTTTTGGAATTAAAATGTAATAATAAATAAAGTGTAGATAAATATCAAAAATTACCCAAAGAGAGCATGTTGTGCACGTGGTCTCTGATTGAAAGGGGTGTTCGCGTAATTTTCAGCACTTTGGAGGGGGTAGTTGCAAATTCCTCCGGAATAAATTTTTACACCCCCTAGGTTTCTTCGTTTGTTGTTCTACTCACGCCCAAACAAAGGGGACACCGCCCCATTTCTTTTTCCTTGCCCGAGGTTGTGGGTAACGGTTGTAACAACGATGGTAGTCGGTGCTGGTGGCTGCTACATGGCTGATGATGGTGGCACAGTATTGCAGGGGTGGTGGAGGAAGGCCGGCCGAGCGGTGGCGGTCCGGAGTTGATGGAGGGGCGGCCGCAAGCGCTAGTTGTGCGCCGAGAACGGAGGAGCAACGGGCGGAGGTCAGCCCAGGTGAACGAGGGTTGCAGCGGCGAGGCGGATGGTCGGTGAAGAGCAGGCTGAACTCCAGTGGGCGCGGGCTGCAGATCTCTACCTGTGGTGGAGCGGCTGTTGGAAGGGGCGGTGACGGCGATCCTGGAAGATCTTCGGGCGGGGCCGTGGATGTTGGCGCGTATGCACGGCTTCGATGGAGCGCCAAAAGTGGCTGCGATCGTCGGCTATCTGGTTGAAGGGTCAGTGCCGCAGGTGGCTGCGGTGGATTCGCGGTCGGCAGATCTCCTGCAAGTACAGGGTGTTCGCAGTGGTTGACAGCTTCTCAGAGGTGAGATGGTGGTGGCAGATCTTTGCCCATGCAGAGAAGCATGTTGAGCAGCGGTGGGTGGCGCGTTCGCTGGGCAGTGTGTGTGCGGCAATTTTTTTTGTGTTTTTTTGTTTTTATTATTTTATTTTTTTCAAATGTAATCAGTAATAAAAAACTTTTTTTAATTTTTTTGTAAATCTGAAATATAGGAATTAAAAGCAGGAAAAAATGTTTTTTTACTTATTTTTATTTTTATTATTTGTATTATTTATATTTTTTAGATGATCCTGCAAAACAAATGTTAGAGGGAAAGAAAACAAAATTTCTTATTTTTTATTCTTTTTATTTATAGACAAATTAGGATGCGAGCATGATGACCCGATCCCAAAAATCAAAACGGAATGTGTGAGTGGATGTGGATCCAGCAAAACGGAAGAATCGAATCCGATTCTCCGGCCACCGTGCGTGGTCGGCGTTGAGAGATCGTGGGAGATAGAACGTGAACGTGGAGAGATCAAGAAAATGAGATGAAAAACCGAGTTGGTGGCGGACTAAATCGTGAGTGATGATTTTAAGATCTAGATAAAAAAATGAAGATGAAATAAAGAGGCAAGAAAATATAACTACGATTAGTCTAGGATAAAAATAAGAAAAAGAATGGATCTCACCTTAGGATCGGAAAAGACCTTGATCACCTCGACGAAGGCCGACGCGCTGTCATCGGACAGCTCGGAGGCAAGGCACCCTTCTGCGACAAGAAGATGCTTGGAGATCGGGCTCCTCTCACTAAAGATTGATCAAGTTGGAATGATGGAGAAGGAGCCATATAATATAAAAGATGGAAAATGAAATTTGAATTTTTGAATTTTTTGGTTGAAGATAAGAGATAAGAGAGATGAAAATTGAAATGAGATAAAGAGTTGAAAAAGTATTTACAAAATTAACTTTTTTTTGAATTTTCGTCACTTTATTAATATGAAAAATAAATGTTATTTTTTTTATTTTTTGTGGTAGTTAGTTAAGAAAATTAACTATATACATATGCTATATACATATATGACATTATATACATGGGTAAATAAGCAAATTGTTTTTTTAATTAATTTTTTTATATTTTTTTATTTTAAATAAAAATATTTACAAATATATATACCAATACAATATGCACAAAATACATGGGAAAATTACACAAACCACCCCAGAAAACCAACTTTTTACTCGTTTCTCAAAAATTAAGAAAACACAGCCATTTTATAGATAATTTAATTTAGAATACAATGGAAGTGAGTTTGGTTCAATTTGAGTTCATATGGAGGAAATTGGTCTTTCAATTATTATTTGGTGGCTTTTTCCAAGTGTGGTTGCTTTTATCTGTACATGATTTGATTGTGCATTTATTTTTATTATTTAGGACACATTTTTATTTACAACTTTGGTTTTGAAAGTTATTTGATTTGAGGTCAATTCAGGTACAAATAAAATAGTGTAATATACAAATATACACAACACACATTTTTTTTGGATTTTCTGATTAAGGACCCTATCTCTCCCTACTTTATTCCTGGTCGATCAGGTCAAGTCTTGATCATCTCTTGGTGTTCAGGTCAGCCTATATCTATTACATATATACAGTCTGCCTCTTTTTTATTTTTTTTCTTTATCTTTCCTTTCTTTCTTTATTTATTTATTTTAGGTTAAAATGGTAAGAAGTGTACAATATTTACGCACAGATGCAAGTTAGTAAGAGCATGGAGTTAGTATTATATACAGGTGTTTTATAAGGGACTTTAAGCTAAGATAAATGAATAAAGATGACGAATCGCAGATTCATCATCCCCTATGCTTTACCTTTGCTAGTTCCTTAGAAAACATTTATTTGAAAGAATAAGTGAATAAAAAGAAAAAGAAAAAGAAAGAGAAAATAAAGAAATTAGGACAATATTGAGTATTAAACTTCTCTTCATAAAATTTTAGTTTGGAGCTCTGTCAGACCTTTGGATTATTAGTGTGTCGAAACCTTAATGGGAGATGGATTTAAAACCTAACATCCTCTAAGTTCCATAAGACTCCTATTCAGGTCTCCTCAACAGTCAGGCCATAACAAGTCTACATACACCAATTCTTATGACTATGAATCTTTACTTGTACGGTGTAAGTGATGTATAGCTCCCCATCTCAAAAGTAGCAAAGAAACATCCTTCCTCAACAAGGTAACTCTAGTTATCTGGTCTTGCAACTCTTTCCTCGAGGCACGGAGATATTCCCTTCTAAGTTCAAGTACAACCAGCTCAAGAAGAGGAGATGGAGAGAAGAATGGACGGTAACCAGTTTAGCTACCTATCCTTGGATGCATGACCAGTGTAGCCAAGTCATCCGCTGCAAGCTTACAAGAATTTGTCTTTGATGCTCTTATTGTAATAATTTTTTTAATCCTTGTATATACACTTCGGCAGGCATTTTACTTTTCAATCAGGCATGTCTACTTTTGAAGATTATGCATTTTTCCATACTACTTTTTTTTGAAAGCATATATAAGGTGCAACATGTACATAAGGAGTTTTTCCTCTTGAGCCAGTAGACCATCCCTCTTTTGAAGCATTATTGCAACCCCACAGCATCCTGTCTTTAGACCTCAACATCGCTAGACCAGGTTGAGACGCACTTCCTTCCCTAGAGGAAGATGAGAGGTTCCTCCTAGATGTCCTACCCTCGTATGCTACCCCTAGCCAAAAGATTCTGTCTCCTCACTACCTCATCCATGAAGAGCTACGTGTAGAGTGCTTGTCCAAGATAAGTCACGGTCTGAAAGAGTCATGCATATGTGTTAAGTGTTCTACTTAGACTAATCAAGATGACATGTGAACATAGTCTTATGAACTCAAAGAATTAAGTCACTAGGATCTGAAAAGTCTTAACTCCATTTCATATAAGGTTCCTCTGAAATTAAGTGGATTAATGTCCAACTAAGCTCCATTCTTCAATTTATTCCAGACATAGTTTAAATATTAATACTATCCTGAAAAATGCACATGCAAATGTAAGAAAATATGTACAATGCAATGAAAGCAATTTTTTTGAAAAAATGATGCATGTGAAAAGAATATTTTATTAAAACAATTTTCAAATTTTGAACTTTTTATGGATTTTTTGAAGAAAAATGTAGATGTAAAAGAAAGGGTTTTTTAATTATGCAAGTTTTTATAGATTTTTAGTTTTGTAGTTTTTTTTCAAAAAGGAAGAAGGGTTAATAAAATATATACAAGTATATACAAAATTTTTTTGTTTTTTTTGTTTTTTTTTTGTTTTTTGTTTGTTTTTGTTTTTTTGTTTTTGTTTTTTTTGTTTTTTTTTTTGTTTTGTGTTTTTGTTTTGTGTTTTTGTTTTTTTACACACGTGGATTTTATAAATTACATACATATCCCCAAAAATAATTATCTTAAAAAGTTCGAGTTATGTCTAAAGTATAAATACAATATGTACGACACCCCCTATACTTAGCTCGAACTATGTCCTCATAGTGATCAGAGAGCGATAAAGGAAGACATAACTCGTGCTAAGTATAGAAAAATGAAAAGACTCCTATGCTACAATGACTCAAAGAAAAGAAGAGAAGTTGGTGATCCCCCCTATACTTAGGATCAAGTAATCCTAAGTATAATAGAGTGTACAAAAGGGGAAAACCGATGAAGAGAATGTACAGAATCAAAAATAAAAAGACGATATGAACAACATCACCCCCCCATACTTAGGGTAGAGTATCCCTAAGTATAGGCAACAACAAGAGTGATGAACAAGACGAGTATGAACACCACAAATCATTCACCCCCCTATACTTAGGATAAAGCACATCCTAAGTATAGCATATATACACATACGGAAAAGGGGGTGACTGATAAAACGGAAGAAGAAAGAGTTAAATGAAATGATATACAAAAGGAGTGGATGTACAGAGGTTAAGAAGGTCGAAAAGAAACCTTCTTGCGGGACCGCTGAGGTATGGATCTAACAAGGTGTAGGTCGATATCGGGGTTATCATTAGATATGAACTGATCGGGATCGACCAAGAATGTATCCTCAGCGATTTCAGATTGTGCAGGCCTAAATCGATTAGTGGAAGTAGTATGGTCATGTACGGTTTGGGAAGTCTCACAAATATCAAAGTAAAAAGGCTCGATATCATTATCCAAAAAAGTAGGATCAATTTCAGCCTGGCGATCTTCTACTGGATCATCATCTTTATCATAAGGCCCAAATTCCTTTATAAAAGCAATCAAATCAAATTTGGCATGATAGGTTTCGTCTATCTCAGGGTGAATAAGAACAGATTCATCAGTGGAATTAGTCAAATCATGTCCGTCATGTCTAGTCTCAGAGTCTGCCTTCCATTCTAGGGTGTCTATCGTGTAAATCCTGCAGATGTCATCAATGCAACTCCACATACCAGAAGGGGGAACTCCAAGGTTTATGCTTTCCAAGTCTTCCTCCTTGAAGAGGAATTCTTGGGTTTCATTTTCATCCAACATATAACAAGAATCTCTGATATTATCATCGAGTTCAAATTACTTGGGGTTAGCTAACACAGGCAGGCTCTCATGGGATGCAGGTCTTTGTTCAGTAGTGGGTGTAGTGATCAACACATCGCTCCCTGTATCAGAACGGAAGCGAATCTCTCCTGAACCATAATCAATAACGGCTCCCGCAGAGGCGAGGAAAGGTCGTCCCAGGATGATTGGAGGGTTCTTCACAAAGGTGGAGGTCTCCATGAGCAATACGACATAATCAGAAGTGAAGTTCATGCCCTTAATAAAAATGACAGTGTTTTCTAGAATACCCTTCGGCCTCTTGATAGATCCATCAGCAAATTGAACTATCATCTTGGTTTTCTTGAGAGGCCCAAGTCGAAGAGGCTGTCCATAGAGAAGGGTATATATTGATTGAAGAACCGCCATCAAGGAGAGTGTTATCACAAGAATATACAGATATGGAGCAACTCAGAAGAGGTGTGGCAGTGTTCCCTTTCTTAAAATGTGGTCGATGAGAGATGGTGTAGGCAGTGGCCATGGTCAAGATGTGACACTCAGATCTTCTCCTTCGCTTTCTCTTCTTGTGTTGAAGAGTAGATAAATATGTGATGGCCTATTGAGGTAGGGATTTAATGATCTCATGAATAGTGGTCAACACTTCGGGTTCACTCAACATCATTTTGAATTTTTGGACCTCATCCGTATGAGGGAGGAGATCGGAATCAACATATACATGAGGATTATCAAGAGCAGTCTGTACAGTGGCATCCTCGAGGTCAAGGTTGGGACATGTGGTGAATAGGTGTGTGGGTAAATGATCGGGCATTTGACTCCTCTCCTCACATAATCAACAATGTGTCTCCCAGAATCTTTTTGTATTTTTAAAATTTTCTCATTTTTTTGTATTTTGGGCGATTGTAAACTCTCATGATTATCCTCAAGTGAATCCATATCCTCAAATAGTGGAGCAGCGTTCTGGCTTGTATTTATGTTAAATAGATTGCTAATCATCGAATTCATATGCTCCATCATCTGGTTCAGGGTCTCAAGTGTGGAGAACATGAAAGTTGACTCCGAAATCCCAGGATCGAGTGAGTGGGATGAGGGTGGGTGAGAATCAAAGTCCTCCGACTCCTGAAATAATGGGTTAGGTGGATATGCACAAAAATCAGGAGGACTGTCCTCCTGGAAAAAGGAAGGTGGATCGATTGGAGGGTACGAGGTATCCGCGAAGATCGGATTAAAATAACTCCATTCTGCCATCTCCGAAACAAAAGACGGGATCGGGAGAGCTCGAGGGTCGAGTCAAAAGATATGGAGAAAAAGGCATAAGTATACAGAAGGATCGAGTATTCACACAAGCAATCAAACTCAATACAAACCCCAAGTTAACCAACTCAACTCAATGTGAAGACAGTGGAGGTTCGGTCAATTATCTTGTCAATTTTAGAGTTTGGTGAGAATACAATCTATCAGAGCGGTTAGAGCGAGCTGTTAGGAACCCAATGCTCTCAGGAGACTGGCCTAATACCAAAGTTAGATCTTTCCCAATCATTATGAATTGCGGACCATTTACCAGCTACCCGATCAATTCAATCTCTTAAGGATGTCACGGGCCGCTTTACCGGCTATCGGAGAGATCCTCACTGGAGAACGACTAACCCAAGATAGTAGTCTGAAAAGAGTTTGGGCGTGGTTCTATCCTAATGTGCGGGTCGCTCTCTCTACATACAAACCAAATAGTGAGGGGGTTACTCTCCCCAAAACAATGATTTTTCCTTGTGTTTATTTTAGGGTCAAGTTTTCTTTAGTAGTCCCGTATATTAGGCAGTTGTCACATGGTTAAAATATTTTCAATGGATCACCTACCGAGTGTCCAATTTCCTTTTTAACTTATGTGAGTGAAAACGATTAATGAGATCGGAAATGCCAATGCTCGATTAAAAACAATGATGCATGCAGGGTTTAGAGGTGCGTACCTTGTTGCCAGCACTCTACATGCAAAATGATCCGCGCAGAATTTAAATACCGAAAAGTAAACTATCCTATATGATGCAAGTGAACCGTCCTAGATGATAGCTTATACTAACGGGCAAGAACAAGTTAATTTGACTAAGTCCAAATTACGCTCTACTTTATAGGTACATAACTTCTTGTTTATGGTGTTTGGACCTCATTAATTACCTAGCTCAAGCAAATTAATTAAAGAGGTCAATAGGTAGTTCACGAAATCCGCGGGGAAAAAAATAAGGTAATAAAAACAAAACTGGTGAGGTCCCCCAAGTGCACCGGCACTTGGCGAAACAGACCCTGCAACAAATGAATGTCCGTTTACAAGAGTTCAAATGCTAGAATAAATAAATAAATAAATATTTTTTTGGTCTCTTTCAATTCTTCTTCTCCTCTTCTCACGCTATCCTGCGGCTCAGTGAAGAATCAAGTCGCCTCCGCTTTGCTTGGGTATTTCCTTCTAAGGTCTGTCGCATTGTGTTCAGAATCGAAAAGGGGGAGAAATTATAAGAAGATGAAAAGAACTTGAGGGTGACCAGTGTAGTCATCTCTTCCAAAGCATACCCCATGAACATTGAATAACTGTCTCATGTGTGTGAAAGGTTTTAGCTCTTCCCATCAAGAATGTCAGACTATAATGCAAACCTCTCCCCCAATAATTCGTCCTCGGAGAGTCAGGTATTTCCTTCTAAGGTTTGTCGCGCTGTGTTCACAATCGAAAAGGGGAAGAAAGTAGAAGAACGGGAAAAGAATTGGAGGGTGACCAGTGTAGTCATATCTTCTTGTGAAGCCGGCCAATTTAGCCAAGTCTCCACCAAGATCTGCAGGTTTTCTTGAAGCTTAGAGTTTTTTCGTCAAATATTTATTTGGTAGTTAATTTCTTTTGTTATAGATTTTTGGTAGCTCTGCATGGATCTTGTTGTGCCTCTACGGATACAAAGTCTTTCTTTCCACACATATTTTGAGGTCTTAGAAAAAAATTATGCCCAATCTTCCATCCCTTATTTGAAGCTTTATTTCAACCCATACTCCGGTCTTTAGATGTACACGCTATCAGAAAAGAGACCCGCACAGTCTTCCAACATCTCATCTGAGTTGAGCTAAGTGTATAGTACGAGAGTACAGATTAATTCCCTATTCAGAAGTTATATCCAGAATTAGGTGATAGGTTAGACACTAAGATTCAATGTCTGTACATTGCCATGTGGAACTCGAAGAATTAAGTCAAAGACCTGAAGCTTCTAAAATCATCTTTCTCGATGAAGTTTCTCTGGAAATTAGGTAGATTAAGGCCAAGTCAAGACCACTCTCCACTTCTATTCATAACTCAGTTCAGAACCCAGTAACTTTCTACTTTGCATTTACTAGATATGCAAATGAAATGCAGATGTTATGAAATGCATATGAGGTGCAAGATGATTTTCTTTTCATTTTTTGTATGAATGCAAGGATGATATGCAAGAGTGAAAAAGAAGCACTCTTTTTTACCCATCCCGTAATTATTGCATACTATATACAAAAATATGTGAAAGTACGTAGCCCCCTATACTTAGCATGTGCCATGTCTTCAGAGCATAAGAGGCAAAGAAAAGGCATAACTCGTGCTAAGCGTAGGAGAGCGAAAAACAAAAAAGGAGTATAAAAGTCGACCCTCCCACATAAAATTAGGCTTTGGTCAGCCTAAGTATAGTAGAAGATCAAAAAGTGGAGTGGTCGAGGTCAAGAGGAAAAATGGATGAATATATACAGAATGGGCACTGGTCCCCCATATACTTAGGCTTTAGTTAGCCTAAGGGCATGTTTGGTAGCCAGAGTACACCGGTGTACCCTGGCATACCCCTAGCTCCAACCCTGCATTCCTAGATTGGGATAGCATGTATTGACCCTACAATTTCTTTGGTATAATATTTTTTAACCATGTTCAAATAACTTATTAACATAAAAAAATATATTGTAATCATTAAAAAAGTTAATATAACACATAATCAATGTCACATCACATCACAATTATCATTCCAACCCTCCAAACATCTACTATTCATAGGAGGATACCCCAACCCAATAACCAAACATGCCCTAAGTATAGGACAAGAGTGAGTATGAGATGTGATCTGGAGAATATACAGAGCGAGTGGGGAGTGGGGAAGAGAAAATACTTGGCCTATGTATAGGAAGAAAATGTACAAGGGAATCGATGGAGACGGGGGAAAGGGTGGCCAATGATCAAGGAGGTTTACAGACGATCTTTTTCAAAGCATGTGGTGGAAGGGAATATTGATAGAAAGAAGATGAATCAGAAGATTCCCAGCCATTGTCGGAGTTACCATCAGAAGAATAATATTTAAAGGTTACATCACTCCAATTATTCCTATTCTTGAATTGTTTCCTCAGAATTTGCTCAGTTTTCGGGTCTATCGATTCTTCCTCTGAATATTCAGATTAGCAATTGGATGTGGTGAATTGGATGTGTCTCGGTTGAATTCATTCACCTTTGTATCCTCGACAATCGTCTCTTTAAGTATCTCTCATTCATTTGTGTCTGTGATAAGTGAAGAGGTCTAGGCATGTGAGGGTTCCTCTATGTCACGACTGTTGGTTTCTTGTTCGTTTGTCTCAAGGTTCAGTGTGTCCTCGAGAATTTGATTGGTTTGGTTTGTGTTCGGGAATATGATGTCTTGAGTCTTGCAGTCAATAGTTACTCTAGCGGAAGCCAAAAACGACTTTCCCAAAATAATAAGAGACTAAGACAAATCTCCTCGATGGTCAATGTTCATGACAATAAAGTTCACTCCATGTGCGACACCTTAGAAAGTAATAACAGCAGAAAAAATTCCTCTTGGTCTTTTTGTGGATCGATCGGAAAATTGAACGATCACTCGGGTCTTTCTGAGCAGTCCGAGTTCAGTCGGTCAAACACGGACTTCGAGAGGATATTCAGAATAGAATCGTCGTCAATCCGAACACTAGTAAATTCGGCATTCTCAATTTCACAGGTCACCTTGGTCAACCGTTTGACTTTACAGGTCTTGCTTGTTTGGGTCAGCACCATTGAACTGGCCATAGTAATTAGATGATATTCAGTTCGAGATCTTTTCTTTCCCGTCTTCTTAGGTGATAATCGACTCTTCAAAAATTTCTTAAGATCAGGTACATACTCTATGGCCTTGATTAGTGAAAGCTCTAAAATCAAACTTTTACAAAGCGCTTCTTTATTGATGTCTGAAATTTTGAATTTTCAGATTTTTTAATCTTTTTTTGGAATTTTCAATAGAGTTAGTAAGGTGGTGAATGGACTGTTCAGGTGTGTGTGGTTTATGTGTGTGGGAATCAGGCACATTATGTGTTTCGGGTTCGCTTTGTGATCTTTTCAATTCTCGTTGGTTGGTTATCATGTACTTTATTATTTAGATGTGTTAGAAAATCGGAAGCGGAAGCGTAAACATGGAAAAGATAAATAACAATAAGAAGAACGCGGGATTTTACGTGGAATCCTACTCCGTGAGGAGCGGGATGAAACCACGGGAGAAGCCCTCAACGGGGTGTGTTTGTCTATTGACTTTCTCAATGGATACAGGAGATCTGGGGCTCCTTATATAGCCTCTCCAGAGCCTCCAAGTCCCACCACTGGACGATGTGGGACTAAACACTGGATGGGGTAAATGGATCTCCTCAAGGATCCATTTACCCTGCTACAACACAATGGGCGCATACAACGAATACTACAACACTCCCCCTCGAGCTGGAGCATGCAATGCTCAGCTTGGACAAACAGAAATAAACTCAACTCAACGCTACAGAACACTACGGACAATATCAACCCAACGCGCACATTGCTGCAGTCGAGGACGTTGCTTCTCATGCCGTGCAGGTGAGGAGGACGAACGGGCTGGAATACGAGTCAACTGAAGACTCGGAATCTGACCATCGAGTCTGAAACTGCGCCTGAAGTCTCCTCGTCGGAGAACTGGGTCTCTCCCATCTGGCTCAGAGAATGATACCCTACTCTGGAGTACCTATGATACCACATGAAAAACTCTAGCCGAAACAACCACAAGAATGATGGGGACCTCGAACAAATGATGGCAACATATGCTCATCTGAAAATGACCGCAAACTCGTGCGTGTCTAAAACTGGAGACTCCAAACTGTAGAGTTTGATCATCTGGCTGGTCTGCAAATCTAACATCTGAATCTGGATCAAGACCTGTGACTCTACACCATACTCCCCCTTTCTCAAATACTTGTCGGAAAACATGGACGTCGACCAAGTTAGGAGAAGACAAGATAAATAGGGGGTAAATACAACATGAATATCCTCGAAACATTTCTTGCGGCTTTTCAAAAAAAATTTATAAAGCCGTCCCAATTTTTCTTAAAACTATTTCTCTTTTTTTTCGGCTTTTTTTAAAACAATTTTTTTCTCAGTAATTTGCGTACGGCTTTTCTATTTGTACGCGCCTCCTTTTTTTTTGAAAATATTTCCTTTCTTTTTTTTCTTTTTTTTTCTACTTTTTCTTTTTTTTCTTTTTTTATAACAAACAATAATGACCCATTTGGGTACAAAGAAACCTTGGTCCATTTGGGCTTTACAATATAGATCTCTTCTCTCTCTCTCTCTCTATCTTTTTTTAAAACAAATCTCCCCCTTTTTTTAAATATCGCAGCTCCTCTGGGCTCTTTAAACAAATAACTCCAAAATAATATATTTTTTTTAATCATACGACACCCTATTATTTAGGGTTCCCTGAAGACCGGGGGAACCTCTCTCGATGCCGCCGCCTAGAAGGAGAGAAAACCGTGCGTGTACGGAGAAGGATGCCGTCGCCTGCGCCTTCGGAGATGCCTCAATTGGAGAGCGTGCCTGGGATGCTGCTCGTCGCGCGCTGCTTGCGCGATAGGGACTGATGCCGCCTAGGGCTAGATGCGCGCCGCCTTGGGCGCTGGAGATCCTTCTGTTGTGCCGCCAGGAGATCACATGAGGGATGAAGGGAGGTGCGGCCTGGACAGGACTCATCGCCGCCTTCTGCCTGGAGGTTCGGGGAGGTTGCGCGCGAATGGAGCCCTGTAGCATGGTAGCGCGCCGCCTGGCATGGGGGATCTCGTCTGGGCTCGCGAGATCGAGGGAGGGCATGGCGCTAACGCGCCGCCTGTAGCATGATGGATCTCGCATGGGTGTGCGCCGCCTGGAAAGAACTCCATCTGGATTTTGTGTCACCGCTCGATGGGAAGTCTGGAGGAAGGGCTGGAGCACCTTCACGGCACGGCTAGCAATGCCAGAGAGAAGGAGGTCGCCGCCTAGCACTTCTCACGAGCTGTTGTTGTTTCTATTTCCGTGGAGAAGAACCCATCGCCTGTTGTTGTTGGAATCCTGTGCTTGGAGGAAGTAGGCACAGGAGATGCGTGGTGGCAGATTGACTTCGGCGGCAGCAAATAATTTTTACATCATAGATGATGATCAATACAAATTTAGGGTTTTAGAAAACCCTAGATATCTAGGCTAGAACTTGTTCACGAGCATGAAAAAAACACGAGCATAACTCCCATGATTTAGGGTTTTTAAAAAAAACTCTAGAATTGACTCTCGAATCTCAAACAACAAAATTTCAGGAACAAATCCTCGAGAATCGAACCCGCTCTGATACCATGTTAGAAAATCGGAAGCGGAAGCGTAAACATGGAAAAGATAAATAACAATAAGAAGAACGCGGGATTTTACGTGGAACCCTACTCCGTGAGGAGCGGGATGAAACCACGGGAGAAGCCCTCAACGGGGCGTGTTTGTCTATTGACTTTCTCAATGGATACAGGAGGTCTGGGACTCCTTATATAGCCTCTCCAGAGCCTCCAAGTCCCACCACTGGACGATGTGGGACTAAACACTGGATGGGGTAAATGGATCTCCTCAAGGATCCATTTACCCTGCTACAACACAATGGGCGCATACAATGAATGCTCCAACAAGATGACATGATCAAATTGTTCTGTCAAAACCTCGGCAGTGGCGACGACGACATGAGGACAAGTGGTTGTGGGTAGGGTGAGGGTTTTGGTGGCTGGCAGGTACGAGAACTCCAGTCTATGACCGTCTCTCTAATACCATGTGGAGATGAAAGAATGAAATTCTTTATTAATAAGGTCCTAAGGTTCTCTTATATAGGAGGTAAAATTATTGGGTAAATTAACGAAGAAGACAGAAAACAGAAATTACATAAACACTATAAAAGATAACTAATATCTCAACGGTCAATGTTTGAATCAACCTTCATATTACATTTTTTCCACCATATTGAGATAAATCCATCGTCACTGCCAAAAAATCCCGATTACGGACTTACAAGTAAAACTTCTATGTTTGTGCCTTGTGGTTATTCTCGTGCATGTTTATTTGTTTTTTTATCAATGCCCCACATCAGCTACGTGCATCAGTCTGAAATTCAATACGTGCTTCATACTTGTTAACTAATGATTATAGGCCACGGTAATCGGATCGAACGGATCCGATTCACATGTCATGATTACGGGTTATAGGGCATCCATCTGCCGAGCCCAATCTGATTAGCTCAGGTGCCCCATCCAAGTTTACCATGAATTCCATGAATCAATCTAGTTCCAACTACGGTGGTGTTCACGGGATGGGTTTCCGCCCCGTTTGCATATAACCAAAGCCAAACCATTTCATCGGGTCAATGAATCGCCGCTCCTATTAAAATGGTTACGACTGGATTGGGTTCCCATTTCATTAAGTGGATCAAGAATTATCTGTGTATGTGTATGAATATAAGATGATAGCCTATTAAAGTGTTATCTTAGTATAATAAATATCATATTAAAATGGATATAAAATTTTTGGACAGTTCAAACTGAATACAATTTTATGTAAGATGCACTTAACTTTAAATAGGATAATGTAAACAATTTTATGGGCGATATAATAAAATTTGACAAGTAATACAAGTTTACTGAGAAGTTGTACTAAACTAAACCACATTAGACTTCTTATTTAACTAAAATGCAGTAGAACATGTCGTTCAAAAATTGTTGACTTCACTTGTCATTATCAAAATAGTGGAAGTGGAATATATTTATATACTTAAATTTTGGGAAAGTATTGGCTTCAAAAATCCATATATATACGTATTCCTAATAGGGACAAAAATACTCATTTATTGTTCAGATTAATGCTCCAAACATATCAATGAGAAATGATATCAATCAGATTGAACTTGAACTGTAAGATAAAATTTCATAGGAGGCATGGATTTTACTTTAATTTTAGACAAGAGCTGTAAGATAAGGAGAAACAATTTTTAGATCATCGTCTTTGATCAGGGTTGAATGTTGAAAGTGAGGAGAGAGATAAACAAAATTATTTGTGCTATACTGAATCATCTGTGTGTTGGCTTTCATGCATCTTTGTACATGTAAACAAGGAAAGGGAAAGAAACCACTTTTTTAGATAATAAATTAATAATTCACCAAACATATATCAATACAATGTGGTGTGATCTAGTTAATGATAATCACTCATTTTTAACATAAAAGAAATAAAATATCATTTCGCATTTAGAAAAAAATCAAAATGTATCACACACAACCAATGTTCAGTACAAATTCAAACTAAATTACTTTTTTATAGCATTTGTAAAATACAGTAAGATTTACAATCTTGAGTAAACCTGTCAAAAAAAGCACCTTCAAACTTTTAACTACAATTGTTCGAACTATACTAATAACTAAAAGAAGAAAAGAGAGCAACAAAAGGGGAGAAAACTTTACCAAAAGAGATGATGAAGTTCTTTAGGTGATAACATGACTACTCAATCACAACTGTATGGACCATCAAAAATCTTTGACCATCTTAATCATCAATATTTACATAAGTATCTTATGCATTTACACCAATCATTTCTACAAAATTACAAAAATGCAAGTCTTCACATAATTATAATATAAATTTATATAAATACATCAACACTTGATTCTGTCATCTCAAGATCTTCCGGAGTTTCCTCAACGACATATGGATTGCTTGCTTTTTCAAACCAGTCTCACACACAAGAGCCTCAATCATCGGTGGAGTGAGAGAACTACGGAATGGATCTAGTACACGACCACCGGCACTGAAAGCTGACTCCGATGAGACTATTAATGTTGGCAAGCATTGTTAGTAAATCTCATGCCATTGCAAATAAGATGTGGAACCTAGAAGAGTTTCCTTTCTGCCAAGTAAATTTTTCAAAGGCCTTATAATTATGATATTTACAATCTTCTCCTAGATACTAGTCCAACTCACTTTTGGTATCCATTCCTCATTGACTTGTGTATTACCGATTATACAATATTGTCATAAATTCTTCAATATCCCGTACATCGTCATTTTCTTCACTTGCTTCATTCATTATGGTTGAAAATTGTACATTCGAAAAAGACGCAACTGTGGCATCTAACCCATACATTAAAGATAATCTAAATTGTACCTCTTTCTTAAAAAATGTAGCATTATTATTATCCTTTATGATCACTCAATCATCCAATTTACATAATTCAAAATGTGGATCAACATGACATCAACAAATAACAAAACGTTTATATTTTCAACGTTGTCCCAATATTTGTCATATTTTTCCTTTATCATAGAACTAATCAAATAAGTGCATGCATTATTGCATCGACATCTTCTAAAGAGATTATATTTATACCAAGTATCACATGCATGTACACATTACCAGTCACATACTTGGTGCCATATAGTTTTAGTGTAACATCATAGAAGATTTTAGAAAAAAGTAATAATGTGCGAGAATGCTCCCAATCATAAATTTTAGATAAATCTTTATTTTTAAAAGATGTAAGATCATCTACATAATGTCTATCTACTGTTTATGGCAAATTAAATGTCTTTTTAAACTTCACAAAAGATTCCAACTCAAGTAGGTGGAATTCCACCTAGTCTCCATATCTAAACATACAAGACTCCTTGAATGTATATTTTCCTTCTCAATGCAAGATCTGAATTTATATTCCCGGTTTGGAGAAGACTTTACATACTTCACAGGTGAAGGAATCCTAACAATTGAATCACCTACATCTGTTAATCCTTCTCTTACAATCAGATTGACAATATGTACCCCACACCTCAAGTGTAAATATCCATCGTTTAAAAATTATCCCCTTCCAATTGTTAAGTCTTTCTTCAAATAATGAATATCTACATTATTGGAGCTTGCACTATCCATAATAATAGTCATCAATCAAGAAGGCAATTCTGCACCGCTTTGCCAATGACTTCATCGGAGTGATAGAATATTGGATAAAAGTCCATTATCTTTTTATGTAATGACCAATCATTGTCAATAAAATGAGCTACAAAACACATATAACTCGAATTTTGACACGATGTCCATGTGTTTGTTGTAAGGGAAATCCTCGATGAGATCTTTGCAATAAAATTCTTGATATTATTCTTTTTGTTTATATTCTTATCAAAAGACTCTCGCTGGATTGTAAAATGAGAAGTTCGTTTGAGTTGAGGCACTGCAACACTGCAAAAATGACGAAAATCCTTGTGTTTCACGCTTCTAAATGGCATCTCATCAATGATTATCATTTTTACGAGAGTATTACGACATTCTTCTTGATCAAACTTGAAAGATATTGGTGAATGTGACGAAGTGTCACCAACATATTGTACTACTCTTCATTGTAACATCTTCAGCTTCGTAGATTTGTCACATCGAATATGGGAAATTAATAAAAGCATCCAAATCATTTCCATGTATACTAGATTCAAGATTTTCCAATTCTATACCTAGAAAAAAATTAGATGCTCCTATTAATTTCTCATATTAGAAGTGACAAATTTCAGAAGTTAAACATGATAGAATGATAAGTAGTATAAGATGTTGGTGTCACTTCGTCACATTCACCAATATCTTTCAAATTTGATGAAGAAGGATGTCGTAGGACTCTCGTAAAAATGATCATCATTGATTAGATACCATTTGGAAGTGTAGATCACGAGGGTTTTCATCATTTTTGCAGCGTTGCAGTGCCTCAACTTAAAATAATTTCTTGTTTTACAATCTCACGAGAGTCGTTTGATAAGTATATGAAAGAAAAGAAGAATATCAATAATTTTATGGCAAATATCTCATCAAGGATTTCTCTTACAATAAACATATGGACATCGTGTCAACATTAAAGTTATATGTGTTTCATAGCTCATTTCATTGGCAATGATTGGCTATTATATAAAAAGGCAAACTTATGTCCAATATTCGGTCACTCCAATGAAGTCATAGGCAAAGTAGTGAAAATTACCTTCTTGATTGGGAATATGAGATATAGAGAAATTCATGATTATTACTAAGGATAATGCAAACTCTAATAATGTAAGTATTCATTATTTGAAGAAAAGACTTAACAATTGGAAGGAGACAATTTTTAATGGTGAATATTTACACTTGAAGTGTGGGGTACATATTATTAATCAGATTATGAGAGAAGGATTAGCAGATGTAGATGATTCAATTTTCAAGACTCATTCAACTGTGAACTATGTAAAGTTTCTTCAAATCGGTAACATAAATTCAGATCTTTCATTGAGAAGAAAAAAATTACCTTCAAGTAGTCTTGCATGTTTATATGTGGAGACTAAATAGAGTTCCACATACTTGATGTTGGAATCTTCTGTGAAGTTTAAAAAGATACAATTCTGTTAACCACTCAAATATCATTTATTCATTATTTAGTAACTCATTCGTCTTACTTTTGAATACAATTTTTGTAATCTTGAAATATTATAATGCAACGATGTTGTTGCCATATATGTACAACTACACAGAATATTTGAATTAAACATAACGTTTATATTCAGAATAACTAAAACATACTAATCAAATAATTATATTAGACATATAAATACCATTTATTCTTTATCTAGTCATTCATCTGGTTGAATGTTGAATACCGACTTTTGCAATCTTGAAGTAACTAATCGATTATATCGCAATGAGGATGCTGCCAATATAAATAGGGAGGTTGCAACATCCCAAACATGGAGTCATGAGTACTTACAAAGTGTGAGAGTGAGTTGTAAATGGTTGTCATTACTACTTGACAATGTATGCTAACGTGTTTGTGATAATCGTCAGTGGATCCCATTGGACCCAAATTTAACAAATTACCAGTATCAGTTTTCTCAATAACGACTAAAGGCTAGGCCTCAATCATTACACATATAATCAACCTAATAGAACCAAATGAAAACAAATTGGTTTTCTGGGATTAGAGGCAAACAGGCCTACTTTCTTTGAATTTAAATCATTCATTTAGTAGAATCAAAGTTCACTTCAAATTTGAATACTTTATTTTCCGATCAAACCTGAATCAGGCTTCTAATTTACACCCAATTAGATCCAGCACAACCACCTAAAAGTGGAGTTATTTACAATATGTTGAGTATTGTAGTTGCTAAAACACTTAACTAAAATTCTATACAAGGGACGGCTTTGGTGTTTCCAAATAAAAGAACGCAAATTCTGCAGAAAAACTTTTGTTTCTCATGAAAAGGCCCATGATTGGTAGAGCTAATTCACTTGAAAGTTAATACCATGAAAATTGGCATTAAACAATGGGAAAAGGAATAACATAAACTGAAATAATATACACACATAACTGTTGCATACCTGGAGCAAGATATCCGAAAGTGCCCGCCACAACAGTGGTACCACAAGTCTGGAGAAGCCGAAATCGGAGATGTGAGGCTCCAGACATCGATCAAGGAGTATGTTGCTCGACTTAATATCGCAGTGCACAATCTGCGGGGAACAGTCATGGTGCAGATATGCCAGGCCTCTGGCTGAACCAAGGGCGATTTTCAAACGAGCATTCCAATTCAGAGGCTGCACGAGCTGCCCATATTCTAGAACAGTGCCAAAGTGAACTGTAAGATGCACATGCAAACAAAGAAACTATCCCAGTACATTGCATAAACCATTTTTCGACAATTTCTCATTCTTAAAATAATCAGTCATTGCAAGCATGGATTGAAGCAAAAAATCTTCTGGTAGATTATTGTTGAAGGGAATAAGCAAGATAAATTCCATTAACCCCAGAGCTCTCTTATATAGGAGAAAAGCTCTATGGGTAATTTACATAAACAGGACAATTAAAAACTAAAATAACATAATTATTCTAACACTCCCCCTCAAGCTGGAGCATATATATCTAACATGCTCAGCTTGGAACAACATAGATGAAAAGGACCTCTAGCAAGAGCCTTGGTGAACATGTCTGCAATCTGCTCTCCTGATGATACATAAGAAATCGAAATCAGCCCCTTTTGAATCAAGTCCCGTGTATAATGACAATCCACTTCAATGTGCTTTGTCCTTTCATGGAAGGCTGGATTATTGGCTATAAACAAGGCTGCCTGATTATCACACTTAAGATGCATAGGAAGAGGTACCTCAACAGTTAAATCAGTCAAAACAGATTTGACCCACATCATCTCAGCACTACCTTGGGCCATTGCCCTATATTCTGACTCTGCACTGGATCGAGCCACGACAGTTTGTTTCTTACTTTTCCACGCCACTGGTGAACTGCCAACAAATACAATAAAGCCTGAAGTAGACTTTCTATCATTAGGGCACCCAGCATAGTCTGCATCAGCACAACCTGTGATAGATATAGAGGTATCTTTTCTAAACAGAAGACCAGCACCTGGAGATGACTTCAGATATCTCAAGATCATAAAAACAGCATTCATGTGAGCCTGTCTGGGTTGCTACATAAATTGACTTACCCTACTAACAGCAAAGGATATATCTGGTCGGGTAATGGTGACATACAACAACTTCCCCACGAGCTCTCTATATCGTCTCTTGTCCACCTCCTCAGACTCATCATCATAAAGTTTAACATTAGGATCCATAGGAGTAGTAGCTGGTCTACATCCTGCCATTCTTGTCTCAGATAACAGATCAGTAACATACTTCCGTTGTGTCATTACCATGCCTTGCTCATTTCGTGCAAACTCCAATCCCAAAAAATAACGAAGTATACCCAGATCCTTCATAACAAACTGCTCCTAAGAAAATCCTTGGCTGCTTGAATGCCCTACTCATTACTACCAGTGATAACAATATCATCAACATACACTAAGATGATCACAATACCTCGCTGGTCTCTCTTTACAAAGAGAGTATGATCTGATGTAGATCTGACGAAGCCCTTCTGTTCAATCAACTCCGAGAGCTTATGAAACCAAGCCCGTGGACTCTGCTTCAGGCCATATATGGCCTTATGAAGATGGCACACCATACTAGACTCCCCCTCAGCAGCAAACCCTGGTGGCTGTTGCATATAGACCTCTTCTTGCAAGTCACCATACAGGAAAGCGTTCTTGACATCTAACTGAAATAGGGGCCAGTCACGGACAACAACAACTGCAATGAGAATCTGTAAGGTAGAATGACGGGCTACTGGAGAAAACGTCTCCTGATAGTCCACCCCATATGTTTGGGTGAACCCACGAGCAACCAACCTGGCTTTGTATCTATCAACCGTACCAACTGCCCTATGCTTAACAGTAAAAACCCATTTGCTTCCGACAATGGACGCACCTGGTGGAGGATGCACAATACTCCACGTACCACGTGACTGCAACGCCGCCATTTCCTCTTCCATAGCTAAACGCCACGGGCTGCTCTGTTGGGCCTCCTGATAAGACCGTGGGATATCTACTGCCGATAATCCAACAACAAACTTGCGAAAGTCCGGGGACAAACGCTCCAACGACACCTGAGAGCAAAAATCCATCCCATATTTGGGATTCATCGTCCGAGCACTCTTCTGCCGTCTATGAGCAATAGGGATATGTAGGTCATCGACTGGAGGAGTGAAAGTACCATCAGTACCATGTACATCGGTACCCTGTACATCCATCTGCGCATTCAAATCACCTGTGCCATCAGTAGAACTCAAATGATCAGTACATACCTCGGGCGTGCTGGATGATGGAGGAGGCACATGAGCAGAGGACCGTCGCTGATAGACCTGAGGATAATGAACAGTAGCTGGTGGTGGCGGTGGTGGTGGTGGTGTAGGCTGTGGTGGTGATGGAGTAGGCTGTGGTGGTGGATTAGAGCATAGAACAGATGGAGGTGGAGGCGGCACATAGATATCGTCTCCTTCCTCTGAGTGAGTGAGTCTGTCACCTGTAGGAGAAAAATACATAATGGACTCAAAGAAGGTGGCATCTGCACTGACGTAGTACCTTCGTTTAACTGGATCAAAACACCGATATCCCTTCTGGGTTTTGGAATAACCCACAAAAACACATTTGACAGCTCTAGGAGAGAGCTTGTCAAGACCAAGAGAAAAACAATGAACAAATGCAACAGACCCAAAAACACGCGGTGTTAGGGAGAAAAGATCCTTCTCGGGAAACGCAGTCAAGAACGGAATCTTCTCCCCTAACACTGTCAAAGGCATACGGTTAAGAAGACAACATGCAGTTAGAACCGCATCCCCCCAATAGTAGTGAGGGGCACGGCTCTGAATCAAAAGGGTTCTGGTCATATCCAACAAATAACGATGCTTCCGTTCAGCCACCCCATTCTGTTGGGAGGTATAAGCACAAGACGTCTGATGCACAATCCCATGAGACATAAGAAATTTGGAAAGTTGGGTACTACACAACTCTAGAGCATTGTCAGACCGTATGTACTTCACTTTAGCAGAGAAAATATTTTTTATTTCAATAATAAAAGACTGAATAACATATCCAGCATCAGATTTATTTTTAAGAAGAAAGACCCAAGATAGTCTAGAGAAATCATCGACAGCAACAAGATAAAACCTGTGCCCTTGAAGATCAGAGACACGACTGGGACCCCAAATATCAAAGTGAAGTAACTCAAACAGACCATGACGACTCGGACCTGGACGACTCTGGAACGACGACCGGTGATGTTTCCCAAGCTGGCACGCCTCGCATTGAAAAGTAGACCTGGGAGAAATCTGTGGAAGGATATGGACCATCTTTTGCAACGGAAGATGACCAAAGCGGAGATGCCATGTGTAAGGTGAGACAGATCCAGCACGAACAGAAGAGACACCAGCGTAAGGAGACTGCACCAGTCTATAGAGACCCCCTTGCTCACGGCCAGTTCCAATCACATTGCCCGTTAGGATGTCCTGAAACACAAGAGCAGATGGGTCAAATATGGCACGACAATGTAAATCTTTAGTGATTTGACTAATCGACAGTAAATTCATTGAAAAATCCGGAGCATAAAGAACATTCTGAAGCCGTATCGCAGGGGTCAACTGCACCTCCCCCTGACCAGTAATGGGAGAGTGTGTCCCATCAGCTATCACCACAGATCGTCCAGTCTGAGTCGCATTAAAAACATCCAATTGCTTTTTATCCCTACATAAATAATGACGCTCCTGAATCCATGATCCATTCTGATAGATCTGAGCTGTAACAACTAGTGAGAGCATATGTTGTACCTGACGTGGATGCTGATGCGGAACCTGCTATCTCTGAAGATCCTGATGTATTAGCTTGCCCCTGATCTGGCATGATCTCTCTAAGTCTCGCCACAAACTCCTCGAATCTCTGATCTGGTAGATGGGAAGGACCCCCATCCTGCTGAGTCTGCTCCGCCACACGTGCTGTAGTAGGAGGAAACCCATGCTTAGAATAGCATGTTTCATCAGTGTGACCAGGCCTGCGACAATAAGTGCACGGCTGTCGAGGAGGTCTGTACACTCCTCTTCCACGACCACCTCTTCCTCGAAACTGTGGAGATCCTCCCCAGCCACGAGATGCTGCCATGGCCGAGGACGTCTGAGATCCACCCTGAGATATGGAGAGTCTGCTCAACATGCGATAGGCCTCTTCCATAGGGGGAATGGTAGCATCTGTAAGAATCTGTGCTCTGGCGGCGTCATATTCCTGATCAAGGGTGGCTAGAAACACCCCTGTCATCACTGAGTCCCTGTAAGCCTTCAACTGCTCCGGTGTGGCTGTCAATGGGATGTACCCGTGAAGCTTCTCAAACATACCCCTCAGAGAGGTATACATGGTATGAAGAGGACGGCCGTTCTGTTTCACCGTAAAGATGTCATGCTGAAGTTGTAAGATCTTGGACTCGTTCTTCGCCGGAGAATATGTGGCAACGAGGATATCCCACGTAGCCTTCGCAGTGGGTTGACTCAGAATGTCGTTGGCTATCTCCATGGATACGGTACCTGATAGCCATACACGTGCATATGCATCGTCAGCCTCCAATGAGGCGTTAACCCCAGTCTTCTCAACAGGTTCCTCTTGCGTGAGGATATGCTTCTTGCCATTGCATTGCATAAGACTCATGAACTGCATGGCCCACAGTTCATAGTTCGTGCCGTCCATTTTCACAACAGGTGCTGGACCTTTGAAGGCACCCAAGGACGGAAGATCGACCTTGTTGTCTGACATGATGACAACAATATTCTGCGACTGGGGTTACAAGACTAGACTGTAATGTCTATGTGAACATCAATGAAGGCCGTTGTGGACGTAGACTCAAACCACAACGCCCTCCATACCTTGAGTTTTTCTCTGAGTAGGACGTCTCCTGTGGGATGGTGGGACTACAACCAAGACACGCGCACTTGACGCGCGTGCAGGGCTTGCGCTGACAGGAGTTACTGGGCGCGCAGAGGATGACGCGCGCGTACAGCAAGGACCACGCGCGCACAGCAAAAGGGGCTTAACGCCCGCGCGCAGCAGAAGAGGAGATCGCACGCGAGAGGCGCAGGAGAGGCGCAGGAGATCGCGCGCGAGAGGCGCAGGAGGGAGGGGCTTCACGCGCTTCCGCCGCGACTGTCTTCACGCGCTACTGGGCGCTGGGCGTTGTCTTCACGCGCGACTGGGCTGCACAGGCGCCAGAGGAGATCGCGCGATGGAGGAGAGGCCACCTGCAGGGATGCCGCTAGGGCGCGCGAGAGGCCAAGGCCCACCGCCGCCGCGACACAGGCGACGATCGGAGGAGAGGCCAAGACCTCGGAAGACGCGTGTGCGTACACAGGCGTCGATCGGAGGAGAGAGAGGAGAGGGCGGAGGGTGGGGTCGGGTAGGGGTAGGGTTTCGAGAACTCCGGTCTAGGACCGTCGCTCTGATACCATGTTGAAGGGAATAAGCAAGATAAATTCCATTAACCCTAGAGCTCTCTTATATAGGAGAAAAGCTCTATGGGTAATTTACATAAACAGGACAATTAAAAACTAAAATAACATAATTATTCTAACAATTATAGTTAAAGAAATTTAGTGAGCTTTATTTTGCCACAGCACTGAGGACATCTATAGATATATTGCCCTCTTAAGTAAGAAGTACTGAGCTCTAACTTGGGAAACACGGGTTGTGACTTTAAGAAGTGCAATAAGAAGTAAAATAACTGGACTTAGTTTTGTATCAGTGATGTCCATATTTGTATGAGAAAAATCAAATGTTTTTCTTTAAAGATAGAAGTCATATTTTTATTATTTTGATTTCCCCTTCTTTTCTTGAAATGCATACCATGAAGGTATTGGTCGAGGCTTCCAGAGCAAGGTACTCATAGATGAGGAACCTCGCAGATGAGGACCTACAATATCCCCAGAGGTTGACAATATTTTGTGTTTGATGCTTTCCAATATCTCGACTTCTTTCTCGAAGATATCATCAGATACTTCGCAAATCCGATCAATTTTCTTTACAGCAAAGATTTTGAAGTCATCCATGACCATCTTATAGACAGTCCCAAATCCTCCAGAACCAATGACATCCTCCTCATCGAGTAGCTCCAGTTTCTTGACGATTTCACAATACGGGAGATCCCCATGGAAGGTTACAAGCCTTGCCCCTGTCAAGTTTATAAAACCAAGCGCATCTTATGAATATACATCGTACCTCACATTCGGAGACTATCAGGAAAATAATAAGTGCCCATTTCTCATTGTTACCAAAATCCTGGACATGTTGGTTGCTGACATTAAAGTAATCTTCACCGAGCCTTCCCTTTCTGGACAATACATAGATCCAAAGGAAGCACAGAATAATAACGAACCCAAGTCCTAAGATCGACATTATGATGATTATTCGGTTGAGATAATGGTGTGATCTTCTCATCGGTGAAGAAATATCTGATATAGGCATAAAGATAAATAAAATAACTGTATTAGCACCAGAGCACCAAGTTTCACCATTTCAGTTCCTAGTGGAAGTGAGAGATGACTTGCCTGGGACATCAACATCATTTGATGACTCTGATCTTGGTAGAACAGCAGGAAAACCAAGGGAAGTCCTGCATATTTTCGTCGTAGGATGCCCACATAAATCGGGATTTCCATTAAAGCTGCAAAGAGAAGCTCTATAAACTTATAATCCTGAGAAAACACGTCCCAATCATGGATTTCTCTGTAGTCTATCTAAGTGCATCTGTGCATGCAATACTTTGTTTTACTTCACTCTGACTCCATGGTGCAAAACAATAATTTAAAACTTGTTATTAAATTAGGCATTCCCACATAAAAGCTTATGACACATTCTTGAATGAAGTAAGGAATTTCATCTGACAGACTGTTTGAAGAGACGTTCCTGGAGCAGAAAAAATCATGGTATCATTGATAACACGCCCTTCTCAAATCGACGTTTACAATAATATGTTATTTTAGGGCTAGAAATTCAAAATCTTTATACTGTTTGGAGTTCTAATGCATCAGAGAATTTAAGTTTTCGAAAAGCTAATTATAGAAATCCACAAACCAAAATCGATACAATAATTAATGTTCTTTAAAATAATCCAACTTTGTTAATACCAACTGAGGATCGGAAATTAGAAAACCAGAGTACCAATTAAGAATCAACATCATCCAGCAACGAACTGCATAAAAATTACTTGTTATAAGATACTCACAAGAATCTTAAATGTGAAAGGCGACCCATTGACGAAGGTATAGGCCCTCTCAACACATTGCTTGATGAATCTCTGCAAATAGCATTTATGCATTCAAATCAAAACCATAGGGGAAAAAATAAGCATACAATGACTGAAATCATTTGAAATACTCACAGAACAATAAGTTGCATCAAACGCCCAATTCCTGGAGGAATACTCCCTTGAAGCTTATTCCCTCTCAAGTATCTACAAATGAGTGAAATAACAAGATTTCATAAACTTAATATTATTATTTTCCTGTATCAAACCTACATATCCAGGAACAGGGAAAGCCCATAAATGCGCATAATACATCAGATCGAGACAACAAGAAGGTGAGATCTTACATTGCTCTCAGCTCAGTGCAATTAACAAGCTCAAATGGGATAGACCCATGTAAGCTGCCCTCGTGCAGGGCCCTAAAAACCAACAAAATCAAACCATGGCATTGTTCATTCATATTCGCATGTTGTTGTAATATAAATATAATAACATAGACACAAGAACAAGCTCCACTCACAGCCTCTGCAACGTAACAAGCCTGCCAATGCTTGGGGAGATGGTGCCACCAAGTTGCAAATAGGGAAGATTTCCGACAACAAAAGATCAGAACTTTGGTAAACCGTGGGGATCAAGATCGAGATGTGTGTATGTGAAAAACGTGAAGGGGTCGTTGCAAACATGGATTTGACGGTGAGGTGAGGAATGTGGCAAGCGACACCAGTCCAGTTGCAGGGGTTCTCGTCAGTGTCCCTCCAGTTGCCGAGCTGTCTTGTGTTGTTGAACGCGCCTTTGATCTCCAGAAGAGCAACACCTGTTGAACACCATCATAAATTCCACCGTCGACCCATCAATCTTTGCAGCTATATATAACCGCAAAAGCATCACATGCGTGGAAACAAGAGATCTTTTCTCTTACCATCAGGAGTGAGCGCAGAAGTGAAAGTGGGAGGAGTAGAGCAGACGCCATTGCTGCGGGAGAGGATCCTCTGCTGTAGTGGTTTTTGCAGCAGAGGTGCTGTAAACTCGAATATTTTTTTTTGTGAATTGGATTCTAAAATCCAACCTTATAGATTGGAATCTTAGGTTAACGCTCTACATATCTTCCAAATTTCGCTTAAATTCGATATTGTTTGCTAGTTTATCTTAACAGTTCAAGATTCGGTTCTTTTTTAAATGGAGATCAAGTTGCTTAGATCTTGACCGATTGTTTGACCATTATGTAGATCATTAACTTAAGATTCAATCTATAAGGTTGGATTTTAGAATCCAAATCACAAAAAAAATATTCGAGTTTACAGCACCTCTGCTGCAAAAACCACTACAGCAGAGGATCCTCTCCCCATTGCTACTGCTGCTACGGCTGCATGATTGTTCCATCTTGCTGCAAGACCCATCTTTGCTCTCTCTCTCTCTCTCTCAATGGTGGTATCGATCGGCACCTCAGGTGCTGATTTGGAGCACCCAGCCCAAATCGGCACCTCAGGTGCCGATTTGGAAGGGAGCCGTTGGACCCCGCTCCAAATCGGCACCTGAGGTGCTGATTTGGAGAGGGGCGCCAACGGCCCTCTCCCAAATCGATACCTCAGGTGTCGATTTGAGAGAGCCGTTGGAAAATTGCCAACGGTCCCCTCCTCCCCCCTTCTTATATAACCCCCCCCCCCCAATTCACTTCTCACACTTTCATCCCCTCTCCTTCTTCATCTTCTCCCCTTACTCCTCCTCTCTTAAATCACTCATTCGGTATTCTGAAACACGATTTCTTCTCTCGATCTGCTAATCTTATTCAAGTAAGAATAAGATTTTTTTTGTAGACATATTTTTTTGTTTTCTTTGCAGGTTTTTATTAGTGAAGGCGATATATACCTTCGGATACTGGATTATATTCTTATCTTATTGGATAACATTTCTTTTCGAAGACACGTGTCTTTCAGGTAATTTTACTTGTTTAAATTTTTTGTGATTTTAATCGGTAATTAGATGTGCAAAAGTGATACTTAATTAAAATATATATTTAAATTAATTCTTGTTTATATTTGAATGGAAATCATTTGTGTAATAAACTTTGTATGAAGTACTGTACAATGTTATAATATGAAATTTTTTAATGTCAAATACATTAAGGTTAAACATCTTATTATCACTAAAAGGACACATAGTCATGTTAAAATTACTTCTCATTTAGATTTGGAATCGAGCGCCGAGAGGGTCTCTATACAGCGTTGGCAGGACTCACTCTGGTGAGCACCGATGAGTCCCCAAGACCGGACTTTTGGATTCCATCTCTGAGTGATTAGTATATCATTTAAATAATCGTTTAATAGAGATAATATCTGATTGAAATGTTAACGATTGTTACATTTAAATAAACTAATTAAATCATGTATTTTATTCATATAGATGGCTTCCAACACCGCTCATGTCTTATTATATTGGGGAGGATCGGTTGATGTCTCTGATGACCACGTAGAATATATTGGAGGAAAGAAACAGATGGTTATATTACCATGCCAATTAACATACATTGGTTTACTGTCTCGAGTATCTGAAGCTATTGATCTCCCGCTCGACAAGTATATACTTACATTAACGTGTAAGTGTTTGTACGAGGGATCAACTTTCTTTGCAGTACCGATTCACGATGATGAATCCACATTAGCAATGTTGAGTTCAATCATCAGTGTGAGATTTATTCATCTTTTCGTAGAAGCTACTCCCTTTGATATGGAAAATATGTCGTCGTCGTCGAGGTAAAATTAATCATATTTAAATTACGGAATAATGTTATATTATTTTATTTAAACTGACAAAGAAATAATTAATCAGGCCAATAAATGAAACCAATTTTGAGGTTATCGAGGAGTCCTCATAAGTAAATGTGGAAGATGAATTAATGACAGAAATATCCGAACAAGAAAATGAGGAGTCCGAAAATGAAGAGTCAGAAAATGAGGAGTCCAAAAATGAGGAGTTAGAAAATGATGAGTCAGGAAATGCTTCTGAAACATTAGAAGAAAACATAGGTGGTAATAGTTGTCATGATTTTGGTTATGATTCACTAGTTCTAGTCATAGGTAACGAGGAAAGGGGGAACTCATATTCTGCTAATAATGATGATGCTGAACATGTACTCCTTGATGTATCCCTTCCAATAATATGAACAACATCAGTACATGCCATCACAGGAGCATCATACTTCGGGAGCATCAGGTTTTGTGATTTCTTTCTTACAAATATAAACTATTTTGTTTGTCTCTTAGACGAGTGAATTTATAAAATTATATGTTGTAAATCATATAGTAAACATATATTAATATATCATTTTTAGACATATAAATACAACTCCTCATAAAATATAGCAGGACACGGTGAGCAAGCATTTTCGTAAGGTCAGACGATGGAGGAGTCAATATTTGAGACCTCGAGAACGATGTCTGCGGGATATGGCGGACAAGGGTACCCATCAGGACTCGCATCTCAATATGATCAAACCGGATTTGGAGCTTCAGGTAATAAAATGACTAAATGAAATAACTAATTTTTATCTTCTGTAACATTTCCTAAAAGATGAATATCCCATTCTTGCAGGATATGGAGAAGCTTTCAGTCAATCACAATTTGCAGGATCCTCATTTGCTGGTCCTTCGAGTCAGGGATACAACAGGCAGGAAGTTCCGCTAATTCAACCAGGATTCGTATCTACAGGTTATTATAATTAATGTATTACATTGGATCCTTCTCTTACTTATTGTTTAATTTATGTGACATATATTGAAATGAACATCTTTCAGGTATGAGCTATATCGACTATAGCTTTGCAGGGTCTCAAATCGGTGAAGCCGGATTTAGAGGTTCAGGTATAAATATCTTATGGAATAGAAGAACTCATTTCAATACGTTATGTTTAAATTTTGTAATACTTACATCAATAAAATTGTCTCAACTTTGTAGGACCATCGCTTGTTGGACCTTCGAGTCAATTTGACTCTGGACCCTCTCAGCTCATACCGTCTACTCAACATAATTCAGGAGATTTGCAGTCGCAAACTTTTGATAGTGTTGGCAAATGGAGGTAACTGATTTCGATAGACAGTTGTTTGGTATATCCACGATAATACCACAACAACATCCGGAGCTGCCTCGAAGACCCTCTCCCGGAGTAAGGATCACTGATCCTCCTCCATCAGAGCCGCTTCGCCAGTCAACAAGTGTACGGACTTCAAGAAACCAGGAATCCCAAACAATCGAACCTCCACGGAAGTCATCAGCTAGACCGCATCCTCTAGGGCACATTCCAACACATTCGGAACAAATGGCCAAGCAGAAGAAGAAGACAACACATGAGGAGAGTCACAAAAAAATGGAAGATGGATGGAAATGAAACGTCAAAGGAGGAGGTGCAGGAGGTGGAGGAGGAAGTCTGAAGGGATTTCTAAAGATATGGAAACTTTAAGTTATTGTAAAATTTTTTCTTATTATTTGTAAACAAATCTTTATTCTTTTATGATTTTAATAAAATACTTGCAATTTCTTAAGTTAATTGATGTCAAATTTACGTTGTTGAGTTGACATATGTCAATGGTAAATAATATTGAGCATACTCTCAATTTCTTTATATTTACTATAATAAAATTCCTGATATATCAATTATAAATATTCTAAGTATATCTTAATAATGAAGAATATATTTAAAAATAGAGATATACATGACATTTTACAATAACGTTAGCGGGGAGAAGCGAGACGAGGTGCAGAAGAAACGGTAGAGAGCACGAAGCTCCTAACGATAGATCGAAAAAAATACGATGAAGGAAAATATTAAAAGCCTATTAAATTTATTTTGTTTTTTTCTAAATTATTTAAAAATATCCTCAAATGTCCTCATTCATATTTAAGAAAATTACTAATAATTTATACTATCATATAGTATCGAATAAGAATTCAGATGTTACATGGATTTTTTGTATAAAATGGCCATCGCCAAATCGGCACCTGAGGTGCCGATCGATAACTATTTTTTTTAATTTTTTTATCCGTACCTATTTAATTAATTCCGATTTTTTTAATAATTATTTTAAAAAAATCCCCTCGATGGCAGCACCGGCTTTCCATCAAAAGGAGGAAGGAAGGAAAATAATTCCAAATTTAAAAGTAGGTATTTTACGCTTGGGCCCCTCTAAACCTTGCCAAAAATACTTTATCACTGCCTATTTTATAATTACACGATGACCTATAAAATATTTCTTTAACAATTGTGTCTATGTCAATTAACTTTGTTTATGTTAAAGACAATGGTAAAAAATAAAATTAAAATAAGTATCTACAAGGCAAAATACAAGATCTACTAGATGTATTTTTGTTTTCATTTTATTCATCCCCTACCCCCATCCATCCATTCACTTTCATCCCTTCTTTCTGCTACCGATACATCCCCACCTCACCCCTCTCAGAGCATCTAGCTGAATTGATGAGAGCATATTCAAGGAAAAGATCGAAAATTAGAGTTCACATCCTACACCAGAGGAATTACGGGCGCATTGAATGGGTTACCCGAACCTCCTCCTCTTCGGTGCCTTCTTCAACAGTTGTCTTTGTTTCATATTCCTCCCAACATCCACATGCTCCTCCTTGACTCGCTTTATTAACCATATGTGGCCCCTTCAGCACCATCCTAACCCTCTTTTCCTCCAAATCTCCATCTCCTCCTCCCCGCACCCCTTAACCCTTTTCCTCCAAACCTCTACCTTGTTTTCCTCGGCTTCCTCTAATACCTCCTCAACATCCTCCTTCAAACCTTTGGTTGCTCCTCCTCGACTCCCTCGATAACTTCTACAAAAGAGAGATCGGAGGACGAGGAAGAGAAGAATGTAGAAGAAGATGAAGAAACAAAAGGCCAAATTTAAATCTAACATGGTTGTAAAATGCTTTATATAGACCATTTTCCATTTTAGGATTTTGAATGTTCTCTATAGTTTTACATACACGTGTTAATAATGGAAGCACACGTGTTAATAGAGATGTTTTATAGGTATCATCTTGTAGTTATAAAACAAGTAGGAGCAGAAGCGTTATCATAAAGTTAAGAGAGAATCACAGGTGCAAAAGACCCTTATGAATTGTTTGATTACAGTGTTAAGCTGCGCTAGAGTAAGTTCCTTTTAGATGGTTAGTAAGATGATAACGTTTCCATGAATTACTAGGTGTTTGGATGGTTAAGAAGATCCGAATAGTATGAAGGATATGGTTAGATCCTCAAGCGCATCACGGAAGCGTGAGCATCATATCAAATACGACGAGGAGCGACTAGTTGCACTAGTCGCTCGATGCAGCGGAATTTAAAAAATTTTCTCACGACAAAACCACATGATCCAAGAACACTTCTCGGATCGTTTCGTCTAAACCACAAACAAGTAATAGGATTACCTCTTGAAGCGTGGTTGCGATCGAGTCTCTAAACGAAGAGACTTCCTGTCTCAAGTCCGGTCCGACGGAGGAGACGCTTGCGAGCGCGGGGATGAACCGCGTGCTTCTCGCAATCCATGTTGATGATCCAAGCGGCGGATCTCCTGATCTCGACACACGAGATCCGACGTCTTCTTCACGAGCGAGGCGCACCGAAGAAGACGGAGATCCACGAGCAGACGATCTGGCAGCATAACGACGACGCTGCGGTGATGAAGACTCTCTCCATGGCATCCATGGTGGACGGCCATGAGAGGGAGAGGGAGGGCTGACGTCTAGAGAAAAAGAGAGAGAGAGAGATGCTTCTCAAGCATTGTGTGTAAAATAGAGAGCATGGTATGCCTCTCTATTTATAGGGTTTTGGGATCCATGGATCTCAATCCATGTGACATATAAAATCAATGGATGAGATTGATTTATGTCAATCGAATGGCTAAGATTGTTGTTGGTAAAACCAACAAATTTAGATCAAAATATATTTGACAAAATCAAATACAAATTAATCCAAAATTACACCAAATAAATAAGGAGAGAATATACATGGAGATTTCATCTCCATGTACATTCCATATGGACGGCCACCCATTCCTATTTGGAATTGGGTGCCGCCCAAGCTTTCCATGAGGAGAGCAATCTCATGACATGTCATGAGATTGCATATCTCCATGGAAATCTCTTTATTTATTTCCAACAACTTTTGTTGGGTTTTATTCTTCAAAAATAATTCACAATTATATTTGAGAATATTGCAATCTTGCCATTGAAAAATTGTGAATCATGTTCACAACCCAAAACAACATATAATTTACATTGTCGATTAATTACACAATGTGTATCCAATACACATAATAATTAATCAACACATATAAATTATAATTAGCTCTCTCTAATACATTATAAATCACATTTATAATATATTACGAATAATTGGATATTACTATCCACATTATTCTTATCCATAATGATTAAATCACATTTAATTATATTGGATAACTTAATCTCATGTGCCCAAATAATATGAATCACATTCACATTATTTACGTCTTTGATAATCAAATCACATTTAATTATCTAAGATAACTCTCCTTATAATACGAATCAAATTCATATTATTCATGATAATTAAATCACATTTAATTATCCATTTTCTCAATGCTCGGATACATATATCAACAATAGAATTATCCATGAACTCTTTCAAGGATAATGCGCTTTCTCCGCGAATACTTGGAGATAAGGACAGGGCGATTGTATTGTTCCACGTATAGTGACATGGATATTGAGATTACATCTCAAATCCAGATCTCGGGCCTCCCATAGATGCTTGATTAAATCAAGACCGTAAATCTAATCTTCTCATTGAATCTGAATCACATTCAGATCAATGTCCAACATTTGGACTAAGATCAGATTACTTCTCTATTGAGAGGATTCACTAAAATCCAAACCCGTTTCATCACTCCCTAGGAATGGAAGCGTCATGGTTATACAATCGTTTATGATCACATCACCCTCAGGTATTCCTAATACCTGTACATCCTGCATACTGGAAGACTCAGAATAAACCCGAAGTATTAGATCAACTTTATACTTTCTACTTCAGGGTTTTATCAGTAAGTTTCTCATTCGATCATTGGGAGTCGGTATTGATCATATACTTTCCAAAAGCATATATCATACCTAGGTCTTGATCATATACTTTCCAAAAGTATATATCAATCCTACAAATTCAGTCAAGCTTCCAAAGCAAGACGACCATGCGCATTGAATTTGATTCTTCCCAATATCTCATGAGTGAGCTTTTGAAGATAAGACTTTGAGATCACTATCTCTAAGTTTCATCACCTTTGAAGATATTGTTATTACTGCAACTAAGTGTTTTATTTCCAGAGTAGGATTAGTAACAGTTTACTACTCCCACTGCATGGCAGACATATGACTTTTGTACACATCTAGCATACACTTCAGCTTCTCGTAACTGATGCACAAGTGCAAGCAGTTCTAGCATTCACTTCCTCAACTCTTTGAGGTGCTATCCCTCTAGATATGTCACTACCACATCTTAAGGGAAGGAAGCTTTTCTTGAAATTTTCCAGAGAATGGAATAAGTCCAAGGTGTACTACTAATGCGACGGTCCCAATACCCTCTTCTCTTTGCTTCTGAATGACTTCAGAACTAAGATCTAAGAGGTATCCTTGAGATCATATCTCGAGGTATGGGATAACCATATTATAAAACATTTATTATCATCATCCTTAGATCATCCCAAATGATTAGAATAATATCTACATTTAGCACGATGAACACAATGGCACTCCCACTAAGCTTCACATGGTTCATCAATATTTTATCTGAAATCACATTTATAATTTCATTAAATCTTATGTTCTAACTACAAGAAACTTATTGGAGTCCAAAGATGGAGTTCTTCAGCTTGCATACCTTGCTTTCCTCAACCAGGAAGTCCTGGGGCTACTTCATATGAATATCCTCAGAGAGGTATTCACAGAGGAATGCAATCTTGACTCACATTATGAAGATGTCATAGTCAAGTTGTGTAGCTATAGTTAGAAGTGTTCTGATGGGTTAAAGCAAGGTCACTGGAGAGGAAGTCTCATCGCAAGCGATGTCTTCTCTTCGGTGTGTAGCTCATGGCTACGAACCGTGCTTTGAAGGTCTCTACCTTCTCATCAGGTCCCCTCTTTCTCTTGAAGATTCATTTACATCTTAATGGGTCTGACCCATATAGGTAGATCCTCAAGGGTCCATATACAACACTTGTATATGAAGTCTACATTAGACTTTTATTGCTAACATCCATCTTTCCATGTCATGATCCTCAGGAGCTTCATCACATGAAGTTTGATCATTTTCACATGGAATACATCCTCAAACTCATTTGAAGAGGTATTAGTGTTTCATCTTTAATTGTCCTTTTAGTTTCCAATTTCAGGAGCCTCATTATCTTTTCAAGATTAAATGAGTTCCTTCACTTCATTTTATCTTGATTCTTAAGAGAGTCATCCTCTAAGAATCACATTCTCAGAGATGAGATCTTTTAAGAATCTCATGGTCATAAAGTAGTTATACAATACCATCCTTTATTTTCCTAATGAAGTAGCACTCTCTAGTGCTAGATTCCAGCTTTCATGCATGGAACCTTATTAAGTATATAATGTAGTCTCTACTACATATATACCTTGGAAACTAAGAGATAATTATGCTAGGATTAATCATTGATTAAATCATGTCACACATGATCAATTGTATCTCCCTACAACTCTATTGAGTTAAGGTTCATTAGGAGGATTGAGATAGGAATGATATTCACATCTCCACAAGGTATTCCATGAATTCATCTAATAGGTGCAAGCTACCTTGGTTAGATCAAATTCATCTCATATTCCTTCAAACTTTGGTTCTAAACCAAAAATGTGAAATCTTTGAACATTTCAAAGGTTTTTAGGTGAAGAGAAGAAATCTCATATCATACATAATCATTAACAGATATCACATATCCATAATGTGACTATGATATAGATGATCTACATACATCAATATGTATGAGATCTTGAATACCTTAACATCTTACACCTTTTCCAAGGAAGGGTGTATTGGACATTTTTACTTTGAATACAATATTCATAAGTATGTGAGATTTGAATCTTTAGACAATCTAAAGTTTCATGTCTTACTAGTCCATTGATCTCATCAACAGACATATGCCCAAAACTTGATGCCAGATCATTGTCAAATGATCTTTATCATCCTATTGATCTTTAAAGGTTTAATTTTCAGTATTAGAAATCTTGATGAACCATTCATTAATTTTCTAATTTAGTAGAGTCCACTAGATTTTAGATTACTATCTAAAATATCTCCATCATAACTCTTTATGATAGATTTAATACGGAATTCATGTTTATATCCAACAATTAGAAATAAACAATGAGTGTATTCTAATATCTAGGTCATAGAGACATTCTCTAAGACTAAGGGCTCCCACTGAAAATATGAAGTATATTCATCCGATGGAAATTGTTGCAACAATTGCATCAATTCCAACACTTAAACCTTAAAATCAAATTTCTAATATTCTAATACATATGCAACCAATTACAAGTGTTATTAGAAGATTGAGATACAATTATTAGACTTTACCTTATCAAATAAGTAAGTCAATTTCAATGATTATATGTAGGTTATTCAGATGTGTTATCCGATTCCTTCTCTAAAGATTCTAGATAGATTTGATAGTCATACTATCAACACATCAGCATATTGCAGTATTGGCATTCATCCAACTCTTTGGATGTCATATGGAAGTCACAGAAGTACAGTCAACTCTTTGATTATACTTCTTGCTTGGGTCCAACCCATGCTTCCACTGTGCTTCCTTTATCTATAAACAACCATTGCTTAAGACTAAGGACTTCTTATGTTAAATTCAAAAGAATTTAATCTAAGAGCATTTCGACATTTATACATGCTTCACCCAATTCATACAATATGAATATTATGAAGCTTCATGAATGACTAGAGTATAGACAGTAGTATGATGACACACATCATCTACATCCATCTAAACTCTTGAAACATAGGTTCCAGTAGGTACTCAAACAATTTGAATACATCATCTCTTATAGAGCTACCATTCTACATGAAGCAGAGAACCATGTCATTCATGATTAAATGTCAAGAGCACATATGTATGCCAGAATATCTTTATTGATTTTATAAGGATTATTTGACAATTGTGATCATCATCGACATGTCACTTCCAAAGTACATTCGATGACAGATCAAGACTATAGAGACATACAAACCCTAGGGTTGTAGTCCTATTATCCATTTAATTGTCATTCCTTATTATCATGAGGAAACTTGCACATTGAAACCACATACATTGTGTGTCCAATTGCAAGTACAATATCTGGATCATGAGTCCAATCCATGATATTTTACTGGTTATTATTGAGTATAACATTGAGTGGGTTTAATGAAGGATTATCTGAAATAAGAAATTTGCATAAGGATATATATTTATATATATATATATATACATGTTTTAATTTGATTCAGGAATTTTTATATCAAAGTTGTCTTGCCATGTCAACAATGAAAGTTCATTCCCTTAATCACTTTCGATGTAAGAGATATACTTACCATTATATCTCAAGCAAGATCTGGGATCTCCTACCTTATCTTTGTTGCATCCCAATAATATGAGAACCTACAACTTGGATAAAAAGAAGCGGGAACACATTCCGCCTTGCAAGTCCAACTTGCATCTCCCAATTCGGTCTTTAACACCCGGGCCCACCACCCCTAAGGTGATGTTGACCCGTCATTAATTGAACCAACCGTCAACAGGAATACAACTCGCTATACGCAATCCAATATCGCCCCAATAATATGAGGACCCGATATTGGGGTCACTGCGCATACGTCCTTACTCTTTCGAGAAGCGACGAGCCCGATCCAAATGGATCATGTGCAGGAGCTGTCACTTCGGACATGTGTCTCCCACATATAATATCCGGTGACGAAACCCTTCGCCTTAACGGGAGACCATGAATGTCACTTATGTGATCCTCCATCTATTATTCAAATTTAATTAATTACTATGAATCACATTCATATAATCAATTCTTCCAAGGGAATTATTAACTCTAACCATATTAGAGTATAATTGGACATAATCAATTCAATCATATTAAATTAATTATCAATCCAATTGAATCAATCAAACTTGATTGTTATGCTTGAATATATATGGTATTATTCTCAAAGTACGTATTAATTCGTATTTTAATAATTAGAAAAATACAACTTAATCCCTCGGACATTATCCCGGCCCTACCCGTTGTCATGGCCAGTACCGGCGGGAGTGGGATGGACCGCATACGTTGCAACCCGCTACCCCAACGATCCCCGACTAGACACCATATCCGCCTCGGGAAAGGATAATGCCAAATTGATGAATTTGTACTTGAGATGATCATCGGTTCTTCAACCGAAATTATACCATATAGTAATCAAAACAATTTTGATTATAAAAAAATTTGCTAGACAAATTCCCAATCCTATTCAAGCAAGGAGTTTGATAATTGTGTTTCCAATTATGATCTAGATCATGTCTAATCAATTAATTGGTTGAGGCCAAGTCAATTAAGGGAAATAATCATCTTCCAATATTTCTCAAATATTTTCCATAATTATTTCTTGAAATTAACAATTAATTTCATTAATTGACAATCACATGGTTCTTGATTAGGAAAGTAATTTCAACAGTGACCCCTACTTACTAAAATTAGCATATCTCAATCAATTTAAATCCAAATTAAGCAAAGTAAGTTTCTATAAATTGTTAATTTGATTTACAACAGAATCTATGTGATTTTCACGCATTTCGAGATGTCTCTAAACAGTAATTAACTCCTTAATTATGTTAAGATTCACAGTTCCTGTAACAGTGAATACATGTTCATTAAAACAACCAAATCTCAAGCATACGAAATCCGATTTACGCAAACTCAGATCCTATGGTTTCCTTATTTAATGGGGAACAAAATCCAAGTGCTATTTTCGTATTTAAATAATTTAAACAGGGACGAAAAAATACACTAAACAGATCTGTGAAATCAAATGCGATAAAAACTTTCGCGACCTTAACGAACCTAAGTCGTACTCAGTTTGCGAATCATATTCAAAACCGTCGAGCTAAGGCTCTGATACCACTTGAAGGATATGGTTAGATCCTCAAGCGCATCACGGAAGCGTGAGCTTCATATCGAATACGACGAGGAGCGACTAGTCGCACTAGTTGCTCGATGCAGCGGAATTTAAAAAATTTTCTCACGACGAAACCACATGATCCAAGAACATTTCTCGGATCGTTTCGTCTAAACCACAAACAAGTAATAGGATTACCTCTTGAAGCGTAGTTGTGATCGAGTCTCTAAACGAAGAGACCTCCTGTCTCAAGTCCGATCCGACGGAGGAGACGCTTGCGAGCGCGGGGATGAACCGCGTGCTTCTCGCAATCCATGTTGATGATCCAAGCGGTGGATCTCCTGATCTCGACACACGAGATCCGACGTCTTCTTCACGAGCGAGGCGCACCGAAGGAGACGGAGATCCACGAGCAGACGACCTGGCAGCATAACGACAACGCTGCGGCGATGAAGACTCTCTCCATGGCATCCATGGTGGACGGCCATGAGAGGGAGAGGGAGGGCTGACGTCTAGAGAAAAAGAGAGAGAGAGAGAGAGACGCTTCTCAAGCATTGTGTGTAAAATAGAGAGCATGGTATGCCACTCTATTTATAGGGTTTTGGGATCCATGGATCTCAATCCATGTGACATATAAAATCAATGGATGAGATTGATTTATGTCAATCCAATGGCTAAGATTGTTGTTGGTAAAACCAACAAATTTAGATCAAAATATATTTGACAAAATCAAATACAAATTAATCCAAAATTACACCAAATAAATAAGGAGAGAATATACATGGTGATTTCATCTCCATGTACATTCCATATGGATGGCCACCCATTCCTATTTGGAATTGGGTGCCGTCCAAGCTTTCCATGAGGAGAGCAATCTCATGACATGTCATGAGATTGCATATCTCCATGGAAATCTCTTTATTTATTTCCAACAACTTTTGTTGGGTTTTATTCTTCAAAAATAATTCACAATTATATTTGAGAATATTGCAATCTTGCCATTGAAAAATTGTGAATCATGTTCACAACCCAAAACAACATATAATTTACATTGTCGATTAATTACACAATGTGTATCCAATACACATAATAATTAATCAACACATATAAATTATAATTAGCTCTCTCTAATACATTATAAATCACATTTATAATATATTATGAATAATTGGATATTACTATCCACATTATTCTTATCCATAATGATTAAATCACATTTAATTATATTGGATAACTTATTCTCATGTGCCCAAATAATATGAATCACATTCACATTATTTACGTCTTTGATAATCAAATCACATTTAATTATCTAAGATAACTCTCCTTATAATACGAATCAAATTCATATTATTCATGATAATTAAATCACATTTAATTATCCATTTTCTCAATGCTCGGATACATATATCAACAATAGAATTATCCATGAACTCTTTCAAGGATAATGCGCTTTCTCCGCGAATACTTGGAGATAAGGATAGGGCGATTGTATTGTTCCACGTATAGTGACATGGATATTGAGATTACATCTCAAATCCAGATCTCAGGCCTCCTATAGATGCTTGATTAAATCAAGACCTTAAATCTAATCTTCTCATTGAATCTGAATCACACTCAGATCAATGTCCAACATTTGGACTAAGATCAGATTACTTCTCTATTGAGAGGAGTCACTAAAATCCAAACCCGTTTCATCACTCCCTAGGAATGGAAGCGTCATGGTTATACAATCGTTTATGATCACATCACCCTCAGGTATTCCTAATACCTGTACATCCTGCATACTGGAAGACTCAGAATAAACCCGAAGTATTAGATCAACTTTATACTGTCTACTTCAGGGTTTTATCAGTAAGTTTCTTATTCAATCATCGGGAGTTGGTATTGATCATATACTTTCCAAAAGCATATATCATACCTAGGTCTTGATCATATACTTTCCAAAAGTATATATTAATCCTACAAATTCAGTCAAGCTTCCAAAGCAAGACGACCATGCGCATGGAATTTGATTCTTCCCAATATCTCATGAGTGAGCTCATGTCTTCCGGTTCAGTAACTGAACCTGTATGATCCCTTTGAGAGATCGTATTACTCATATGCCCTTATATGCACACCAGCGTGCCGGTGTATAGACCTTGATTAGGTCATCAACCTATTGGTCTGCCAAATGTAAATACTCAGACATATAGTAACACATCTGTCTCCGGTCAGAGGATGCGTGCCTATATCATGACAGCATATGATATAGGACTTTGGTTATCTCGATCTCGTTAAGTCAGTTCTTTGACCTAACTCATCTGACACCTTCGAATCTCTATTCCTATGCAGAGGACCTGCATCAAGAGGTCGGTCAGATATCAGCCTAAATGAGATAGGATTGCCATCTCCTACTCAGGCTGGAGATCATCTCTTAATAATCATTTGACGGTGCTTGATGAGACCTCAATCTAACTCATTAGATATGCATCTAAGCACCAGCCTCTATGATTCAATAATTGAATCAACAGCTGTATGATCATTAAGATGGTCATGGTACATAACCCTAATTGTACTAAGGGACCTATTATGCAAATTATGTACTCTTTATTTCAGATTAAGGAGTGAATTGCAATAACATTTATTGCATAATGGCTCGCCGTGGGCTCGCATGTCCAACATAGTAAATGTAATGAGATGCGATATTGTTTGTGTAATGGTGGTCATATATATGACCAGAATAAGTTTCCATGTTGATTTTTTGATTTGAAGGCAGATAAAATTAATTTAACAAAAATGAAGATAACCATCAACAAACCCTTAAAAAGGGGGTGGAATTTAAGTGTGTTGCTCAAAGTTATCCCCACTTGCAAAGATGTCACTAAAGTACAAAGCAAATAAAAAATAACTCTCATTGGTCTCCAAAGTCTTGCTTTTTGTTGGAGGGAGAGGAAAGGTTGGCGAGTACTTGGTTGCAATTTTGCCCGTCTCAGAAAATGTTGCCATGCACAAGGTGAGACCGGACAAACACCTACACGGACCCTACCTTTTTGCAAAGAGGCCCACATTGTTTCAAAAAAGTTCCAGACAGGTCCTTCTCCGCAGGTGTCGCTAGAACTCCAATGGACAGGAACTTGTGTTACCCGACTTGCGGGCAACTGTGGCATAGCATTCTCTCGTGATTTCATCTCGCTCCTTATGAAGTAGAGTTCCACATTAAATCCCAGTGTTATTACATGCTTAATATATCTTTACCTCTGATATCACTTCGCATTCATCGTTTTCTACAATGTCCACAATATTTAACCCTTTTTTATCTCTCGGACCAATCAAACAAGAACAACAGAAATATTCCGCTTATCACTTATCTCATCTTATTCCTTATCTCTAGTCCAAACAGGCTCCATGTTTTTTTTCAATAACAACTTAATGAGAGGGTAAATGCTTGTTTGTATTGGGGAGCAGCCCGAATAAAACTTCTCAATAATCATCTGCTGCAAAAAGAGTACATCAAAGTTGGTCCACGTTTATTTTGTTGGAAATGCAAGGACACGGGAACTAGTGGGCAAAGTGACTGTTGAGCAAATAGTTAGGGTGAGGCAGCTTTGCTTCTCTGCCGCAGTGGCAGTGCGAGTTTTTTTACTCATAATCTTGCTGATGCTTACCGTAGAGGTCTGCTGTGACTCCGTGGAGCAACATAATCTTTTGATCTTGATCTAGTGGTCCACACGAATTCTCTATTTTTGTGAAAATTCGTGTGAACCGCTCGATCAAGATCGAGCGGCTTAGATGCTCCACAGATCCACAACAGATCTCTGCAGTACTGCATAGGATCTGCTCTTTAATTTTGCGGATACGATTATGCAAACACATGCAAAATTAATTTCTAATGTCACAAAAATGGCATCTATTGGTGCCCTTTGATTTCACATTTTTCATTCCAGGATCGAGGCTTTTCTCGTGGGATTGCCATATCTGTATCAGTATCCATATTAAGTCGAGTCGTGATCGGATGAAGAACAGATCATCATCTTCTTCAGTCTGCACACTGGAAGCTCTATATGCAAGTAATTAGAGTCTAATGGTGTATGCCCAATCCCCTACGGCACCTAGTTCCATCCAAGGTTACAAAAATCGATAGTCAGTACTCGTTCGGTTGGGTCACTAATGAAGAACTAATCGACGATCGGGCGACTAATTAAATTTACTCGGGATTTGGTCAACTTTAATTTTTCTAATTATTTTAAATATATAAATTATTGTATATTCTTATATATTTACGTAGATTTATACATTTTGTATACTATCATAAAGAATGAAAGAAGTAATTGAATTTAAATAAAACAATAAGCATTTTAGAATAAATTTTCTTTTAAAAAACAAATAAGAAAAAATATGATAGCTCCAAGCAAAAATCAGTCGACTAGACGGCCTAATCTACCACCCATAAAACTCAACTAGTCAGACCAACTAATCACTCTAGTTGGCCAATTTTACAACACTAACTTCGTCTATTTGGTCACTATGAAATCTAACACATACGATGATAATCACAAAAAATGTATTTATTTATACAGTGCCACGTTAAAATATGAGTTATTCATCGTCAAAATAGTGTCTCTAAATTCTCACCATCACCATACGTTTAGTGAAAATCAGGTTAATAGTGAACTCCAATCATTGGTACATTTCCTTTAGTATAACGCTATGCAAAAGGGTAGTTATAATTATCCAAACTTCAATAACTATTCTTAAGATCTCTACCCATGATGTCGCCAAATGATAATGATTGTATTAAATTCATCCATTATTGCAGTATTACTCCCCGTAATGAAGACATGATATGCATATACACACACATAGGGGTCCTTCGAATAGGATGTGGTTCTTCTTGAGTTGAGGAAAGTTGTCTCATTTTTTGTAAAAAAAAATCAGCACTTTAGTAGAACAGGTAAATAGTTTGTATTATAACTGCAAATTGTAATGCACAACTATATATTATAAAATACAGAACTGCACAATGTATTTTTTAACTAAGACCTACAATATGTTTTTCCTATTTTATAAAATTGCTCGTGTTTTTTTTTTGAAAAATGGGATGGCCTTCTTAAGCAGAGGAAGAAGCACATCCCATTTGAAGTATCCCCTATATATGTATATATGGGAGCTAGAATCCTACACTGGGAGGTGTAGGTAACTACATACACCTGCTCTTTTTCTTCATTATTTTTTATTTTTTTTGAAAGGAAATCATGGAGGATTTAGATCACGATATATCACCATGGAGTCATTCCAAATACAATTCGACCCCTCCTAGATGAACGTGTTGGGATTGTTTGTTTTACATGAAACTTGAAAAACGCATTCTCCTCAATGTATTAAGCAAATCCTCCTAAGGTTTCCTTAAAAATTCCAAAAATAATGGAAAAAAGGCAAGGTTTAGGTAGTTACCTACACCCCTGGGTGTTGGCTCTAGGGATGAAAATGAATGTGAATATATTCATATCCAATCCACTATCGTATTCGTTTTATACATATTTTGACATTCGTGTTCGTATTCGTTTTAAAATGGATGCAGATATGGATATCACTTTGACATTCGCTAATATTCGCAATCGTATATTGATTTTCGTACATAAGTATAGCGATAAATTTATTTATAACTATGTGTAACGACATTTTATGATTGCATTCACCATTGTTGATATAGTTGTTATGAAATTACTATTTATGTTATATCTATTTTATGTGTAAACTATCATAAATATGTATATTTTAGTTATTCTATTAAATATTTCTGTTATTATTCGTATTCGTTTTACATCTGTATTCATTTTTAAGGATATGGTAATATTTTTCACATCTGTCAATATTCGTATTCGCATTTGTATTCATATTTTAAAATGGATAAGGATATGGTTATACCTATATTCATATCCGTATCCGACTATTTTCATCCGTAATAGACTCCCTTTTTTCCTATACATACATACATATATACATATATATATATAGAGAGAGAGAGAGGTAAATGGGGTTTCTCCCTGGGAGCAGCCAACGGGCTGCTCCCACCCCCATTTTCCCCCAATTTTTTTATTTTTTTAGAAAATAAAAATTTGTATATTCATCACTATATCCCTCTAACATTCTATTAAAATTTTGTCAGAAACAGAGACTCCTACGACCTCCATCCAAACATGATCGATTTAAAAAATCCTGCGACCGTTAAAAAAATAACGTCTGGATGGAGGGCTTAGGAGACACTTTTTCTGATAAAATTTTAATAGAATGTTAGAGGGATACAGTGGTGAATTTACAAATTTTTATTTTTCAAAAAAATAAAAAAATAAGAGAATAATAGGGGTGGGAGCAACCCGTTGGCTACTCCCAAGGAGCATACTCCTTTTTTTCCATATATATATATATATATTAATTGTTCGTAGGGAAATATTGAATGGGATAATAATTTTTTATAGTGATGTTCTTTTGAGATTTTGCAATACATTTTTGCAATATCACTCACCCCTACCTTCTTGGTGCAATAACTGTTATATCCTTCGATTTGATTGACATCCTTTCTCCTGCTAACGGACGTTAAAATCAAGGGTATAAACGCAAATGGAAAAAAGATAAAAAGGACACAAGCGAGATTACTTCTTCTCCCTTTAGTGGAGGAGGTCCAGTTGAGCCTTGCGGTCACGGACGAAGATCTTGTGGTCCGATGAATTATTGCTTGTGATCATGGATCTCATCTAGCACGTTGAGGCGGTGGGATGATGCGTAGAGAAGGAGCTCCACAAGCAGCTATGTGGTGAACACCTCGAGGAGGTTTGGGCGCAGGCTTGGGTGAAGGAGGTCGGAGTCGAGGCCTTTTGAGTCTTGATGCATGGAGGAGGGAGGCAGAGGGTGTAGATGGAGGAACTTGGTTTTCCTACCATAGTTTCCATTCTTGTATATGGTGACAACATGTGATAACATGTTTGCTACATGCATTGTCGCCAATTGAAAAGTTGATTATCATTTAATAAAAGGTACAGAAACACTATTCATTTCTTGTTTCCAAGCTGGGCATGACTTGACATGCGTATGAGCTAACTAAAGAACGCACGGATCCTCTACAGTACTGTAGAGTTCGGCTGTAAAAAGTGGGCTGCCGTGAGCCGCTTGATCAAGATCGAGCGGTTTACATGAAATTAGGGTATTTTTGAGCCCTTACCATGTGAGATCGAGCGGCTCATGACATCTCACTTTTTACATCCGGCCTCTGCAGTGCTCAACTGAAGAAGGGCGTGAGAAATACTTGCGTTTAGTTCTTTATTCTTTCTTTCCCACTTGAGGTATTTCTGTAATCTTCTCCTTAAACCTTAGACTCTCACTATATTATATAAGAGGAATCTAGTATCTGATGTTAAGCAGGCCATTCTCAGCTCCTCCATATCACACTTTTGACATAGTTGTCAAGGAGAATGTTCCGTTTTTTGTTTTTTGTGTCATCATGCCCATGTTACAAGTCTTCATAACAAAGTCGATGCTGCGAAAGGTTCTTGAGCATATTCCCAGTTTAAACATCATATTTATTCCTTCTGATCTTACGTGCTTGCATGGTTTCTCTTATGTAATATATTTCATTCTTACCTTGCTTGTTGTGTGATTTGTTGAGCATTTAGTTATTTGTATGAGTAATATTAAGGACTAAGCTGATTTCTTTATACTCTCTTTCAGACACTGGGTGTCTTTTTACTTGCAGGGATGAGGGATGGTTCGTATGGTCAACTTGGGCACGGTGACAACTTATATCCTTCTTCTCCAGCTCAAGTACTGTTATTTGAATCGAAGCATATTTTGCAGATAGCATGTAACACATATACCTTCAAACATAGTGCCACATCTAAAACTCACGAAGTGTGGATGTGGTTTATAAGTGGTGGGGATTACTCTTTGATAACTTGGGCTTAAGCATTTTGGGTGGTTATCAACGGGTCCATTTGGGCCCGAACCCAACAGGGCCAGTTTTCCTCGATAACGGACCGGGGACTTAAGCCCGGGACGTTACATAGTATGTAGGATGCGGCATTCTCTTGCAACAATCAAAGGTGTCGACCTGATTCAACTTTCCTGTGATTCCAAACAGTGTACATATGCATCAAAGCCTTTGTTTTCATTGTGAACTTATTGCACTGTTACTTGTGTGTGGAATTTTCTGTCATCTCCAAATTTTTGTTTATGATCATGAGATCTTTTGTACTCCTTTTCATGTATAAACAGATCTTCAAGCTAGGTGAACTGTAGATTACATTTAGAACATTCTTTTTGCAGGGAAGGAAGGAATTTCGGTTTATGGTTTTGGTGCTGGGCGACATGGTCATCGTGGGATCACTTTGAGCTGTACTAATAGATTATTCAATTCCCCTCAACTTTTTCGGGGGGTTGATGGTGAAGCAATCACTATAGCATCCATGCAAATCGCAACCGTAGTGCAGCAATATCTAGTGACTTTCGTTCATGATTAACTTTTTAACTGCATTGTTTGTGTTGATATGTCTTGAATCCTAACCATCTGATCCATGTTGAAGGATCATGTATGCACCCCTCCTATCGTACCATACCTGGTGAATTTCCGTTTCATCACATTTATTCTTTCATTTGACCTTTAAACCTAGCTAAATGCATGTAAATATCATTATATTGCATAAATTAACATTCATTATTTATTGTATAAATATTGTATAAAATACATTATTTAAAGCCAAAATAAAAGAATAAAGAAAAAAAAGAAAAGAAAAAAATGAAATGCAAAAGGTATTTTATGACCCTAAACCCCGAGAACTAGGCATCTTGATGATTGAGTCAACAAGGAATAAAGTAGCGGGAGATAATGGTTAAAGATACATCTAAAACCCTAATGTTTATTCTCCAATATTGCATTTTTGGGATTTATTTTATTCTTTATTATTTATACCTCAAATGAAGAAACTTTGTGCATGAAAGTTTTAGATAAAAATATATAGAAAAATACAAAATTTACTTTACACAAAAATAATACAAACTGTACATTTTATACTCAGAATAAAAAGTCAAAACCCAAACTTCCTAGACCCATATCTTCTCCATATGAACTCAAAATGCACCAAAATTACTTTAATTGTATATAACTTTTTATCAGCTATCTAATGAAGGTAGTTTCATTTAATTTGAATTTAAGAGGCAAAAGTTAGGTTTTGGACCCCTATTGTACTATATACTTGAATAAAATATTCATTTTATTTATTCTTTATATTTTTCACTACCTTATATTTCTATATATATTCTTTATAATATATACATATTCATAATAAAGTAAAACCATAAAGAAAATAATAAAATAAAATAACATACTAAAATACATAGATGAATATACTATACCTATACATATATAATTGTTATCCTTATTTATTTAAAGTGCACAAAACACGTCAAAAATATAATAAAAATATATTTATGTGTATCTAAATGAGTTATAAATATATAAATTATGTGTATAAAATAATACGACAAATATACAAAATAAAAATAAAATATACAAAACATTAATCAATATACCAATAAATACACTTGTAAAAAGTAACTTGTAATAAATTAACCCATAAAAATAACTAAAAATTGTAATTAAATACTACATAAAGTTATAAACATTTTATTTTAGATCCTAAAATTAATTAATTCATTATCGATTTATTATCGATTTTAGCAATAATTTCCCCTTCGGAAATTTCTGGTTGGTCCATGTGGACCAACCTGAAGGTAACCCTAGTTAACCTGAGTCAACTACCCTACCTCCAGCCACCGGGCGTGTCAGACGTCAACCAACCCGTCTTCTCCCAATTTCTCCACTTGATTATTTGATTTTTCTCTTCTCGATTCCTTCACGAAAACCTTCTATGATCTTCCCTCAATCACGTCAACACTTTTTCAAGGTCAAAGATACATCGATTCATAAACGAACCCTAATCAAATAAGGACCCTCACTTCTATCTATAAATAATCCTCCTCGCCTCCCTTCTCTATTTGATCCTTCTTCGAGCCCCCCTCGTCTTGTCCCGTGTGTGTGTGCGCGCGCACGCGCACTCCTGGTGACAGAGAGATTGTCCCCCGAGGTCGAGGCGATGCTAGGAAGAGAGGAGGCAGTCCACGGTAGAGCTCCTGCAACACCTCTGCTCCTTGGTCCCCTAGTATGAGCTGCACCTTTTCCTTATGCTTTTAGGTTGATTTATCCTTAGGTTTTACTTTCCTGCATTTTGTTTTTGTCTCTAGATTAGTAGAATAGCTTAAATATCAAAATCAAAACTCACCGGAGCTCCAAGCTTCGGCCTTGTTCCGTCGTGATCTCAACTGTGACAGACCCCATTCTTGCCCCATATGCTTCTTCCATGCCCCACGCACCCCCAGTCCACCTGATCCCCACGGGGTCAAGATTTGGGTGTTCCACCTCCATCATTCACCGAAGCCCCTCCACCCTCCGTCATTTTGCCACCATTCCACTCGTTAACGGATCGAGACAGTTTGCCCTCAACCCTATTATTTTCTGTGTAGGGACCTGGAGCTAAAGAGCCCAGTTGTGGGCTAATTGGATTCAAGTATAGGTCCCCTGGAGCTTCAACCTTCACTGACCAGCCAGGACCCCTCCGATGGATCCTGACCCTTTCTGAAGCCCCTAGAAACTGTGGACCACTTGGGAGAATGTGCATAGCACCTGAAAAGCCTTGGAGACCACCGGAGGAGCGAGAACAAGTTGATCGAAGCTTTCCTGCAAATGGTTCGTCCTTGTTCTTCAAGGAGAGCAGTAGTCGTTGGATCTGCCCTCTGCTCCAGTTCTGATCATGGTTGTTTGATTACCGCCCACTTCGCTTGCCCGATGGAATTCCAAATCCGATCCTGACTGTAGATCGGTGAAGCGTCATCACGCAAGGAGCGTCTACCAGGTGTTTAAGGCAACCACTCGTGGTCGTTCGATCTGCGCATGTGGGTGTAAATTTCATATGTAACCCATGTTCTTTTTTTGTTTTATTATTTAATATTTAATTTTCAATTTGACATTGTAAATATTTTGTATAATTTGCATATGAACCCCTATAGTTGTTGCATACTACACTTTGATATAGTACATCTCAGCTCACTTGTCGTCCTACGTGAATTAGGCATTTTGTAGGTATACCCTTCTGGGTTTTTGGTATTTATGTTTAGTATTTAAATTTCAAATGATAGTTGTAAAACATTGGGTTATTTGCATATTCGTCCATGCCTTTATTTTTAATTACAAAATATCCTTTATAGTTCATTAACTTTTATGGTTATTTTCTATTTATTAAAAATATCATTTGTGGCGGCAAAAATAAGATTAGATATGTGTTAGCATGTACTTTCACAACATATAATTATTTTGCATTTTAAGCATGAAAAGTCCCTGTTTGTAGTAAAAACCCATTAAAAATATAAAACTTTTTTGAAAAATTCCAAAAAACTATATTTTTTATTTTAGTATTTTTTATCTCTAAACCAAAAACTACTAAAAAGAGAAAAATAAATGACTAAAAAATAAAAAGCTAAAAAATCTTTTATAAAAATATAAAAATCTCCTAAAAATCCAAAAATATTTATTTTTATCTCTGACTTTTATTTTCATTTTATTTATTAACTAAAAATAGTTTTTAAAAATTTTGACCTTATTAAATATTTTTAATTTCCTAAACAATTCGGCCTATATATTTAGTCCCTATTTTGGGATATTTTGGACTTTAAAAATACATAAAAAATATAAAAAATAGTATAAAAATATGATAAAAACAACAAGATTTGATAATGTTAATTTTGGTTATTTTTAGTTATAATTATAATTATAATACTCCATATTGTATTATATATCTATATATAGTCTATCTTTTTGTTAACCATTAAAAATACCTAGTAAATATTTTAAAACCCTAAGTATAAAAAGTTAAATATATATATATATATATATATATACATAAGTATATAATCACGACTATATTTATGAATAATTATATATATATATATTATATTTATTATGATGTATATAACCTATATCTTATATACATATTATATATCCTTATATATGCATATCTATAAAAAAACTCACATCAAAAACTGTATATAATAATAAAATATATAAAAATCAATAATAATAAAATATGAAAAAGAAAATCAAATAAAAATTTAAAAATAAAAAACCATATAAAAAAGACATTTGCGTACATAATTCATTTTGATTAGCAATAATCATTAGGCTGCCATTGTTTACTCTATGTGGTTCAACTTCTACATACTTATATGTCATACATCTTTGTTGTAGAATATAATAAATTGTGCTCCACATTCTTGTTATTCAATGATTCATTATATTTTGTAGGTACTTGTTGTCTGAATATGGGATTTCTTGCAGGTCGCCTCAGCGACATTCCATCTTCGCTTCTCAGTGACGACATATTTAGACCCGCATCAAACTCCACATTCAACAATACCCCAACAAGATGTGGGTCTCGCTGCCCGATCAACAGGCCTGTGAGGGGGTGTCTAAGGGGGGGACCAGGTGCTCTCCCCTCCTTGCGGGAGGTGTTGGGGATAACGCCTCCCACGAAAATTTTTAGAAGCGGTTCTATTTATTTTCGGGTTATATGGATCCGTTTGTTTTTCAGAGATACGTCTATACGGGAGTTCTATATAAACTTCCTAGGGGTTAGAGCTCTCAGCATCCTATGTATTTTCTTTCTTTCTCTACAGTGAAAACCGATCGCAGTCGTCCAAGGATGTAGCGCAATTACGGGCGAACCTTGTAAATCTGTGTGTTTGCGTCTTGTTTATTTGATCGTATTTGTGTGTGTTTACTTCCGCGATTCGTAACAAACTGGTATCAGAGCTTCGAATTCCGTCGGGATCATTCAACAAGATAGCATCGCACAATTTGAGATATATACATCGCTCCTTTCCTAGTACTTTCTATTTAATCTTTTTGCAGGAAACGATTGAAGATTGATTATTTGGATGGTAGACATACATAATCATCACACCATTTGAGTGGGTTCTTCTACCAATTTTTGAGACAAAAAAGAAAGGAGTGCCAGAAACATCAAGTTTGATTTGGATTAATACTTGAACGTGCAATTCGGTGCTTTGAGTCATGTGTGTAGAGTTGTTCGTTGTTCTAAGTTCCATATGAGGCATGGACGTCGAGTGATCCGGGCTCGAGAATCTCGAGGGGTCAAACCTTTGCACCTCAAACTTGGACCCATCAGTATCCATCAATATAGACTGAGGATTAAAATATCATGATGATATGTAGGTATCAATCAGGTAAAGAATTGGATTGCGACATCCCTAGACTGGGATACCTATAGATATCAAGCAATATTATTTATTGGTTGAAGGGTTGGGTTGTCTATGTAAAACACACTTTCTGATCGATATAGATCTTATTTCTGCCGATACGTGCTTGCACGTGCCAAAACAACGAGCAAGAAAACTTGTGATTTGAGTCTTGTAGGGCTTTACCCTGTGTTAGAGGGAGCCCTTCCAGAAATTCTCGACGGCGCCGGGAATACCCGGGCCGAGGAGGGGGTTTGGAAATAGTTTTCAACCAGCAATTGACGCGCCTCGGTTATAACCTCACTAGCTGCGTCATTGCCCCAAGCGCAAAGATGCCTCACAATGCTGGCGTTCCCCTCTCTCTTATAGGCGTGGTCTCCTACGATTTTTTAGCATCAGCCGATGTGGGACTAATATCCTACACAAAATGGCAGAAAGCCCAACAAGGGAGATGGGAAATCGTATCCCTAGGCCCTTCGAGGACTTGTACCACCTTATATTGGTATCCGTCTCCGTTCAATTCCATTTTTTAGTTTATTGCCTGGATTTTGGATGATATATAACTATATAATCTATTTATAGTAATATAAAAGCTAAAATATATGCAAGTACTTTTGATCATTTTTAACATAGTTTTTACGTGTGATATGTGTGGTGTCTATAAGTAGGTTAGTTATAGACAAAATAAATTCTGTTGATTTTCATTCTATTCAAGAACGTTGACGTGATGAATCTATAATTCATGACATCTTCATTTTTTTTAAATTTTTTACTAGTTCTGAACAAGATAATTACTTTTAAAAAAGAGGGAAAAAGAAGAAAAATAGAGAGGATGCCGAATGCGATAAACAAGCATTCGCAACAAACAATATTCACAAAGTCTTAATATTCCATCTCAAGCTTACACAAGAGACAAGGATGCAGATCGTTGTGACAATTAAATTAAAAAATGTCAAAATTTCCAAGTTTCAAGTATTTGGTTCATAATCCCTTAAGTTCCACTAATCTCTGACAATTCTGAAGTTTAGCTAATTCATCTTAATCCGATCAGCCTATGTTCTTTTCTACATTGATATAAATTTTGAATTGGTATGAGTGAATATTGTAGCTTTTACAAGTTGTAGTGCTAGATGATTGCATGATTCAATATGAGGTACTCAAAGATTCTCTAAAGTCTAAAGTCTTGGACATGGGTGTTCGCTTTCATATTACCTAAAATATCAGTAAAAATAGGGAGCATATTTAATAGAAAAATATATTTCTTTAGATTCTTTTCAGTAGATTGCTTTAATCATGTTATGTTTCTATAAGTTACAGTGGCCACCAATGGGTTTGCATATTTTAGTGGTGTAGAATTTCCTTTTCTATTGGCATGCCATCCTTGGTAGACAGTTGCATTGTTGTGATCAAGGTAGGTTGTTCGTTTGAGGGATCGGGAGAGGGATAAGTTCATTATCCCTCATTATCCCTTAAATTTGTTGTCCCTCAATAGACGATCAATGTTTTGTTGATGGAATCAAGATGAGGAATAGGAATTGACCCCCCTTTACCTCCATCATCGGTCTCTCTTACCATAAAATCACAAATATATTTTCAAATCAAACAATTTATCTAACACTTCTATCTCTTATCTCTTCTTCTCCGAATGAACAAATAATATCAAATATCTACAACTTATCCCTCCTTGTTCCTTTCAATCATATCCCTCCAACCGAACATAAATAAATGAGTTATAAATCATCAATTTCAGTACGTTGTCGTACTCAAATATTGTTGATCTTGCGCATAGAAAATCGATTTTTGTGGGTCTGTCTATACACCCTTGTTTGTCTTCTTCTAAATTATTTGATTATATTTTTTGGCATAAATAATGGTTTTGTAATTTGTTCTTACTAGGCCCAACCTTTTACCTCTTCATGCCTAATCTCGTCACCCCAAATCCTTTTAAATATAAACTAGACCTCTCCTCTCCATCTAGACCTTCTCCTAAGCCAAACCTAAACACACATCCTAAAAAAAGCCAAAACAACCCGGTTCTTCCTTCATAAACTCTAATATCTTCATTTTACCCCCCGAAATACCTTCTTAATTCTCCTATTGCAACCATAAGCCATCATCATCAACCTAACTATTGTCGTATATGCCATAAATCCTAATACCACATTTATACATCCTAAAAACACCACATTTTTACATCCAAACCTCAACCACTTAAACCCTCTTTCTCATGTCCCAAACCAACCCACGACTTAACCTAAACCACTAAATACAAATCCTAAGTAGTTGAAACATCTAAATTTTGATAATAACTAAATGAATTTATTAGAGTTTACTGAAATAACTATGTTTTGATAATGTCCAATCTACCTTTTAAAAAGCTATAAATGTTTTATCTATGATACTAAAATTGTCGTAAAAACTTACATATGATTTTGAATACAGAAGCAAAGATACTTCCAAGAGATAAAAGCACCTATGTGCTATTGTAAACGGATCACATGAACTCTTGAACACATGTGCTTGTCATTTATTTTATCTGAGTCAGTTTGTAATACCATAATGTAGAATACGTTATACAAAGCCTTCTACATAAACTCCACATGCATAATATTTGCAGGGTCAAAAACTACTTGTTGCATCAGTACATGAACCCTCCCACTGGTACATTCTTTCTCATGTTGCACCGGTACACCACCCATGCGTCGATATGGTTTAGTTTATTTTATAACTCAAGTTTTGAGTTATTGTTGTACATGTACATCGTCCCTATACTAAAACACCATTGAATATATACGGTTAAAATATAGGGATTTTTACCCAGCAGACCCTATAAACGTTTTAAAATGCCTCTACGACCTTTTGCACAACGTAATTACTCCATCGACCCTGTAAATTACCCCAAGAACCCCCACGGGCTTAAAACATATTGCCCGGAGGGTTCATGGGATAAGAGTTGGAAAGTTTACAGGGTCGAGGTAGGAATTAAGTTGTTTCAAAGGTCGTGGAGGTGATTGGCAAAATTTATAAGGACTGCCGGGTAAAAATCCCTAAAATATAACTATTCTAACTTTACCTATTTTTGAAAACAAGTGCACCAGTACACTGGTACCTATTGGCTAAGAAACCTTAGTCATTTATGGTTACTTTATTTTAGCATATGTTATTTTCAGGCATCCTCTAAGTCGGTATAAAGATCCTCTATCCTCCCTAAATTAGTGCATAATAGATTATGACTCGTTGATTATGTAATGACATTCTATATTGGGTTCTACCAGAAAAATAAGTGTTGTAGTGAATCTATCACTTATCTTTGCGCTTCGATGTTGTTCCGAGCTTTGCTCTCAAACCTTACAGTATGATTTGTTTGGCTTGCATCTCAATTTTTTTTTCATGTTTTGAATATCTTATAAATTATATTTATCTTTATTATTGGCTAGAAAATGTTATTTGTGAAGACTTGTCTTCTTAAACAGAGGATAAATTATTGGTGAGTGTATATATCTCAAGGTGCTCTCCATCAAAGCCTTTCTTATTTAACGTTGGATAAATTATGGTAAGTTGCGTGTTTTTCTAAACGATTAATGTTGCACCATAAGTGATTTGATTGTGAGTTTTTGTAAGCTTTGGGTAGGTCAATCTCACTTACACGATGTAACCCTTGTGTAGCATGAACATATCTAAGCCTTGTGTGTTGTTTCTCTTACCGTTTACATGTGCTTGATATAACTTTTTAATTTCATCATTTTTCATAGATAACCATCGCCCTCCCCTCGCCTTCCTAGTCAGTTTCATTTGGTTCAGTGATACAAGTAATCATGTTGACGGATAATCTACAAACTAACTAACTGCCTTACTTCGATGAATCAAGTTATACTCACTGAAAAAGAAAATCGTAATATATTTAAGGGCAATCACACATGGTTTATTACTATTAAGGATCGAAGAAAAACATCAAGATTCTTGAGATCGATAAGGAACTCGGAGACTACATTATTTTTTGTAAGAGCTTTCTCAACTAGCCTTTTGAAGTATGTTACACCTATTATTATATAGGAGTGGAAACAATTGCTCTGGCTGTATATCCATGAAGCCTTTCCCTTTAGCATGTAGGACGGACATCATCAATGGTCGTATCGAATATCGTTATAACATCTCCCTATCACTCTAATATCGAATATATAGTAGGATTATCCCCTCCTTTCTATGGAGTGTGGTAGACACCCTTCTTCAAAGGTAGTGTAGAGGCGTGCCTTTGTGGAATGTCTATAGTTAGGTAGTGAATAAGCACTTTCCTTTCTGCAAAGTAAGCGGTTAGCTGTTCCAGAACTGAACCAAAACAGACATGTGGTACGAGAAGATAGTGTGCGCTCGTCATGATGTCAATGATAGTGGATCGCCCTAGGATATTATCATGGAATAAGTGCTTGTTCCATAAAAGATAGCACGTAGACTATTCACCTACCAATTCAAATTAAAGAAAGAATAATTGTAAGAAATCGTAAGGCTATGAGTACCTTCTACTAGGTTTTATATAAAATTCAATAATGTATCTCATCTCAAGATGTCTTACAAGATTCAAAAACATCTTTAGGTAACTTATAAGGGTACAAATAAAGCCAAGAACTCAAAGATCGGCTTATTTATTTGAAATAAAGCTCGATAATATATTCAAAGACATAAATATAGGATTACAAATATTGTAAATTCAGTCAAAGGTCTCAAAAATGACAATCATAGATCACAATTATGGAAGAAGCCAAGGATATGAGTAAGCTCTCTCCCTCCCTCGAAGAATTTATCAAAATTATCATGTCTCGTGAAGTCAGCAATGAATCTGGGAGTCATATACACTATTCTTTCATTTTATCCTAAAATAATTAACAAATACATGCACGTATGTCACAATGTCACATTCTTATAGATACACTCATGTAAATTAAAATAACTATTAAACATGAAAAAAAATTAAAAAGAAAAAAAGAGCAAAATCAACAATGGAAGAAAGAGGAACAAAGCAAGATGCAAATCTATATAGGAGAAAATTCAAATGAGATTGTGTCTCGTCACCTCCATTGTGAGTCATCAATCTCCCATCTATTTCAACTCAAATGGATGAAATAAATGACATACTAATTGTTTTATTTAATGATGAGAAACATATTTTGGTCATTTTATCACATTGTAAAAATAGAATGTGACAACTAAATGACCTAATTTATCTCACTCTCTCCCCCTCTTAGCATATTAGCATAGGCAATGGAGGAAACGAAATGAAATATAGTGGTGGTGTGCGGCGATGGCAGTGGCGGTGTGTGTATTAAATGGCAGCGGTGCGTGGAACGAGAGGGGGTGGCCACGTGTGGAGGAGGCTCAAGTGGAGGTGACAATGCATGGAGCAGGAGACTTGGGCGACGACGTCGATGCGTGAAGTGGGAGGGGTGCTTCGTGACAATGGTGGTGATGCTTTGAGCGGAAGTGTTGCATGGCAACAATGATAGTGAATGGAGGCAACGCCATCGATGCATGGAGTGGGAGGGGGTGCTTCGCGATGATGGCGGCAATGCTTAGAGCAGGAGGCGGTGAATGGTAACGATGGCTACAGACAGAGGTGGTGGTGCATGGAGTAAGAGGAAGGTGCGTGGGAGGCGATGCGGAGGGCACGCCACTAAGTTTTTTGTGTTTTAATAATTGCCAGCTTTCTCATAATTGATGTGTATTTTTACGTTATTTTTGTATCAAATCACAAAATCGTAATTATCTTTTACGTAATTTATTTTCTAAGAAATAATTATCACATTACTTATTTATTTTTTTATTTTACAGGATAAAAAAGAAATTTTACAAAGAAAGAAGGATTTTACAAAAGGAGTACAATATTACAAATAGGTTTTTGTTGTTAAACTAAACAAAAATATCACAAAGTGGTTCTTCGTATTTACAAAACATCAACAGAATTTACAAAAAGATGATTACTTTTTACAAAGAAATTTTCATGTATACTGAATATAGCGCCAACAATGAATACTAAAAAGTGGTTCATCATAATTACAGAGCACCTTGTAAATTTTACAAATAAAAAATTTAATTTTACAATATGCCTTTTTATTCTACAAAAATATACCAAAACCTAGTTTTCTAGGAATTTGAATGGAAATAAATAAACAAATGTATTAAAAAATGCCAAATATAGTCAATTCAAAAATAGTAAATTCAAATCATTAAATAAAATTTGAATTTAATGAAAATTGGATAGCTAAAACAACCTTTTGAGTAAGATTTTGAAGGGGTCCCTATGTGCACGGGTACATGTGTGTTTGTGTATGTACATATTGACACACGAAATTGGAGTAGACAGAGTTGTAAGCTATATTTATGACCTATCACAGAGTCCAAGTCAGAATGACGAGTATGGGGAGGAAAGAAAACACAAAAATAAAATGACTTTTGTACAACTAATGATATTTTAACATATGTATATATTGTAAATATAACTTGAAACAACTCTTATATTTTTATTTCATTTTTTAGAAACTATTCTTCTATTATGATCATGATATTTTACATAAAAAAACAAAACAAACAAAAAGTGTAACCTTGACATCAAGAAGAAATCTGAGACCCTAATTTCATATTATTCTAACTTCATATGTTGATAATTATTGTTGGTAACTACGTATTAAAAAAATTTAAATAACATAAATAACCTTTAACTTTATTATGAAATATATACCTATTTATAAAAATATCACAAAAATAATGAGATATATGTAAAAAATCAAGAATATCTATAGTTTTTAACCTAACTCTTTTCAACCTAATTCTTTAACTAAATGTGTTTAGAACACTGAGAGAAATGCAAAAGTAAGTTAACATTTTCATATGATAAAACCCTCAAGAAAACCTAAATCCCAGTTCTATAGATACTTGTAAACCATGATTATATCTTCTTCATGCAAACTTAGAATAAAATCTACTTGTCTTTAATCAGATAGTAAAGATATTCTAAATTTTAAAAATACTTCGAAGTTGAGAAGAGTCCAACTGTGAAACTTGGATTTGGGATACTACATTGTGTTAATAACAAAGCGGATATCAAATTTTTAAGAAATATACAAGGTACCATTAAATTTATTTCACATTGCTTTTTGATTTTATAATCTTCTTTTAATATTTTATTACAATAATAAAACACTATTTAAAACTAAAATCAATTAAATAAAATAACATAATACAAAGTACCAAAAACATAGTTCAATTATACTCATGCATATATGTATACTTTTTATATTATTTTTTACATAATAATACAATTCAAATAAAAATATTTATGCTTCCTATCTATTATTTTATCATAATAAAATGAAAATACATCTTTTTTTATATGGAACTCAAAAATAAAAATTAAATATTTAAATATAGGTGTTTTATATTTATAATCAGTTAAGTTGTAATCATGAATATAAATAAATGTATCATAATAAAAGTAGTTCTACATATATAAATATAATCAGTTAAGTTGTAAAATTTATTCAATAATTTAATTTGGTATCTACACAATAATGGATGAATAAAATTTATAATACAATACATAATCAATAAAAAAATAAAAAATAATTCTTTTCTGATTCAGTTGCATTAATTAATTTCTTACCGCTAGGATTTACTCTACATTATTTCCCACACTTATGCTAAAACTTTATTTAATAATTTCGATCCATCATGTCTCTTGCACAATTATAATATCACATGAGATTATAAATAAATAATAATATAAAATGAATGACAAATTTGTGCAAAGAGGGGTAATCATTGCCATGACTTATAATAGACCATTCATCATGTAGGGACGGAGTCAGGATATTATATAAGAAGCGACGCACATAAAAATAACCACATATCTATTAATGTAATTAAATTAACTAACATAAAAAATACTTATATTACAAAAATAGCTTTAATGCAAAAATTGACATTCTTAGTTATATAAGTTGCATGTAAAAAGATGTCATAACAATTGAAAATGATTTATCATGTGCGAGAATAATAACTAAATTATAAAATGATCATTTCACATTTATACACTGCATATTTTTCTTCTTATAAGACTATATGTGCTGACAATTATAATCATATATTTCATAAAAACCTAGCAACATGTAAATTGTGTATATAACTTTGATAAATTTTTCTTACATTCTTAAAATTGCATGGATCATTTTAAAAATTTTCAACACTATCAAGAAAAATTGTCATAATTGAGAAAAAAAATAGTAATAAAATCCATAAAATATCACGTGTATACCTATTTTGCATAACATGACCTATATTAATTTTTTAATCCACAATTTCTCATTTCAGTATTTTCACATATTTGATTTTCTACTTTAGTTAAGAATGAACGAATTTGTTGTGCCTTCTATATGTAATCTAATTATGTTGAAATTCTATCTTTTGTTATAGGAATACCCAACTTGCCATTCAATTTATTGATTTTTTTATAGCCACAATCAATTCCAAAATATCTTAGAATAATGCAATATGAAAATTCATCTTAGTTTTTGGGCTCCCTCTCACCTCATATATAATAGGTTTTGATAATATAACACATCCACCTTTTAAGTTACTAATATCTACTTCTTGATGAACAAAGAGAAGACTCTAGATTTTTGAGTATTTAAAGAACCCAAATGCATTTATATTGTTGCCTACCAATCTATCAACACATCTCCCGATCAAGGATCAGATGAATTGTGTGATGTTATGCTAAAAGGAAATATTATTATCATCATTTTGCAATCACTCTAAAATTCTATCTCTTCACATTTCTAAGATTTGTAAACAATGAACTTATAAATGAATTTCATCTTAGTTGAGTTTTACCGTAAGCAAAAAAAAAAATACTTTGAGCATTGAGCTATCTCTATTGTAACCGAACGAGTTTAGGTCCCAAACCATTATCGAGGAAAACTGAAATTGTCCCTAACATCATTATGTTCGAGCCCAAGTGGACATATTGACAACTATGGAAATATGAAATATGAAAGCGATAATGAGAACAAGATGATAAATATGAAGAACACAAAGAATTTACGTGGAACCCTAATTTGTGAGGAATGGGATGAAACCACAGGAGACCACTTCAAAGACTGATGATTTATTCACTTTCTTGATGAGTACATGGGTGTGGGATTCTTTATATAGCCCCATTGACTCTCCAAAGTCCCACCAACCACAAAGGTCATACCCAACATTCCCCTCAAGCTGGAGCATGCAATGCTCAACTTGGACAAATGGAAGAAGACATGAGTTCACTCAATAAGATACATGACACTACGAATCATAAGTCTCAATGCATACTCTGTTGGTTGTTGTTGAGGATGGCACTTCGCATGTCATATTGGTGAGGACGAACTTGAGGCATGGCCTCTGTTTAATGAGTATCTTCTTTTGTTAGAAAAATAGTGGGGGTCGACTCGTCACCTATGAGGGGATCTGTCATCGAATGCCTTTTGTTCATATTGTGGGAATATCCATATGAATATCTCTGAATGCGGTCCTCTCCCTTGGGTTCTTGAAGTGGGTTCGCTCTCTTGAGAATCTCAGAAGGATCTCTACTGGAGTTCATAATCATCGGGGTTTGCTTTTGCCTGCATTGAGTTGGTCTCTAAATAGATTCTCTAAAAATAATGGATGAGCATCAATGCACTCTTTCACTCCTCCTTTCTCCCATAATTGTCGAAATTCATAGGGGTACTCGGCAAAGTTGAGAGAACAAATGATGGGAGGATAAACAAAAATCTCCATCATCCCCTTCTTTCTTGTGCTATTTTTTGCATATCTAATCATTTTTCATCATTTTTTGTGCTTTTTTACACATATTATCCTTTTTCTTTTACTTTTTTATAGTCATATTTTCTTCTTTTTTTCTCTTAGCTATTTTCTTCTACCTTTTTTCTAGCCTTCTTCCCTACCTTTTTTTGGCTTTTCTTTTAGTGCATACAATACTGGCCCACTTAAGCCCAAAATTCTCAACCTTTTTTTTCCTAGCTTCTTTTTTTGCAGTTGAATCACTTTTTTGTGAAAGAAGCCCACCGGGCCAAAATCCTCCTCCCCTTTCATGCATTTAGCCACACTATATCCCAAGAAAAATAATTTATCTTTCATGATCACATGAGGAGGCTTCTTTACTGTGCCCACCTTATGTTCACTGCCCGGGAAGAAGCCCCTGCAAGGTGTTGTCTTGCTAGGATCTCGCGAGGCTTGGAGCCACCACCTGGAGGAGGTATATAGCTGGGGGTCCTTCATCGTGGGAGGAGATGTGTCTGGAGGTGGGGGGCCCCTGGTACGGTCAGTAATGAGCTATGGGGGCATGCATAGGCGAAGAGGGAGGAGGTCTCCTCCACGCGGGTTGTTGTTGCTCGTATGAGGTCTGAAGTGTCGCCATCACGAGGGTTGTATTCGTGTCAAGATGCCCTGTTAACTTAAGGTTCTATCGTTGAGAGGGTGGGGGGGTCGTGGAGGGACCGCACAGAGGGAGTTGGCCATATCGCATCCGAGAGGGCGTTGTTGAAGGTCTTCGTATGGGGACTCTCCGAGCGGCAACTCTTAGATGTTGAAGGCGAGGATGGATGTGCTCTTGTGTGGAGGAGGTTGTGTCATTGCCAAGCCTTTTTGCGAGGAGGCATGATTAGAGGATGGGCTGATGATGGATGGTTGCTTGATGAATCTCCATTTCATCACCTTTATTCCTTCATTTTGGCCTTAAAACCCTAGCTAAATGCATGTATCTATCATTAATTTGTGAAGATAAATAATAAATAATTCAAAATAAATAATGTATAAAATATTGTACATAATGTTGTATTTGTTGCCAAAATAAAAGAATGAAGAAAAGAAAGAATGAAGTGTCAAAGATACTGAGTGACCCTAGCCTCCGAGACCTAGTCATCATGATGACTTGATCAGTAATGAATAAGGTAGGGAGAGATAGGACAGTCAATTGTGCAGAAAATACAACACAGAAACCCTAATTTTATAGGCTAATAATTACAATTTGGGACCTATTTTGTTTTTTATTTTTATACCTCAATTCAATAAACTTTAAATATCAATATTGTACATAAAAATATAAAGAAAAATACAAAATTTACTACACAAAATAAAAAGCCGCAAGGAAAACTTTACAGACATGTATCTTCTCCATACAAGCTCAAAATTCATCAAACTCATCTTTATTGTTCCTAAAATAAAATTAGCTATTTAATGAAGGTGGGTCATTCAATTTGGAGGATACAAAAGTTAGGTTTTTGGGCCCTCATTGTGGAATATACAACAACAACAGCAACGCAACAACAAAGCCTTTTCCCACAATTAAGTAGGGTTGGCTATATGGATTCTTCTCCTCCATTCAGATCTATCTTGGGTCAATCCCGGGCTTATATCCACAAAACAAAGATCCCTTCGTATGATCTCTTTCCAACACTTGGACCGTCCCCACCCTCTCTTAGCCGGCTCAACATCCAAACACTCACATCTCCTAACTGGTGCATCAACTGATCTTCTTTGCAAATGACCAAACCATCTTAAGCGGTTTTCTCGCATCTTATCCTCGATCGGAGCAACACCAACTTTCTTTCTGATTGCATCATTCCGAATCCAATCTTTACGTGTGTGTCTACACATCCACCCTAGCATTTTCATTTCTGCTACAACCATTCTCTGCACATGTCTATGGTTCACAGGCCAACATTCCGATCCATAGAGCATAGCAGGTCTCATGGCTGCTTTGTAAAACTTTCCTTTAATTTTTAAAGGAACTTTCTTATCACAGAGAATAACAGAGGCTCCTCTCCACTTTAGCCAACCTGCATTTATTCTATTAGTAACATCTCCATCAATTTCCCCATCATGTTGCAAAATAGACCCCAGATATCTAAAAGAATCTCTCTTCCGAATGTTATCATCACCAATCTTCACCTCAATTCCTTCACCATTGCATCCATCAAAGGTGCACTCCATATATTTCGTCTTAGCCCTACTTATACGAAATCCTTTACTCTGCAACTCATGTCTCCAGACCTCAAGCTTCTCATTTACTCCATTTCTAGTCTCATCAATCAACACAATATCATCAGCAAATAACGTACACCAAGGTAACTCATCCTGAATGTGACTTGTCAACTCGTCCATAATCAAAGTAAAAAGAAATGGACTCAAAGTTGAACCTTGATGTAAACCAATGTTGATGTCAAAATAGCCAGTCTTCTCAGACAGGGTCCTTACACAAGATAAAGCCCTATCATATGCATGTATATAATATTCAATATACATGTATATAATATTCAATATATTTATTCTTAATATTTTTCATTTGCTTATATTTTTATAAATTTGTAAATATTATTTAGAATACTTTTACATAATAAAATTAGAATAAAAGATATATTAAAATAAATAAAGCTATATAATGTATAGGTAAACATTCTTATAACATACCTGTATAATATGCACACATAATTATTTAAGTACATAAATAAACTCAAAAAATACCATAAAAATATCCAAATACGTATTCAAATAAATTATAAATAAATAAACTATATGTATAAAATAAAAAATATACAATACAAAATAAATATAAAATGCATAAAATACATGTATATTTACTTATATACATACATGTAAATATTAACATATTACAAATTAACTTGTAAATATTAACATATTACAAATTAAATTATAAAAATAAATAAAAATAGAATTAAATACTACATAAAATAAAAAATATTTTTTGTTTTATTTAAACATCAATAAAATCGTCTCCTATTTTTAACTGAATTTACAAACCATTTCTTTCATTTTTTTGGTTGGTCCATGCGGACCAACTAGATTACGTTGTTTGTTGACCGGGCGGGTCAACTGTACAACCTCTAGACATGCCCGTGTCAGACCTCATGCAACCCTCCTTTTCTACATTTTTGCATGCTTCACCTCTTCTCCATTTCTCTCGAGACCACCACCTTATTGTAGCTCTCTCGTCCCGCATTCACGCCCATGATCGAATCTTCTCCTACCACCATCGAGCCTCCTGCCTTCTCTCCACCTTTTTGGCTGGAAGTCATCCCAACAAATACCCCGTCCAACCTTCATTTTGGATTTGATCCCCTTTAGCCTATCGTAACCCCAAAAGGACCCATCAAGTTGATCTGTAAGGTGACAACGAACAGATCCTCGGCCTTGACGACGTGGAGAAGGAAGGAGGAGGGCGGTCCAGGTCAACCATGCATCTTCTCTGGCGACTTTTCCTACTCTAAGCTCCAGGTCTCGTTAAGCTGCTGGGTACTTTCCTTTAGCTTGCATTTTACTCTAGTGGGCTAGATTTAGGTTTAGTTTCATCAACCATATGTAGTTTTAGCTTAATTTGAAAAATCAAATCACTGGAGCACTAGCTCCAACACCAAAATCTACTGTGAATCCATCATGTTCGACCTCCTTTTCTGCCCCCTTCATTTCGTGATCGTTTCTCCATCAAATCCCCTTGTTTGCTCCTTATGATCCTGCAAGGATCAAGCGAGAATCGGAGATCCCTCCACCGGATCTCCCTTGACTCGCCTCCCTGTTATGCATACAACTTCACCTCAGGGTCGAGCACCTTTAGCTCGAGCCCCTCATCCTTTTTTTTGCAGGACCGCGATTGAAACGATCACTTGGAGCTCCCCTTCGATGCAAGAACAATAGCTTCAGGTCTTAGAGCTCTAGGCCTCCTCCGACGAGCCCTGGACACTATTAAGGACACATGCTGATGCACAAAACTCCTAGGAAGCTGAGGAAACTATCAGCGAAGGGGGAGGCCAGATGGAGGAGAAATCAACGATCACAGCTCGACGGAGGTGAGCTCTTCGTGCGTTCTTCCAGGCCCATCCACCGCTGTCTGATCAAGCCATGACCCAGATCTAATCTGGGTCGTCCATCCAAAAGGCAAACTGACATCCTCATCTGTCGTTCAAAGCGTCGCATGGAAGCCCCATGACCCTCCAATCACGTGCTATTAGGTAGTAAATTACTTAGTAGCCTCTGTCTCTTTTTATATTTATAAATTATCCCTGTAAAATTTAAGTAGATTTAAAAAGTAGTGTAAAATTTGCAAGGGGCCCTAATACTATTGTGTTTTGTATGCAGGTCATACCAGCTCAACTCACGTGGTCACCCACCTGAGTTGGGCATTTTGCAAGCGTACCCTTGCGGGTGTTATTATTTCATTTTAGTTTTTAAATTTTGTAAATACATTCAAAACTTTTGGGTATTTTGCATGTACACCCTCTACTTTATATTATTATTACAAATATACCCTTGCTAGGTTTTGTAATTAATTTATGTCTTTTATTTTGGACTAAATAGCTCCTCTGCTTGGAAAATTGTGGGAAATAGGTGAATGTGCTCTATATCATGCTTGTTCATGATGCCATTTTATTTTAGCATTTTAATACAACTATCCATTTCTTAAAAAACATTTTGGTGCTATTTAATCCCTGTTTAGAGATAAAAATAAAAAATTAGAAAAAGCACTTTTAAAAATTTTTAAAAAAATAATATGTTATACATTACTATATAATATAGTTACAGACAAAAAATCACAAAAAATAGCAAAAATAAAATCCTAAAAATTAGAAAACCCTCCTAACCCTTAAAAATTAGAAAATATTTATAAAAAAATAAAAAAAAAGATTTTCTTACGTATATTATTATATATACTATATACTACATATTAAAATTAGTTTTGAGAAATTTTCGACTTATTTTATATTTTTAAACCTCAAAACAATTCAACCTATTTAATTTTTCCCGATTGTGGAGTATTTTGGACTTTAAATATACCTAAAACAACAAAGACCACCAAAAATCACAAAAATAGAAAATATAAAAAAAGATAAAAACATTTTATTTTATATTTTTGAATAATTTTAGCTATATTTATAAATATAAAGTCCATATACACTATAATACATATATATACTTATATACTTATTATTATTATAAATCGTTATAAATATTTTTAACATCTTTTAAAAAATAAAAAGGATTGTACTTAATTGTATTTTTCTAATTAAATATATTATACAATTGCCATATTATACATATTATCATAGGTATATACATATATACTTATTACATATTAAAAGGGAAAAGAAATTAAACTCATAAAAATATAAAAATATTAAAAATATAAAATTTTAAATAAAAATTATATTTAAAATTAAAAACTCATAAAAATTATATAACTAAAAAACCTACAAAAAAATTTAAAAACTCAAAAATACACAAAAAATGATTGTTGTTTATTCTTTGTTGACAATAATATTTTGCATATCCTCACACCTCTCAGTGATTCGACACCTAGAATACTTGCGCACTATACACATTTTATCTAGATTATAATAAAATTTAGCTCACCTCGTATTGCATTGCTTTGTCTTTCACATGTGGGTTAATTGTTGACTTAATCAGCTCTCGTGAGCAGTCACCTCAACGACTATGCTCTCTCCTTGTGAGATCACACGACCGTCTCCGTGTAGTTGGTTAATCATTACTTTGTATAAAGAAGTTCCTTTCATATTCGAGAGTTCATCGTTAGAGAACTAAGTGGGTTGTTTGAAGGAGGTGTAGTCCATGTCGAAGTAGGGCTTCCAAGGGGAGTTCGATCAGAGTTGTTCGACGATCAAGAATAACATGATCAAGAAGTAGTCGTGGTCGCACCATTCCTTGTACATATTCCCTTATATTTGGCCTGAAAGTAGATCCTATAGGACCCTAATAAGCGTGATGACGAGGCCGAGTGGTACTACGATGGGGACCCACCTGGAGGCAAGAGAGGGCGAAGCAACTCACAAACCCTATGCTGGAGCGGTGTTGGTAGGGTTTCATTGGAAGATCTTGATCTCGTGTGTAGCCTCTTCGACATGAACAAACGCTGGAGACATTGTTGTAAAAAATAAAAAATGATATCAAAGATCTCTGATATTGCATGTTCTTCCAAGAACAAATCTTTGATACAGAACAATATGAGTAAGAATGATTTAATTTTGAAATAAAATCAAATCTCTCAAAAATCGACTTGCTCAACTGCGAAAGCGATGATAATAACAAGATGATAAATATGAAGAATATAAAGATTTTACGTAGAACCCTACTCTGTGAGGAGGGGGATAAAATACCATGAGAGAATGTCTCAAAGGCTGATGATTCATTCACTTTCTCAATAAGTACATGGTTGTGAGACTCTTTATATACACACACTGACTCTCTAAAGTCCCACCAATAGACAATGTGAGACTATTCTTCACGATGTGATAATTGGATCATGGAGAGATCCAATCACCTACAAAGGTCATTCTCCAACAACACTCAAAATACTTAAGTCCAAAATTTCAAGTAGTAATCCCCACCACAAATAGTACACTTCGTGAATTTTCAATGTGGAACTATGTTTGGAGTTGTTACATCTATGATCTCAAAAATCCAAAAGTTTAATGATAAGAAAAAAACTATATAATAAAAAATATACTGCATCTCGAAATTAAAAGGGGAGAGAGAGGAGATGGAATGAGAAGGGGGGGGGGGGAGGGGTGGTGTGTGTGGCAGGGGAGAGAACCCCATATATAGAGAGGAGACTGGCTTGAGAGGGAGTGACGGGAGGGGAACTTACCTGTCAATTTGGATTCTAAAAATCCAACTTGCCATTGATGCAATACGCATGTATGAGAAAATGCAGATAGGAGAAATATCTTAAAACAAGCACACGTCTCGTCCTCTACCACACAAAGCTACTAGGAATAACGAATATAATAATAAAAAAAGAAGGAAAAATAATCTCAACAGAATCGCGAGTCACGTCAGCTCTCCCGCTCTCCATCTTTCAAGCACAAGAGGAGAGAGAAGAAAAAGTGGAAATATCCTCCGCTTTTACCGTCCGCTTGTTATGATAAATACAAATAAGGAAAAAAATATCCACTACTTGTGGCGGACATGAGTCAAGGTTTTAAAAACTGAATCGGACATCAAACCGGGCATGTATCGGTTTTTGATTTTTATGGTCGGACCAGTGGGACCGACTGGTCGAACCGGTGATGATGTCAGCAATTCAAAGAAACCGGAAAAGACCGAACCGTTGTATTGTTGGTTTAGTTCGTACGGTTCAACCGGATCGAACCGAATTAGACCGGTATATCATACAAATAAATATGAAAAATACTACATCATGTCCTTCGAGAATTTGTTTAATCTTGTCCTTCCAAGTTTATCCAATAGTACTTATACCCCAATTTTCAATACAATTGCATATGTCTCGTATATTTTTACAAAATCAACAGTAATGACCTATTATTAGTACACTTGTGCTCCCAATTTATACCAACATAAGGATAATATTGTGAATTTTTAAGAAAATATAGGAGAACGAGTAAAATTGCTTAAAAGGTAGGGTATAAATGTTCTTAAAAAACTCAAAAGTGCATAACAATCATAATTTGTAAAATTTATATAAATACATATACGTGATGTAAAAAAATAATAATTTTAAAACTATTTAAACTCTAATTAACGACAAGTGTTGTTAATTTATTGCTTCTCATAGTATGACTATGACAATATCTTTTTCGTTTGTTATTGTTATACATGGACAACCTCATACACAATGTAAGAAGAGAGGCAATGCTCATATGGCATTAAAGGACAAGCGATAATAAGTCATTGACACATGTGAAGGAGAAGAGATAAAAAGGTGCTATAATATGGGTTAGAATGAGACTAGATTATGAATATTTCTGAAAAAAAGTTCGTATTTTGTTGATTTATTGGAAACTACTTTTTGTCAAAAAATAAATGGTTGAACCGATGGTTTGGTTCAATTGGTTCAATCGGGTTCAAGCGGTCCAACCGAGTTTTGACCGTTTTGACTGGTTTTTATTTTTTTAAATAAAAACCGGATGGTTGGACTGTTTTTCCTCCGATTCTTGGTTTAACCGGCCGGTTCGATTCGGTTTTTAAAACCTTATGAGTAGACGACCCCCAAGCACAAAAGAGGGTCCCAGTGTCTCCCCCCAAGCACGCTGACGTGGCCGCGGCGCCCACTCACCCCTCCAAAAGGGACACGCAAGATATTTCTATTTTCCGCCTTCCTCGAGCGCCACTCATCTCCTCCTCTCTTCCTATTCTCCTCTTCCCCCACCTTCATGTTCCTTCTCCTTGTTCTTGCTGTCGTTGTGATTTAGGGTTTACGGCAAATGGTTGGGGAGGTGATAAGGTGGGATCGGTTCCTGCTGAAGAGGTCGCTGAGGGTGATGCTTGTGGAGAACGACGACTCCACGAGGCACGTCGTCGCCGCCCTCCTCCGCAAGTGCTGCTATTTTGGTAGTTATACCCCCCACCCTGCTTGATTCCACGATTATGGGGGAAGTTTTTCTTCTTCTTTTTTAAAAGAGTCTGTTTGTTGAAAATACGAGATTTGGGGATATTTCGGTTGATGTGATGGTCAGAGTTGGATTGGCGGTGGGAACTTCGGGCTTTTGAGGTGCTTTCTGGTTGTCATGATTATATAAGGTAAATTGCCACGGGCTTTGAAATTTGAGTTTTTTGGGGCGAAAGGAGAGATTTTGATCATGGAATTTGATCTTATTGGGGTGATTTGGTGTGATTGGATGCAAACCAAGGAAGGGTACGGAGAAGTTGCATGAACCAGAAATAAGTGATCGTTAATTCCTTTCTCTGCGAAACTGTATTTTGAGGGAGACGAAGAATTTTTTTAGCCATTGACATTCCATATTCCTTTTGCCTCTTTCTTTTTGTAATTATTATTCTTTTATCTTCAATATTGCTATCATGTTATTGGAAGGTGATCTTGAGTCTAAAAGAGGAAACTCAATCTAAATTGCAATCTTCCCTTTCCATTTTATTCCACTCACGTGTCAAACCAACTAGAAAAAAATGCACTCTTCCATTTTCACTTCACTATCTAAACTCGAAATTATTTACCACCCTTTGTTCTTTTTGGTTGGCCTGTGGTGAAAAGGCAATATTTTAGGGGATCTTTAGTGGATTTTGGGGATTTGTTGGTTATTATAAAATTAAAGGAGATATTTTTGATGATGGAAGCATTGGGGTTGGCAGTGAATGATTGATGAGATTGCTTCAGCAACTACCAAGTGAAATTTTGGGGTTTTGAGTTTTCTTCTACTTTTTTTTAAAAATATCTAGGGTATTTTTTGGATTTTTGAGGTGCACGCTGATTATTTTGGGGTAAACGGAGGAATTTCCGTTGTCGACGAGCCTCTGAGTTCGATTACCAATTTTAGAGTTGGATTTTAGGCACCATATGTTGTATTTCATAGCATTCAATAATACTCTTAAATATGTTTATCTAAATGACTTTGAAAATGAATACCATTTGTTTTCTAAATTGTATGTGATGTTACTGAACAACATATGCATATAATGCACACAAATCTTGACATATGACAAATTTTGCGAGAAACCTTTAATACTCAACTGCAGTAATAAAGGAATGTAGATTATACCTTGATAAATTGTATCTATTAGGTATTGATCTTGAACTAATATGTAGGAGCACAACTGCAATGGAACTGACCTCCTTTTGTACTAGTTTCTTACAATTGACACCATCATAACAACCCTTCTATTGTTGCTGATAAGATAAGTGAGTAATCATTATGTGCAAACACTCATATTCCCTTGTTTTTATAAGACATTGTTCTACTAGCTATGAAAACTCTGTCAAACTGCCCCTCATCCTGCTAACTGGCCTCTTATGAGTTTTTAACTTCTTCCCCGTTTGTTGTGCAATCCTATTCATCTTTACAATATCCAGCTACTCAGCAGCCTGCTCAATTACTATATATACTTGTGACTTAATTTTTACTCACTTTCCTCTAATGTTAGGTAAAGCAGGTGTGGCTATGCTTTTATCTCTTACTGTGGCTATGATTCACCTCTTATTTTAAATGCTTTTCCTGGCAGTTTCTGCAGTTGCAGATGGGGTGAAGGCATGGGAGGTTTTAAAAGAGAAGCAGTACAAATTCGACCTCGTTTTGTCTGAAGTAGATATGCCTTCTCTTTCTGGTATTGACTTTCTATCGAAAGTAACAGGCTGTGATCTATCCAGGAATATTCCTGTCATTAGTACGTTGTCGTAACACATGCTATTGCTCCAAACTTTGTATCATATCATTTGAAAGTTTCTAACACACAGTACCGAAAATGACAATGATGTCTTCTCAGGACTCTGTTAATGTTGTACTTAAATGCATGCTACAAGGTGCTGTTGACTTTCTCGTGAAACCGGTCCGAAAGAATGAACTCCAAAACTTATGGCAGCATGTCTGGAGAAAGCATTGTGTAGATTCCTCCACATCATTTTTTATTTCATAGTTGTTTCAATCTTTCTATGTTTACTTTCTCCCTAACAGAATGCTCATGGTGCAGTCAAGCAACAGTATCAGCCCTGTCGAAGGGATTGATAATGGTAAAGCAAAATCTCAAGATGTATCTCCCAAATATATTACTGTAGATCACAAAGATGCAGAGAGTGCGTCCAAGAACAAAGATAATCGTGGTGATGTAGGTGATACCCAGGCAAGCTTCAAGCTTTCCACTTGATTTCTTTAACAATATATTCAGTAACTTCAAATCCTAGAAATATTAGCTACCACTCATGTAGTGCATAACATCCAAGAAGTACTTGCTTATAGAAAATACAAATAAGATCTGGATTATGCATGTAGGCTTCCATTTAACAAAACGGTGTTAAGAACCTAGCAGCGAGCCATTGATAAATCAAAGTACAAATATAACAGTGTGCTATTCTGTTTGTGACTTGTCCTTGGTTAGATGAAATATTAACATTCTTGAGGCCTGACTTGAAGAATTGCACATTTCCATCATGATTTATGCCCCTATCCAAATTATTCGCTAAATACAAGTTAATGCAAGGGAATTTATCACTTGTGTCCCTCTTAACTTCTGTAATATCAATTATGCCCCTTCCTTTTTGGAATATCAATTGTGCCCCTGACTTCTTGCTCCATTATAACTTGTGCCCCTCGGGTTAGTTTCCATTCATCTGCATGGCAAACGGATGTTAACTTTTGGACACGAGTAATTAGATTGAATATCTATGGTAAGTTTGTCCTTTGTCTCCTTCCTCTTCCTCCTCTTCTCTAAATCCATTACCACATCCTCCCACTTCCTCTTTTGCCATCTCCTCTGCCTCAAGCCTCGAGCCCCTTTCTATGCCACACCTCGCCTTTTACACCTTCCACCTCCTCCAAACCCCTCCTCCTCCGACCCTTTTCCCCTCCATCACCTTCCTCCGTCACCCCTCACCTTCTCTGCCTTCCATCTCCTCCGATCCCCTTTCCCTCTAGCCCCTTCCTCCATTGCCCCTCACCTCTGCATGTTCTCAACTGCTCATCAAGGGCCTACGTGTTGCAGATCTATGCAAGCTGGAGGATCTGAAGATGTTTTCCAAATGATGGCATTAGATATCTAGATATCTCTATGCATCAGTGTATAGGGACGGATGGAGCTCCGTAGCTCGGCCCTCCTGCTAATGGTGGTCTGGTGATGGTGATGGTTGCTACAACTTCTTGAAGAAAGGATCGGGGCGGAGGTGCCGACAACCTTGACTCACTCGATTGGGAATAGGACCCGCAAATGAAGAGGATTTCTGGATTCGACTCGGAGAGAATTAGAGCACTGATTACACACACAATCGATGGGGTTAGTACAAATATTTGGATCTTACGTACTCTAGATGGCGACAACTTCAGTGTTCATGGCTGACTTGCTTAAGATGACCAACGGAGGAGGAGGTTGGGTTTGAAGGGTTGGGGGCGAAGGAGGGGAATGATTTTGTTTTTATTATTATGCCCATCTTAACCACACCATGGTTTGAGTAAATCATTGTTTATCTCAACTCTTTGACGGTCAATCTGGCAGAAGGGTACAAGTGATAATGGAGCAAGAAGTCAGGGGCACAACTGATATTCCAAAAGAGAAGGGGCATAATTGATATTGCAAAAGTTAAGTGGGGTACCGGTGATAAAATCCCATGCAAGTTTTTTCTCAGGATCCACAGTTTTAAATGTCACCAAATATACTATATTTTCTATTTTTAAAACTTAGCAATTGAAAAATTGACTCACCAACAATGAAGTACTTTGGGTACAACAACCTCCTAATTTCTAGTAGGTGGAGAGGCAAGGCCCAACAACTTTTGCCACCTCTAAGGAATTTGGGCAATTTTTATGGAGGGCAGGACCTTTTTCTGATGTGGATAATTTGGATGTAGCAAATTCGTTTGGATGTTAGGAATGTATATCCTTATGTAAAAAATGTGTTGATGTTTGCTCGTGTGTAGGGGATGACTGGGTTGTAGCTGCGGATGCATCATGTATCTTGCATGTCCTATGAATGTTTTTGTTCAATGAGGGAATTGGATGACATCCTTCATCTTTTGCAACAAAAGTTTTCTATTTCTACAGTTTCTTTGCGGGCTTTATGAATGGAGAGGAATGTTGTTATTTTCGAGGACTCATTTAAGAATGTGGTGGGGTATGTGATGAAACGCTAAATTGTTAGTCTAATTATATCAAATTGTAGTATGAATGATCATCGATTCGACCAGAACCACATTTAAAATGTCTCGGTGAAGAGAACACGACTTAATTTACCTGAATACGTATAAGGTCGAACACAAGGACACAAGATTATTGGGTTATGCAGACTAGGGTTAAGGATAAATGACTTAGTGAGATCTAGGTTAATGAGGATGCATACATGTTGTCTATAGTTTTTTATATGCAAGGTATACCACGATGCTACAAAATGAATGAAAATGCCACTGAATTACATATAATCACATTAAATACAACAATTAAGAGTCCTGAATTAATGGTTTGAACCTAAGCTTGAATCAATATCCAAATTAGTCCTAAATTAGATCAGCGTACGCTCCAATTTCACCTTGATAAGTTAATTCTCCTATTTCATGAAGCATCTACATTACTTAATATACATTTAGCATTTAATTAGGATAATTATGACATTGAATCTATTAATCAATTACCTAATTAAGTATAAAACAAATCAGGTTCCAATTAATGCATGAAATAAAGCTAAGGTGAATTAATGGTACTACCTCTGTCTTTACTTCAGGTCACTCTCTCTAACTGTCACCGAAGCGAGAAAGATGCCCTAAGGGGCTCCTGTACAAGGGCAGATGAGGCGAAACTGACGCCTCCTTGGTGGTTTTGTTCACATGAATTGTAGTTGGGAGCGGTGGTTTCAACCACAGTTAATTTACACACGTGAAGAGGAGGTGGAGATGGAGGAGTTGGCGTGGAAGAGTTATGGAAGAGCTCCAAAACGGTACCGGAATCAGATTGAGATGGCACGTGGAGGAGTGAGGGTAATGAGGAGAAGTTGCTCCGATGAAGAGGTACGATGCCTTGGGCGTCAACTACTGGAGGTTGACGGCGCACAGACGCTGTTGGATCTAAAGATCCAACGGTCCTGATTGAGGCGCTAAAGAAGAGATAGGAGCCGCTTGATCACTTGATCAAGCGGTCCTGATGAGGGCGGGACTGAATGGTTGTAGGCCATTTAATCAAAAGAGCAGATGACTAGAAATGGAAGCAACAAATGATAAAGGGTCGGCCACGTGACTAGCCAAGAAGATGTCGCGTGGCCCAATCAGAAAAAGAGAATGTGTAAAATACAAGATAAATCAAAATAAAATAGTAAATGATGTTAAAAAAAGTGTTCAACATGAAAGTTGTGTATTTTTTCAAGATCTGCAACTTTCATATCTAATATCAAAATGGATCATATATATAGCATCGTTTTTGTAAGTATTTTTTTTTATGAATATAATTCTTATTTTAATTGTTTTGTTATTTTTGCATTTTTGAATAGAAAATAATATACATTATATTATTTATAATATAAATAATATTACATTACTTTTATGGGATTTTAAGTATGTAAGAAAACACATAAAATAAAGAAAACAATCGACATATAAAAATAATAATTAGAGACTTATTTATTTATGATAATTAACCTTAATTATTTACAAGATGTATAATGTTAATTATATTTAGATAATAGTTAAATTATTGGAATATGCTAAGATAGAATAAGTTGATGAATCCGAGATTCATCAGTATGCCATATAGGCTGGATCTTTCTAGTGTTCAAATTGTGTAGCCTACATTTTGGAAACTGGTAGATCAGGAGAACTAGTCACTTTTAGTAGTTCTCTCATCCTTTTGCTGAAAGAACAGCTAAATTTCAACTTGCAGAATTTGTATGTTGGAGCCTCAATATGTAGGAGTGTGCATCCTATAACTTTTCTTCTTTTCTCACTAACCCAATGCTTCTCCTTTATTTTTATACGTGTGTTCATGTTATTAATAAGTTCTTAAAATTAAATGTAGAGCTCAAAGTCTAAGTCAGACTTCGGAACTATAGGTTGGCAGAAGCCTGAGCAGCTATCTGCAACAGAAATAAAGACCTTCTCCAAAGAATTAGGTAAGGAGAAAGTGGAGAGATCATATGTTTATAAAGAATAAGATTTTTTAGCCTAGATGCGTAACTACATTCACAGTGCTGAAAAGTGTGCATTTTGTGAATCTTATGGGTTCTTATGTCTGCTAAGAGAGCGTACTGAAAAAGGTTTGATCTTTTTAAATCTCTTTGTATTACAGCTAAAGACGTGGACAATGAAGCGAAGACAAAAAAAACTGTCCAAGAGTGTGCTCTACATGAAAATTGTCCAGGGATTGGTGAATCCAATAAATTATCACAGAGAAATAGAAGTTTAAGCATCACTGAAGAAATTTCTGGAAGTTTCAGGTCATCTATATCTTTTCATACTGTTCCTAGTACTCAGTCAGCCGAGATTATTGACTTCATTGTAGCAGTTAGTGGTGGGCATAAATATGCTACCTTGGACAAAGATGCTTCTATAATTGAGAAAAATATAGCTATTATTTCATTGCCATCACAAGACTTTTCTCCAGGAAGACAAGGCCTAATTGGCTTTCCCAAAATTGATTTTAGAGAACGGCATATTTTGAAACCCTCGGCGGCATCTGCCTTTTCAAGGTTGTAACTTTTATCCTGCATCTTAATACGACGTAGTGAAACCTCCAATTTGATCAAGCAAAAGGACTGGTTATATAAAATATTTATGATTGCAGATAATTAAATTCACATCCACTATTATTGAACTATAATTTAGATCTCAGTTTTCTCTGATTGTTGACTATGCATTTCTGGGGTTTCATTTGTTCCTAGATTGTCTTGCTAGTATCATCCCAGACCTGAAAGTTTATCATAGCGCAAAGGACATGAAATTCCAGAAGAAAATATTTATTTTCTTTTTATTTAGGAATCAGAAATGTCAGTTGGATGATTTTCATCTCTGGTCAGCTGCACGGTGACAGTGTATATAAAGTTATTCTTGTACAGTTGCCTTGTTTTGAATTTTAATGGGCCAACTGATTTTTCCTACAAGAAACAAATTGAGAAACAGATAATGACTCATTTTTGTTATTTGAATTTAGAAATCTAAGACAAGTAATATTGTAATACTTGAACTTCTCAAGCACTTGTAAGTTTTGAATATTTCTTCACCAAATTGTCTTTTGAAGAATTTTGAATAAAAATGCTCAGGGAATGTAGTCCTTTGGAGTTATTTTTTGTCAAATGATTGCTCTTCTGCGCAGCTAGTATTTACAGAAAATGATTTAAACTAACTAGTCCATGTTTATTTTCTTGTAGATATGGTAAAGGTATATGTAACTCTGTAAAGAGGTCTGAAGCACCTCCTGCAACTTTGTGCACATCACCTGAAAAACCGACTGATAAAACTCTACCCGTTGCATCAGACAAGGAAAAAGTTTTTTCATTTTCTGCATGGAGTTCTGCACCATCAGCAGACCCTGAAACTGAGAAGCTGAGAAATGACCAGGTAATATCTGCTACTGTCGATGACGGTGATAATTTCAAATCTCATGCTCAAGGAAGTGCTGGACACTCCGAGTCTCCTATAGAGCAGCATAGGAGTCATCATTCTTCCAATGAGGTAATCAAAATGGCATGACCCTCCATCTTGGTCAGCTCGAGCTCATGCCATTCCCTTTTCCTCTTGGATCAATACCCATCCAGAGCTTATATGCAGGATATGGTGCTGTTTTTTTTTGCCAAGAAAAAGGGGGATACACTCAGTGGTGTTCACCCCAATATATTAAAAGAAAGAGGGTCAAAGGTACAAAAAAAACGGGAATCCAACAAAAGGAAGCGATATAGCCTCCAATTCTGGGCAAGGAAAAACAAAAAAGCATAATCAGCTACTACTCCAGTCGTCCACCAACCCAGCCGCGCGAATGAGCACGTTCTCCTTGTAGAAACGTTGCGCTGAGAAAATGACCTCGTTACGACTAAGCCAAATTGACCATAACCTTGCCACCGGTGTCAAGAGCCGCCTTCTATCCGTATGCCTGTTCACGAAGAGTGAATCACAGAAGGCCTCCGCATCACAAGCACGCACCCAATCCACAAGCGGGTCTTCCCAGAGACTACGAACCAAAGGGCAGTCAAAGAGAATATGATCAAGGGATTCCACGTCCGAATCACACAACACGCAGAGATTGGACACAGAATGCATCATCCTGGAGCAGCGATCTCTCGTCAGAAGCCTCTTTCTGCGGACCAGCCATAAGAAGAAAACAATGCGCAAGGGCAGGCCCATCCTCCAGAAAAAACAACAGTCTCTCACCAGGGATTCAGAGCGAGCAGGCAGAACCTCAAGTAACCCATCATAGGCCTTCCGAATCGAAAAGCCACCGTCCCTCCATACCCAATGATCCAAGCCCTCTGAAGGCGTAGCTGCATCAGCAAGGACGTCCAGAAGAGCAAGAAAGTCAGCCAACCTCTGATCCGAGAAATTCCCCCCAAAGCGAGGGCACCAACAATCATTCTCCCTGCAACAAGCAACCGAGGCATCCTTGTTCTCCGCTAGCGCAAAGAGCCGCGGGAAGCAGACATAAAAGGGATCCCCCCCAACCAGCTGTCCTTCCAAAATAAGAAGGCACGGCCGTTTCCCAGCACAGGTTTAAAACTCGCCCGATTTCTCAAGAAGACCTCCTGAACACCACACCAGAAAGGAGAACGCGCACACACCACCCCCAACCTGTCCTCCCCAGACCATTCCGCCCCATGAAGCTCCCTCAAAACATCAACAATGAAATTTCCACCCCTTCCCCAAACCCTGCTCGCCCACTTAAGAAAGAAAGCGTCATTGACCAACTTGAGGCGCCTAACACCCAACCCCCCTCCTGCTTCCCCCAAGCGACAAGGTGAAACCCCCTCCCTTCCGCACCCGATTTCCCCCACAGAAACCTTTTGAAACAAGACTCAAGTCTTCGGCAAATCCCAACTGGCAAACGACGAGTAGACAAAAAAATGCACCGGAATGGCAGCAAGAACCGAGCGAAGAAGGACCAGCCTTCCGCCCTTCGAAAGGAGCGCCGCGCGCCAACCCGCTAGTCTCGCCTCCACCTTCTCAACAACCACACTCCAATCCCTAAGTCTGGGCATCCCAACCACCAACGGGAGGCCAAGGTAGTCAATCAGCAACACCCCCGGATCAGACCCCAGAATCCTCGCACATTCAAGCGCCAAATCCACCTACAAGCCAAAAGGAATAACCTTTGACTTGACAACGTTAATGAGCACCCCCGCCAACTCGCTAAAGAGCTCAAGAGTCACTGACATGGCAGCGACCTCACTAGCACCACCTTCAATGAAGCACAAGGTGTCATCTGCAAACTGTTTTAGCGGCACGGATACGCCACCCTTGGAGAAGCCCTTCGAAAGGTCAACGGCAACAACTCGGTCAACCATACGAGCCAAGACATCCGAAGCTAGAACAAAAAGTAGGGGGGGCCAGCGGGCACCCCTGGCGCAGGCCCCGTCTCGGCTGGATTAACCCCCCCTCCAAACCATCATTAACCAATACCGAGAAGGATACTGTAGTCACACAATGCCGCATCCAAGAAATCCACAGCTCCGGAAACCCCCGCCTGCCGCCTGAACGGGAAACCATCGAGTCCAGCACTCTAGCAAGCCTCCTAGCCAGCACCTTAACCACAGTTAAGTAGATGGCGTTTGAAATCGATATGGGGCAAAAGTCCCCAATATCGTCCGCCGCAGCCCTCTTGGGGATCAGTAGCAATAAGGCCCTGTTAAGCCTATCGAATCCCGCATTCCCCTTACAAAACTCCACAACAACCTCAAAAACTTTGTCGCCCACCAAATCCCAGAAGTCCCGAAAGAAAGCCACATAGAAACCATCAGGCCCCGGGGACCCGTCGTGATTGAGCTCCCACACAGCCTCCTTAGTCTCCATCAACGAAATCGGCCTAATAAGCATAGTGCAGTCCTCCTCGGAGACCTTGGGCACCCCCAGCCCCAACCACTTCCAAGATCTCGTGGAGCGCGTCGACATGACGCCCCTGAAGTGCTCCACAATAGCAACCCCATCGCGCTATCCCCCACAAATCTCTCCCCATCAACAGAAATAGCGCGCAGTGAATTGTTATGCTTCCTCCCACTAGCCACCCTGTGAAAGAATGTCGTGTTTGCATCTCCATCTTTGAGCCATTTCAGCCTGGAACGCTGTCGCCACTCGATAGCTCTCTTCTTGTCCTCCTCAGCCACCTTCTTTTGCGCACAAGCATACAGCTCGTCCGCATTCAGATCCCTCTCGTTTTCAATAGAATCAAGCCTCCTAATAATCTCCTCAGCCTCCGATCTTATTGCCACCCTCGACTCCCGCGACTCCCTCTTAAAGAGCGCCAATCTCTTCCGCAAAGCGTCAAGCTTGCGGCCCAGCCTCAAGGCCGCAGACCCCTCTACGGAGGAAGAAGCCCACAGCTCGGATACAACGTCCCTGAAATGAGGCTCAAGGAGCCAACAACGTTCGTATCTAAAGAGGCCCTTCAGTAAACGGGTCTCACCAGAGTCCCACATAATTGGCGAGTGGTCCGAGAAAGCCCTGGGCCTAGAAGAAACTGAGCAAGAAGGAAACATCTCCATCAATCCACCCGATACCAAAAACCGATCGATCCGAGATCGGGAACTGCCGCTCCTCCAGGTGTAGTTAATATCAGAAGCCACCAAATTCTTCAAAGCCAAGGAGTCCACAAGCTCAACAAAAATCGAGGACCCTGGGTCCCGCCCCCCCTCGCCCGTGGGCGATCAGAGGAGTGAAGAGTCACATTGAAATCTCCCCCAATGATCCAAGGGAGTCCCACAAAAGCAAGACCCGCAGCACGCAAGTCCTCCCAGAGCTCGTTTCTTTTAATATGACAGCAATGCCCATAAATGCAAGAAAAAGCGATCAGAGAGGCCGTCGCACCCCTGACCAGCACCACTGATAACATATGTCTCCCCAGAATAGAAGAATCGAACGTAAAAGCCACCGACCTCCATGCAATGAATAAGCCCCCCGCCGCACCAACCGCATCCAAGGCCGTAAAACCATCCATCGCACCCGCACCAAAGGAACGCCACAGAGCATCATCAATCCCCCTCAATTTCGATTCCTGGATCAAAGCAATATCGCAACCCCACTCCGACAGCCTGGCGCCCAGCGCCTTTCTCTTCTCATCGTCCCCTAGCCCCCTCACATTCCAGGATAGAACCTTCATTAAAAAAGATGGCGACGCCCTCCAGTATGCGAAAGGCCAGCCGCCTCCGCCACAGTGTCTCTCAACGACGCACAAGAATGAATTGGCGCGAACCCCGTACGATATCTGCTCCTACGGTATCTTTTCCCTGATCTCTTATCTGAGCGTGTTCCCAAGTCGACATCATCGACCGCATCCGAAGCACACACCACAGGGCTCGACAAGGCGAGGAGAGGCGAGCCCTCATCAGCTTTGGAATAAGGCCCCAGAATGGACCCCGAAATTTGATCCCACCACTTTAGTCATGCCATCAATCGAAGAAAGGAGTGACCCAGACAAGGCCAGAACAGAAGGAGGATCTTGAAGCACATCCGCAATAGGACCCGCCCCTAAGATGGGCCCATGCATTGACTAGAAGGGATCCGGATCCGAATCCGCGGAGTAGAAAGAGGTTTCCCCGCCGGACCAAGATCCGAATTTCCCCGAACCGTAGAAGTTCACAGATGGCAGACCCGGCCACGGGCCCGAATAAGAAACGCTCAGCGCACGGTCCACCTTCCAGCCATAAGAGCTGAGTATAGAATCAACCTCGGGCGGCCCCCCTTAGGCAAATCATCTCTTAGGGAGAATTCGCACGAGAACTGAGAAAATCCACCGAAGGGGCGCGAGCAATCAACCCGGGGGGGCGACGCTTCGTGAGAGCCCCCATGCAACGCCAGCTGTCCATCAGGAGACGAGGCGACATCACCATACGCAGGGGCCATCGTCCTTATCGAGGAGACCGCCGGCCCAGCCACCGCCTGCGGCGGCACCGGAGGCTCCAAGAAAGAGATCTCCAGCGGAAAGCGGAAACGACCAACCGAGAGGGTCTCAAAGAACACCTTGCCCAAAACGTCTTCCAGCAAGCTCCTGCCACATTCCAATAGAACCCGAGTGGCCCTCCAATCGGAGCCCGGCTCGCAACCATCACCCACAATCGCCAGCACCTCCCCCCAGCGCCGAAGAACCTTCCCCAAGCCATGCACCCTACGAGAGAGGAAAGGAACCCCTCGCACCTCCACAACACATATTTCAACATCAACGCAAGCTCCATCGTCGTAACGCAAAGGTCTCCAGAAGATGTCCTCAAAAGCATCACTCTCCAGCAGGCTTCGACGTTGCTCCAAAGAAAGGCCACGAACACAACACCTGAAGTTGTCCAAAACAACTACGTCTCCGTCGAACAGGGGTCCCAGGAAACCATGCAACCGCAAGCCAACATTGCTCCAATCAACTCCTTTACGTAAGGCTAACCCCACAGCAGCTCCATCACACCCATCCCCCTTCACGAACCGCCCATGCAGAGCACCCTCTTCAGACCTCTCCCTCCCCCTCTCCTGAAAAGCAGCTTTCACCGCGTGGCCCCCTCCAGCCAGCTCCAACTTCACAGCGTCAGCAAAAGGAATTGACGAATCTCCACCAACACCCTTCGCATGAAGAGGTGTCATCCTCTATTGTATACTGAGGCGTCTCCAACTGGCCCTACTGCAATCCAGGCTGTAAAGGGAGTGGCATCCGACCTGAGAGGGATCATTCATCCTTTGATCCTTCGTCTCAACAAAATCATGTTATGTATTCCTTGGAGGTTGAGATGAAAAATAGTGCAGTTGGCAGAGAACAAGGAGAATTGGAAACTTTTATGCACAATGAGGTGGAGCAAATGGATTGGCAGAACCATTTTAACGTGGACATTTTTGGATCTGGTGCCATTATGAGTGGTGACATTAGGGTTTATCATTGTAACACGGCAATGTCTACACATCAAGGAGAAGAAAGCAGACTCCAAACCACAAATGGCAATGGTTTAGAGCATGGCAGGTCTCATCGTGAGGCAGCATTGATGAAGTTTCACCTAAAACGGAAGGACAGATGCTTCGAGAAGAATGTATCAACTAGATTTATTGATTATTGCTGAATTTCTGTCTGAAACTTTTTTGCTTCTTTATCAATATGGTCAAACTGAGAATGTAATTCAGTGTTATCTGTTTTGTGCTGTGATATTGTTTCAACAGGTACGATACCATAGTCGCAAAATGCTTGCCGAGCAACGACCCAGAATTAAAGGGCAATTTGTGCGGCAAGCCACTCTTCAATCCGCTATAGCAATCACAGGAGAAGATGACTGACAATAATTCTTCTGATGTCAGATCAGTTGTATGAAGTTTTTGCCTGTGACTAGGACACAGGGTTGACCATGGAAACACCTCCAGCCAAAATTCTTGGTAATACCCATGATCCAAAAGTGTTCACCCTTCTTGAAGATACCACACAAGTTTCCTTTGCATTATTTTCCTTGGCTTGGCTTGTCATGTACACCCCGTGCTTGTATCAAATTTTATAATCTTGCTGGATCATTATAAATTAGAATACATCTTTCAGGTGTTTCACTATCTGATGGATCCAATCTTGTCAAGTGGTTTAATGCGTAGGTCCTGTTATAATTTCTGGGATTCCTACATTGAATATGACTTGGATCTGCATTAGACAACACACACCTTTTTGGGCTATGCACAACTGGATGTGTTTCCTCTGTCTTGCACTCTTTCCCTTCCCATGTGGAGCATGCTATTTGCATCTCTAGCAGAAAGGAAAAACACATGCGAGATAAACAACTGGATGTTCTTTTTTACGACATGTACGACAAGGAGATTCCTCGTCCATGTTCTTCTCCATTCATTGTCTATTGTAGTTCAACGAAATTGGATCATTCGAAGTTAACAACCTTCTCTACATGCGTGTTGAAAAAAATGTTTGTAGATCTGAAAAAGGAATGTTCCTATCGTTGTTAATTGATGGAAGCAATTATTGCACAAATCTCCCAAAGACGCTCTCGTGAGGATGTTATAGTAGTGGTCCAAATGATGCTCAGCTCTAGGGATGAGCTTCCGCCGAGCTAGACAGGCCCTGAAGGTCCGGGCCCAAGCCCATTTAAGAATTCAGGCAGCTCAAGGCCCGAATAAATTTTTGGCGGCCCAAACCCAAACTCAGCTCAATTCTTATATGTTCAGCTTAGGCCGGGCCTACCCATATAGATAAACTATACCACGTTGTCGTCTTCACATCAAATCCTCTAATAACGGTGAGCATCGGATAAAAAAATAACTCCTGCCCCAACATCAACACTTACAAATGTAGCAGCAATGAATCCGACAAGGAAGCCCAAAAGTTCCCTCCAGTCCAAAGTCAGTGCTTTCCAGGAAAAGAAAGAACTGCATTGAAAATATGGGGGAGGGGTATTGTTGACGGCAAGAGTGTAATACCTTTTTTTCGAAGGGATTTTTACACCCACAACCCCGAGTAATTTTACAATTACAATCATAACCCTGCGTAATCGAATTACACCCAAAATCTCGGATAGTCACTTCGTCTCACGTCCATAACCCTATGTTAGTTTAATACGTTAACTCAACCATATAAGTGAGTTAATCTAACCAACCTACGATCTAACGATTAGAATTAGACAAAATTTAAAAAGAAAAGGAAATAAAAATTTCTTGGAAGGCTGAGGCGTGCTTGTAGGGATCTTGCTGGGGGATGCGACAACGACAGCCTGGTGGATGCTGCGGCTATTGGGGAGGGGGGTTTCTTGCCGGTGAATGCTGCAGCAGTGGGTTGGCGGATGCGACGATTGGGCGGGGGTGGGGGGGGGGGTGTTCAGGGGTTTGATTTGGGTGTTTTGTGTTGCAGGTCAGGGTGGAGGGGAGGGGGCTTACGGGGTCGGCAGGGGGAGACCGAGAGGGGCTTGGGGCCGGAGGCTGGTGGAGGATAGGTGGGTTCTACTAGCAGAGGTGGTGGGAGAGGGGGGGCTTGCAGGCGGGGGTGGGTTCTGCTGGTGGAGACGATGGTGGAGTCTGGCGATGGGGGTTCCACGGGGATGACGACGATGGTGGAGGCGTGGGGGGGTCGGGCTTTCACAAAAGGTGAGCTTGGCAATGGAAAAGGTGGGATCTTTGGGGGGTGGGGTGGGGGGAGGAGGTGGTCGACAGGGGGGAGGAAGGGAAGGAGGAAGTGGTTGGTCGGGGGAGGGGTGGAGGGGGTGAAGGGGAGGTTGGTGCTGGAGGAGGAGGAGATCGGCAAGGGGGGCAGAATGGGAGGTTGGTGCTGCTGGATGTGGTGTTTGGGCCGGGAGGAGGATGTGGTCGACCGGGGGGAGGGGGTAGTTCTGGAAGAAGAGGTGTTCGTCATGGATGATAAGGTGGTCGGCGGGGAGGAGGTGGTGGTCGACGGGGAGGAGGAGGGGAAGGGGAGGAGGTGGTTGTCGACGAGGAGGAGGAGGTGGAGGGGGAGGAGGAGGTAGGAGGGGGAGTGTATCCATTTGAAATAATAGAACTTAAATGGTAGAAAATGTAAAATGTTTGACAGATACCATCATAGTTAACAGAAAATCGAATGGAAGTTAACTTGGGGGTTATGGGTGTAAGAGTTAAGAATATTGAGGGTTCTGTGTGTAATTCATGATTACGCTGGGTTATGATTGTAATTGCAGAATTACTCTGGGTTATGGGTGTAAAGATCCCTTTTCTGAACATAGTCACACATCGGAAACTCATGAAGTTTCAAAGTGGGTTATAAGAATAAAGATTACTACTTGACAACTTTGACTTAAGTATTTTAGGTGGTTGTCAGTGGGTCCATTCGACCCCAAACTCAACAAGTTATTAGGGTCAGTTTTTCTCGATAGCGGACTGGAGACCTAAACCTGGGACGTCACAAATGATATCGAAGCTAATTTCCGTTAGATAACGGAAAAAGCTACCCAAGAGGTGGAACCACCAATACAAAAGAAGTAAGAAAAAAGGCTACCCGGAGTGTACAACCCGTAACCATCAATGGGAACAAATGATGTGTCATGTCGCAATGAGGATGCTGCGGATATAAGTGAAGGAGGTTGTAGCACCTTCGTCCCAAACATAATCCCACATTAGAAACTCACAAAGTTTCAGAGTGGGTTATAATAGTGGGGGATTATTACTTGATAACTTGGATTTAAGCATTTAGAACGATTGTCAATAGGTCCATTCAACCCTAATAAAATAAGTTGTCAGTATCAGTTTTCTTCGATAATGAACCGAAAACCTAATCTCGAGACGTTACAACGAGATTCTTTAGATAGCCATACTGCCTAAAACAAGTAGGTACCTCGATCTTGGCGGTGGCCACAAGAAGCTCCCAAACCTGAGAGTACTCTTAGGCTCCTCAGAAGTCAGAACCACTCATCTTCTTATTCTTTTCTGCTGATACCATCGTGAATGCCCAACACAAACACAGCAATAGTGAAAACATAACTCTCGAGTTCCCCTTCCATAACACGATAAGCCCTAAATCCCTGGAAACTGGAAAAAAAAAGGATAGCTTCCCCTTCTTCTGGCAAGTCAGATGGGAAGAATAGGAGAAAAAGAAGAAAGATCTCGAAAACTTGGTTCAAATCTACCAAAAACCCACGGCCTTTTGAGTGCTTCTCTCATGACAAACTATGATGGAAAGGAGAGAAATTACAGATCAACTAAATGGGATCACTAACCTGGAAAGAATTGCAGCAGATTTAACAATTTATATGAAAACCCTTTACAGTGGATGAAAACAGTCGATTGGGTATGTTTTTCTATTTTTATCAGAAGTAAAATGACACTGAGATATGTTACATGTGAGAAAATCGACATAGTACAACACCCATAAAGGGTAAATTGATCCAACCAAAGATATATTCAGCCCACTTATCATCACCATGGAAATATCCAGAAGGAACAAGGCCTTAACATCGTCAATTGTGCTTGCATTTGGTGTTGGAGGGGGGTGACCGCGAGGGGCGGTGGAGCACTGGAGATGGCGGAGAGGGGCTGCGGTCCGACAGAGCAGGAGTCTTGGCATGGTGGGTTAGGGCATGTAAGGCACATGGTTGTTACGTTGGAATAGATGGGAGAATGGAACCACCATTTCAATTTAATTCCTGCGTTTGTTAGATGATATTAAGGTAGGATGAATAATGGTTACAATGGAAACCACATTCCTCCGTACATGGGAATAACCATTCCTAGGCACCCCATAGGAATTGAGTTTCCATTCCTTACAAATATTAAGGAATGTATTCTTCTTCAATATTTTTTAATTCATATAACATTGTTATAAGGTGAAAAGGATCAATGCGAAGATTGGCGAGGATAACATTCAGAAAGAGATTCTTTCAGATACTTGGGATCAATTTTGCAACATGTCAGGGAAATTGATAGAGATATTACTCATAGAATAAATACAGATTGACTAAAATAGAGACGAGCCTCTACTGTTCTCTGTGATAAGAACATTCATTTGAAAATCAAAGGAAAATTTTACAAAGCACATGTGAGACATGCTATGCTCTATTGATCTGAATGTTGGACTGTGAACCATAGACATGTGCAGAGAATGACAGTAGCAGAAATGAAAATGCCAAGGTGGATGTGTGGACACATAAATAAAGAGCGAATTTGGAATATCGTAATGAAAGTTGATATAGCTCCGATCGATGATAAGATGCAAGAAAATCGCTTAAGGTTGTTTGACAATTTGCAAAGGAGATCAACTGATGCACCGATGAGGAGATGCGAGTTTTGGATGTTGAGCCAGCTAAGAGAGGGCAAGGAAGGCCCAAGAAGTGTTGGAATGAGACTATACGAAAGAATTGTGTTCAAATCAGAAGTGGAAAGATGACACATGAATTCTTGATTCAGGCTGTTCTTATCATATGATTACTAATAAAGATTGGTTCTGCACCTATAAGAAGATAGATGACGGAAACGTCATCATGGAGAATGATGCCTCATGAAAGATTGTAGGGATCGGCTCTGTGAAGATCAAGATTCATGATGGAGTCATGAGGATGGTGACAGAAGTACGTCATATTCCTGATCCGAGAAAAAAACATGATATTCCTTGGAGTCTTCGCTCTATAGGATATAAGTACAACATTGAAGGCGGAGTCATGTAGGTTGCCCAAGGCATGGTGGTTGTCATCAAAGGCAACAAGCAGAAGACCCTATATATAATGCATGGGTCTACAATTCTGAGTTCCGTTGTAGTGGCATCCCAAGTCGTGAGATAAGAGCCAGAATTGTGGCATATGTGTCTGGGACACATGGATCATATTGGTATTAACATCCTCAGTTAGAAGGGTCTCATCAGGAATCCCAAGAGATCCAAACCCGAGTTCTGTGAATATTGCATGTTTGGGAAACAACAAATTAAAAATTTAGCAAAGCTATTCACAGGATGAATGAGAGGCTCGACTACATCTATGCTAATTGTTAGGGCCCTTCACGGGTCCCATCTTTTGGAGGTGCTAGGTACTTTCTATCTATTATTGATGATTACTCCATGATGGTGTGCGTGTAAATGATGAAGCACAAGAGTGGGGTATTTTATACCTTCAGGCAATGGAAGTCTGGATGGAGAACCAGACTTCTAAGAAGGTGAAGTGTCTTCGCACAAATAATGTGCTAGAGTTTTGTTCGTTAGAGTTCGATGAGTTCTGCAATGAGGAGGGTGCTGCGAGACACCTTACTTTTAAAGATACACGACACAAATGAAGTTGTAGAATGAGTGAACATGATGCTTCTAGAGAGAGCAATTGGGCATGCTCTTTAGTGCTGGTCTTGATAGATCAATCCAGCCTGAAGTTGTGAATACATCGTGTTACTTGGTAAGTCGAAGTTTCGCATTTGCTATCGACTGCAAAAAACCCATGGAGGTATGGCATGATAATCATGATGATCATTGTGTTTTATGTGCCTTTGGTTATCCTGAATGCTATCATATTATTGAATGGAAGTTGTAACCAAGGGCAAAAAAAGAAGTGTTCACATGATCTGATGCATGAGTGGAGGGGTACGAAAACCGACCCCCTTCTGAGCATAGAGTTATTATTAGCAAGAATACTACATTTGATGAGAATTCCATGCTTCACTAGACTAATGAGTCTATTGATGCATGGACATGTGATGATGCACACGAATAGGTAGAGCTCGAACTGACACCAAGTAGTGTCCATGTAGTTGATCGCACCACTTCTGATCAAGCTGTTAATGAACAACTTGAAGATGAGCAACCATATGAAAGGCAACCAACTATTTCTATTGATCGACCCCGTATAGAGATACGTCCCCGTATGGCTATATTTAGACTACAGGTTGCGGACGAGGTAGAGTCTCCAGAGTTCTCAACTTACAGGGAGGCTATAGCAGGGGCGGAATCTGGGCAGTGGATTGTTGTTATGGGTGAGGAGATGGAGTTTCTTCACAAGAACCAAACGTAGGAACTTGTCAAGTTGCCAAAAGGAAGGAAGATGCAAATAACTCTTCAAGAAAAAGACAGGAATCTCAGGCAGTGAAGATATCAAATATAAGACATGCCTAGTTGCGAAGGGTTACAATCAGAAGGAAGGTGTGGATTACAACGAGATATTCTCTACCATTGTAAGGCATACATCCAACAGGGTTCTACTAGCTCTTGTAGCACGTTGAGACTTGAAGCTGGAGTAGCTAGATGTGACGACAACTTCTTACACGGTAACCCGAAGAAGACATTCTTATGAGCCAACTAGAGGGATTCACATCTCAAGGCAAGGAAGACCATGTATGCAGATTGAAGAAGTCCTTGTATGGGCTTGAACAATCTCCAGACAATGGTACACAAAGTTTGACTATTTCATGATTGATCATGTGTTCAACTGGAGCTGATACGACTGTTGTGTTTACGACAAGCAATGTGGAGGATGGCTCCTTCAGGTATATGTTATTGTACACCAATGACATGCTGATTGCTACTAAAAAGAAGAGTACCGGATTTGATCTGAAGAAGCTCCTTAATTCAGAGTTTGACATGAAGTACCTTGGTGCAGTAAAGAAGATTTTAGGGTTGGAGATAAGTAGAGATCATACAAAAGGAAAGCCTTTCTTATCTCAAAAGAACTACATTGAGAATGTTTAAATGAGATATGAAATGTCTACACCAAGCCTCTAGGTACACCATCACTGCGAACATTCATCTCAGTTTCTTTTGCATCTTAATCAGAAGCAGAAAAGGAACACATGCCACGTGTTCCCTATGCTAGCGTAGTTGAGAGCCTTATGTATTCTATGGTATGCACAAGACTTGATATTGCTCATGTTGTGAGCATTTTTAACAGATTCATGGGAAACCCAGGGAAGGAGCATTGGCAGACTATCAAGTGGATTTTCCGCTATCTGAGAGGAATATTAGACATTGTTATCATATAGAAAAGTGATTTCGAGTGTTTGATTGCCAGATATTTATTTTCAAGACTACGTTGCACATGTCGATGGGATGAGATCAACGACATGTTACACCTTCACTTTTTGGGGTTTCGGTCATCAGTTGGACGGCTATCTTATAGCCATCCGTTACTTTGTCTACCACAGAAGTATAGTACATGGCTTTGGCAGAGGCTGCAAAGTAAGGCTTCCTGAAGGGCTTAGTTAGAGGCCTCGGTCTGTAATAGGATCGAGATATAGTATATTGTGGTAGTCTCAGTGCGATATCATTAGCCAAGGATCAGGTGCATCATGGGAGGACCAAGAACATAGATGTTAGATATCACTTTATTCATTCTTAAAAGAGGATCAAGGTGAAGAAGGTCGGTTCAACAGATAATCCAGTCGATATATTCACAAAGGCAGTTCCTGAGAGTAAGTTCAAACACTGTTTGGACTTGTTCAATGTCAACAGTTGACAGTAGACCTAAGGAAGGGATAACAGTGGCACGATGAAGCTTGACAAAGCTTCTCTGAGGGTAAATTTCAAGGTGGATATTGTTTATAATTCCTTGAATCCTACTATCTGAATTTCAAGCAGTGTTTAATTTTTCTATATGAGATTTCAACTTGTAGTAAAGTCTATCAGTGGTTAATTCTACTACTGGAGAATTCAAGTCGTGGTATATCAATGGTTCATTTTACTATATGAGCATTCAATTTAAGGTGGAGATTGATGATATGCCTTGAATCCTAACCATTTGTTGGGCTGGATTGTTGATGTGTAATCTCCGTCCTGCATTCTGATTGGCTGAGAACTATTAGGATGGATTGTTGAGATGCTTGGTCTGCCTCCTAAATCATGATCGGTTGAGAGTTGTTGGGTTGAATTGCTGAGATGCATGATATGCCTCCTTAACCAGATTGGTTGAGAGCTGTTGAGTCGAATTACTGAGATGCCTGATCCGCCTCCTAAATCCTGATTGGCTGAGAGCTGTTGGGTTCGATTGCCGAATACAATTGGTATGCTCCTGTTACAGTATAAAAGGGACCCTAGGGCCACCACACATTGTATCTTCATCCTCTTCTCATCTCTGTATCTTCTCAGTATCTTTGGTACTCTCTCTTCTTTCTGCATTAGTGAAAACTGATCACCGTCGTCCAATGATGTAGCTCAGTTATGGGTGAACCTTATAAATCCATGCATCTCCATGCTTACTTGATTGATCTCATTTCAATACAAGAAAAATGTGATATGGAGAGCGCGATCTTTCGAGGGATGGGCGAGCACATGGCCGGCAACCATGCTTGCTCGTTCCCTCAACCCTATGTGATTCAAATCTGGGATGCGTTGGTGCCTCGGAATTCAAATGAGTGAGCACATGGTCTGCAAACGTACTCTACATTATGCTCGCCCATTTGAATTTCGATCCGATGGCACATGACACGATTGTAGGCGAGCACTTGGACGTGCACGGGGCATGCACATGATGCACTCGCCCACGTCTGTAAATAGAACGCTCCAAGGCTTTTCCTTATCATTCATTTCGACTTTGAGCCCCCAAAACCTTCCCTCCGGCGACCCTTCATCCGTGCGCACCCCCTTCGACGACCAATGTTTGCCTCATCCAACCACACACACACCTTCCTTGAGGTATTTCCCGATATCCTCTCTCATTGTTTTCATTATTTTGTTGTATATTTTGTTGTATATTCATATTTTAGGTATTTAAGATTTTTGATAGAATAATCGTGTTTATTGTTTTAATGCATAAAATTATTGTTTATATATGTATCATGTAGATTAATATGCATTTATTATTGGATTGGTGATTGTAGTATAGTATAGATGAAATTGTTTATGCATGGAAGTTGTACGATGAAATGTCACAACAGGTTTCATGTTTAGAATTATATAAGATGTTTAAAAATTAAATAGAAGTGTCATTTTAGCAGTCGTTAGAATACCTTTTCGATGATAAAAAATGACTAAACCTAGGAGATGACTACCATGTCATGACTGTGCTTTTTTATGCAGAAATAACTTAGGTTATAACTTTAGAGTTACTTATCAATTAGGATTAGTTTACTTGAAATGGGTAGTATATGAGAGAGGAAGAATATACATATATTTTTCTTTTAGCATGGGAATGGGGTTATTTTGGTAGAATTGATGTCGAGAGGGGTGTATATGTGTGGGTATGTTGTATAGAGGATACATATGAGAGGTGGTATATGAATTTAGGGGGTGGTAATATGCAAACAATTAATATATAGTTTTCTATTATATGAAATATATAAACTACGATAATTAGGTTATATCATTCAAAATAAAGTCATTACTTATTTTTAAATAATAAAAGTAATTACTAAAATTTAATTAAACATAGGGATATTCTTACATTATATGATTTTACAATACTACTAATTAATTAAAAAATAATTATAAAAATTATTAAAAATAATTGGATATTGATATTTTATAATGGAAATAAAAGTAGTACATAATATTAAATTTTAAAATAATGAAGATTCCTTTTAATCTCGACGTGTAAAATACCCTAACTTTATTTAAATAAATCGTAAAACACGTTGAAATTATTCATTACTTTTGTTTAAGAAAATATTGAAATATATTAATATATTAAATAATAAAAAATACAATTCATTAAATTTTACATTAAAATATAAAAGATTTTATCAATACTTGTAAAATTAAAATAATAAATATTATATTTTATTTAGTAATAAAACTAATTACTAAATTTAGTTAAATATAGGGATATTCTTCCATTATATAATTTTATAATACTACCAATTAATTCCAAAAATGACAACAAAAACTTTTTAAAATAATTATATAATAATATTTTATAGATATAATGATATTTTATAATAGAAATAAAAGTAGTACACAATATTAAATTTCAAAATGATAAAGATTCCTTTTAATCGTGAAGTGTAAAATACCTTAAATTTATTTAATTAAATCATATTAATTGAAATTATTTCTTATATTTTTTAATTAAATATTAAAATATATAAAATATGAATAATAATAATAAATACAATTTATAAATTTTTACAATAAAGTGCTAAAAAATGTTATCAATTCTTTATAATAAAAAACTAATTATATTTATTTTAGTAAATATAAAAATCTGAAAACTTTTGAATAAATATAGTTCATAAATTTTTAAATTAAATTAATAAGAGCATTTAGAAACTGTACAATGTTAACATGATTGCCTTTTTTGTCTATGAGGAAATAATTTTTATTCAACCGAGGCATTGCGCCTCTTATTTTTTTCCAGTTAAATAACACTCTTGTGATTATTTATCACATTCCATGTAAACTAATGTGGTCCAATGCGCCACATTAGTTTGTAGTTTCGTAGATAAAAGGGTAAAAATATTAAATAACTATGAAATCACACAAAATAATACATACACACATACAGTGCGTCCCTCCATACCGGATGGTGTGTGACCCAGCACAATGGGAGGCGTGTGCAACACATTGGAAAATTTCATCACTTCCAATGTGTTATATTTTTGTTTTTTCACAACTCATTTCGGGATGAGATATCTTGATCCATTGGTTGTGGATTTTGATGTGTGCATGTGGGAGATATTTTTTTGCAGCTACATTCCCAATAATATAATGTTAAACACTTTATTAGGCATAATATTAGGATCATATGGATCCATATTCCAATCGTAAACCATCCACTTCTATCTAAATGCATGGCTACCATAATGTATATGTTATACGTGTATCATGAAGTCCTCATATTTTAATGTACATATGAGAGATGCAAGGTATCCGTATAATATGGCATTTATTTTAGCTTTCCCTAGTTCATAGGTCTCGAACTAGGGGAGTCTTAGATTCAAAAACTGATTTAAGGCCATCATCGCTACATGTAGTTTATATTTGAGCTAATTTTCGGTAATATAATTGGTTCTTCTTCGATAAACTAAATTAATCTTAATTGAATTTAACTATTGTTACTTTAATAACAATTTTAAATGTTATTAAGCTTGATTTATGAAGTATATTGAAGGGGTGCATGATTATGCTATTGAAATTTGCTTAAATATAAACTCTAAAATACATATAGCGATGATAATCTTAATTTAGTATTTGAATATTTAATGACTGGCACAAAAGATATTATTAATAAAAAATATTATCTTATTTCCTAGATTAAACTGTGAAGATTAGGCCAATGTATCACAATTAATTTGATATAACATCTGAAACCTCCTTTTCATGATTAGGACGATGAGCAATAGCGAGTAGATGTACAACCGCGTTCAAGATGGATGCTTGTTGGAGTCATTTCAATGTAATTGATGAATTTCCATTTCATCACCTTTATTATATTATATTGTCCTTAAAAACCCTAGCAAATGCATGTAAATAGCATCAATTTATGCATAATAGCATTCATTATTTATTGAATTATTTGTACATAAAATAAGGTTTTTAATGCTAAAATTATAGAATAAAGAGAAGAAAAGAAAAAGGAATAAAATATTGAAAATATTTTATGACCCTAAATCTCGAGACCAAGTCAAGAATTGAATTGGTCGACAATGAATAAAGTAGGGGGAGATAAGGGCCAAAATACAATAAAGAAGTTATTTATTTATTCATTCTTTTATTCATTTTTATCCTATTTTATTTTTTATTATTTATCCACCAAAAAAAGAAACTTTGTACATAAAATTAGTAGATAATAATGTAAATAGAAATACAAAATTGAGTTTGTATAAAAATAATATACTTTGTGCATTTTATACACAAAATAAAAAGTCAGAAACCAAACTTCACAGACACATATCTTTCAAATAAAAACTCAAAACATATCAAAATAATCTCTAATTGTATATAATTTTTCACGAGCTATTTAATGGCGGTGGTTTATATTTTTTGGAGTTACTGTGTAAAAGTTAGGTTTTGGGCCCTCATTGTACATTCTACCGATTAAAATATTCAATTTATTCATTATTCATTATTTTTTCAAATTCATATTTTTATAATTTTGTAAAAATTATTTATAACACATGTACATATTAAATTAGAATAAAATCAAAAGGAAAAAAGAAAAATAAAATAAGTATATGTAATTATATATGTAAAATACTTATATTTCTACTTGTATATCAATAAAAGGGAAATATATTCTTTTATATTTTCATAATATTGTGAATATTATTTATATCCCATTAAAATTACAAAACCAAAATAAAACTCAATAAAATACATTAAAAAAAGATGTATACGAAGCATAGGTAAAATACTTATAAATATACAAATATAATACACATACTTATTTATTTAAGTGTACAAATAACATCATAAAAATACAATAAAAATATATTTATACTCACAAAAATAAGTTATAAATAAATAAATAAAAGAATAAAATAAAATATACAAAATAAAAATAAAAATATACAAAATATAGGTAATTATACCTATAAATAAGCCATTAAAAATAAACTTGTAATAAAATATACCTAAAAAATAAATAAAAATCATAATAAAATACTACATAAAATAATAAACCTTTTTATTTTATTCTTGGAAAATAATAAAATCATTTATTATTTTTAATTAATTATTTTCGATTAAATCTGCTATTTTGTCTTTTAGCAGGCTGACGTGGCTCAATGGGGTCGCGTCAACTATTGACCCTAGTCAACTCACCCCTGCCTTCTGATTTGACACGGACCCATCTTTTCCCGCATTTTCTTGCAATTTTCATGGATGATTCGTCCATCCATCGATTTAGCGTGCTTCATGAAAAATCATCATCGTTCATCCGAGATTCACGCCGAGATCCTGGATCCATTGTATATACATTTGATTCACCCCTTAACGTTTATAAATAAAGAACCTCCGACCTCCTTGCAATTTTGGTCATTTCCCAAGCCCTAGAGCTCCGAAGCTCAGCCAAAGAGTGTATCCTTATGACAGGAGGAGTCCCCTGAGCTCGCGGATGCTTGAGGTGGAGGGAGGTGCACCCAAGGCTGCCACGCCGACGACCTCTGCTCCCTGCCCTCGCCGGCAGGTAAGAGCTGCGTCTTTTACTTGTTTTAGATAGATCTTTGCATCTGCATTTCATTTATCTCGTTAGGTTAGCCATTAGCGTAATAGGTCAGCATGAATCACCCATTTTGTAGTTTGCCGGAGCTCCGCTCCGGCAAATATTTCACTGTCCAAATGACTAGTTCCAACCCCCATTCCGTCCCATTCTCTCCCCTATATGTTTATCCATCTCCCAACCACCCTTGACCAACCGGAATCCACGTGGTTTTGCGAATCGATGCTCAACCTTCACTGTCGCCAGAGCATCACCGCCCACCTCATTTTTAACAGCATCACTTCCGGTCGAGGATAACTTCCTCGAGCCATATTTCATTCCTGTGCAGGTGAGGCGTGTCACGAAGCACCAGAAGCCACGTTCAAAACCCACCGGAGGTACCTGGGACTCCTCGTCTTCCCCGACCTCGCGGAGGAGCCCCGGTGAACTCTGGCCATTCCGATGCCTCCGGCATGTAGAGCACCTCGCCAGGAGCGTTTGGGGCCATCTCTGAGCTCAAATGGACAACGGAGGAGGGAGATCTCACTAGAAGAAACTCGCCCACGTGAGTGTTCTTCCCTGTTCTTGGACCGCGCTTCTCCGCCGTTGGATGATGATGGGGCCTCCAGATGCTACAGATGCCGTCTGATGGAGCCTCTTTCGACCGTCAGATCCTCTCCAAGGATCTAATCTCCACCGCTCATCGATGAATTGTCATCAACCGTTTGATGGACGACACATGTATTAGTGAAGACCATCCAACCATCCGCCAACGCCTACATTTGGGGTAATTTGCATATATACCCCCGTTATTTTTGTATTTAATAATTATTTCTGTAAATAAAAGTTTACGTCATAAATAATTAGGAAATTTTGCATTTAAGCCCCTATGTTTTATGTATTTGCACTTTAGTTCTTGCCAATGTCACGTGCAGTCCCAACGTGATGGTGGGAAGTTTGCTCAGATACCCCTGACATTTTTGTAGTTTTATTATGTTGGGTAAATTGCATCTGGGCCCCTGAAATTTATTTAATTGCAGTTATGCCCCTACTAGGGATATATTTTTGTGAGTTTTATCTATTTATTAAAAATAGTTAGCGTACTCCTAAAAATACAAAAAATAGGGATAAATGCTTTATGCCTTGTAGATTCATGCCTATATTTTTAAATGGCATTTTTTTACATATCTATTTATTAAAATAAAAGGAGCTTAAATAATCCCTGTCTAATTTATAAAATACCAAAAAATATAAAAACATTTTGAAACATTCCAAAAAAATTATATACGGTATATTTCAATATTTATTGAGTCCAGAAAATAAAAACCCCTAAAAATAAGAAAAAAGAAATTAAAAAATTAGAAAGATCCAAAATCGAACAAAAAAGATAAAAATACCAAAAATATGTTTTTCTATTTTTAATTATCTATATGTTATTATTTATGTATTATAATTAATTTAGGTTATTTTTGGACTTATTTATCTTTTAAAACCCAAATCAATGTTGGTTTATTTATTAATATCATATTTAGGATAATTTTGACTTTAAAAATACATAAAAATTAGCAAAAATACCAGTAAAATAAGAAAAATATAAAAATATAAAAAAGCACAAAAAAATAAATTATTTACTATATTTTTACATATTTTTATTTATATAGTATCTATATACCTTATATTATATTTATACATATATATTATATTTAAACCAAAAAATTATAAAAAGATAAAAATATAAAAAATGTATAAAGTTACAAAATCAAAAATAAAAAATATATATAATTAAAAACCCACAAAAATAATAAAATAAACTGAAGATAAAGAATAAACTTTTTGCGCATTGTATTTTGCTTCCTTCTCCTGTTTGCTTCCAGTGTTCGACCTCTACACATGCTTACACCTATACACATTTGCATGTAGAGTTATAAATTTTAACGCCATATTTTTGATATTCATTGATTTATTTATGTTGTGGGTTAATTATTGATTTAACCAAGGTCTTCGTCGGCCAATGCATCGACTACATTCCCGCCTTGTGAGGAATGCACGACCGACGAATATTTTTGCGTCTATCAAATGGCGCTGTTGCCGGGGAGCAACGTCGCGAAGAAGGAGATTATTTGTTTTTTTCTATCATCTCTTGTTCATTCATTTATTTATTTTCATGTCTATTTATTTATTTATTTTATTTTGTTTATTAATTGACATTATTGTGAACTGTTTGATCTTCTTTCTTGTTTGAATTTGTTGCGAGGGACCGCGGCGCGACGGAGGATCTCCTAGGAGAACCTATGCACCCAAGTAATGCTGAGTCGGCTATCTGATTGAGCCGGCGGGAGAGAGCATCAATTCATACCTAGAGGAATTTTGGAGACAGATTTAGATCTTCATTTTATATGCAAAAAAACATTTGTAATTTATGTGATAGAGCGACATTTGGATTGTAATAATACAGGACTCTCACACTCCGACTTCCCGAGGTCCAGTGTCCGAGGGATTGTTCCCTTGGGGGCCTCGACGGTTTTGACACTTTTTCATTTTTCGCTTCTTCTTTTATTTTTTTATTATTTTTTGTGAATGAGCCTCAACCTAGGAACTTCTTGTCGACAGACTTAGGTCCAAAGCCCCTAAAATATCTGCATGTACCTATAGACTCATTTTGGACTTAGTCAAATTTTGCAAAATGTGCTTCACGATAATAGCAGTTACTATCCTAGGGTGATTTCATCGGATTGCATTTGAATATAGCATAGGTTTCAATTCTATCTTGCATCCTGCATGGAGAGAGCTGGGAAGCACTGTAAGTCTTCTGACTTTGCATGCATCATCGTTTTCCGACTTGCATGGATTTTCCAATCTTCTCCCTCTGTTTTTGCTCACTTAGGATGTAAATGGAATTGGAAACATCGTCAGGCATGTGCATTGAAAAATAACCAAAAAAGTGATAATCAAAAATAAAATTTGGGTCTGCTAACTCTATTGGACTTAAAATAAAATGTAGACGATTCCTTGTATTGGGGAGAGCAACCCCCTCCTTGTCTGAGCATTTTATTTCTACATACACACTAAGGATTAGTACCCCAATCTCAAAGCCTAATTCCGGTGTGTATAACTTTTTGTGATCACCTAACTCTAAAATCGACAAGATAAAAAGACCACATCTCGGTCTTTACTGTGTTGAGTAGGTAAACCGGGGGTTTTCTTTGTGTATTGATCATGACTTGGAGTCCATTTACATTTTCCATCTTTGTTATCAGCCCCGTCTGTGTGAGTCATCCATTTTTCATCTTTGAGTCCCTCTATCTCTTATACATATATCTCCCCATTTGCATTGAGTTGTGATATTGTCACTTGAGCTCAATCATCTTCTCCAGATCTTTCATCCTCTTCTTGCCCACCCTCCTCGTGTCCATCGTATCATCTCTTCTATTACCCGGAATTGCTGTGCTGGTAGGTATTGCCTGCATCGAGGATTTTGACTTACATTGCTTGTTGGAGTAAGTCGGACATGTTTTGAGGATGCTGAGATTGATATACCTTACTCTTGGTGGATTCGACTTACGATACATGCATAGGAGCTTATTACGGACTTGGATGATGCACGATTATTAGGTGTGATTATTCATTGATGATTTTTGATCACGTACACCGGATTGAGGATGTGATATACTGTGATGATTTGATGATGATTTCATGAGCATTGATTGATCTATCTATCTTGATGTTCAATCCATCTTAATTTTGAGGACTCGTTAACTATCTTGATTTGTACTTCAGATCGATGGTGACTAGAACCCACATGATCGTCTTCATTCACATTACTGATCCATCCTTTATTTCCTAATTTTATTATCCACCTGTGTCACTTTGAGGAATCCTGATTATCTTTTGTGCCATCTTAGCTAGATTGGATTGATTTGAGGGACATATTGCATTGGATATGACTATTCATCCCTCTATGATCTTATACCCTCCTGAGGTTTGATTGATTGATTGCTTTTGAGGACCTGAGATGTGATGCCAACAATCCCAAGACTCGACTGACCTAGTTCACATTACTCCTCGAGGACTACTATGGACACATTCTCTACACTCGGTTACCTTACTGTTGATGCCGCCTATTGATAATCTCAAAATTAGATCGGTCTTGTGTTCCACACAAGGCGGGAACACAGTCGAAGTATCGACCAATCAAAATCTGAAATTAATCAACAATTAACCCACACTAAAAATCAATAAATTAGAAATAATGTGGAGTTAAAATTTATTTTTAACTCTGCACAAATGGTGTATAGTGACAAGTATGCAGAGAGTTCGAACACAGGGAGCAAACAGGGTAATTCACAAAAGTGTGCACAAGTGTGTGTGTGGCAAGTGTCTACACTAAGCAAGCAAACAATGAAATTTTTGTGGGTTTTTAATTTTTAATTTTTTTAATTTTATTTAATTTTTAATTTTGTATTTTGATTTCTTAATTTTCTGATTTTTATAATTTTATATTATATATTTTTTTCAATGTTGGAATTTAAAAACAATGTAATGAAAGGCAAGATAAAATATTTATAAAAATGTGCAAAAATAACCAAAAATTCAGAAATAAAATCTTTTTGATATTTTTTGGACTTTTTACTATTTTGTGATTTTTGGGGATTTTTCAAGGTGTTTTTGGTATTTTAAAAACTGAAATAAGGCAAATCAGTGAAATAAGTGCTGGATGTGAATAAAATGGGAATTAAAATTATCAAAAAGCAACCAAAATTTTTCACTCTATTTTTCAAATAAAGAGAACAAAATAAAGAACCAACAGGAACTGAGTTTGTATTTTTTGGAGTTTTCTTTGATTTTATAGAATTTTTTGAAGTTTTAGAGTGTTTTTAAATTTTTAAGGTTTTTCTTTTGAGATTTTTAGTGATTTTTGGACTGACACTAAAATAGGATAAAATAGACATTAGGTATTTTTTTTTGGAATTTTTCGAAGTGTTTTAATATTTTTTTGGCATTTTCTAAGCTAGATAGTGCATAAAAAGCAAGTTTTTGATTTTTAATAAATATAAAAATAAAACAAAATCAAAAACTAAATTGGTAGCGTGGAAGCACAAGTTAACAGGAGCTAAACCCTATTTTCGTGGAATTTTTGGAGCTAAAATGATGATTTAAATAATTAGAGCAAGCATCCAAATATTAAACAGGCCTGGCAGGGGTATATATGCAATTTCTCAAACATCCAGGGGCTCACATGCAAATTTCCACAAATATTTGAACTGAATATTCAATTTAAAGCACCAAAATCCAATTACAAAACCCGCTTGGGTGTCCTAGCAATTTTCCCACCAGGGCGCGTGACTTGCACGCGCCTGGCGAGGACTAAACTGTAATTTCTCAAAAACCTGGGGGTTTACTTGCAATATTTCCAAAAAAATAACACGTGATGTTAAAGTTTTGGTACTAAACCGAAATACAACAAAGACCGAGGGCCCCTCTGCAAAATGCCCCCACCTCACGTGTACAGGTCACGTGAGGTGACGTGGCGAAGGACTTAAACGCAAATAAAATAAAGACGAGGTCCTTTTTGCAATTTTTGCAAAAATATTACACTACAGACAGAAGTTTCAAGACTTAAAAGATAAATACAAAATGCGCGAGGGTTTAGTGTGCAAATTACCCTCGACGCGCGATCCAACGGCGATGAGTAGCCACTTAGACACGTGGCGCGTTGAGGACGGCCGATGACGCTTCGCTGGCGGACGCCTGAGATTAGATCTCGGCTGAGATCGACGGTGGGTGGGTGCTGATAATAGAGCGGTCCACGTTAGATCTAGAGGGGGCGCCCTGATCGGACGGTGGCGAAGGCGGCTGGAAGAACAAGGCGGAGCTCCGGCGGGGCGAAGTTGCTCGAGCTCCTCCGGCCAGCTCCGGTGGCTTTTGAGCTTCAAAATCGGGCCGCTGCCTCCTCAGGTCCTCCTCTAACGTCTGGAATCGTCAAAAAGCCACGGCGGCGGCCGTGGTGCTCGCTGGTGGCTGGCGGAGCTGGGAAGCTTCGTTGGCTCCGGCGAGCTTCAAAATTCGCTTCCAGATGCTCTCAAGGGCACGTTGACCTGCAAAACGAGTCAAGGGGTCCAGGGCAAACTACCTGGACCCTTGGATGGACTCGGGGATGCTCGGATCGAGATGGAGATGCACGACCAGAGGTGCGCTCCGGCCAAGGTGCTTGATTTGGCGATATAGTCGATTGAACTTCAAATTTTTTTGGGGGTTTTCGAAGCTAAGGTTAACAGGAAGCTAATGGACTGAATAAAAAGGCGAGGGGAAGCCCTCAATGGCCGGAGCCAGAGGGAGGAGCAAACCTCGACCGGCGACTTCGCGGGAGGTAGGGGAAGCACCTCCGACCTCGGGAGCCTTGGCTGAAGAGCCCACGACGGAGCTGTCACCTCCAAGTAGCTCTGGAGCACGAAAGAGGCGCGAGGGGTGGACCGAAGGGTGTTCCCATTCAAATCGAAAGTTGGGTGCTCAATATATTGGGTTTGACTCCGTGACTGGCGAGGCTCCTAGACCGATGGATATCTTGCGAATCTTGGGTCCAAAAGCCAAGATAAATCATGGGCGAGCGAGAGGGATCAACGAGGAACGATGTTGCAGAAGGATGCAACACCAAAGGGTGAAAGGATTGGCCTCGAGAAATCCGCAAAAACGGGTCAAAAACGAGGCTGTCAGAGTCTACAGGGGCTAGGTCTCCTAGTTGACCGGGGTCAACTAGGGTTTGCACCTGGTTGGTCCACATGGACCAACCAGGAAAAACCCTGGAGAATTCTTTTATTAATTCATTTTAAAATATTAAATGGCCGAATTAAATTATGGTTATTAAATAAAAAATATTAGTTATTTTATGTAGTATTTTATTATGATTTTTAATTTATTTTATGAAGTATATTTTTATAAGTTTGCTTTTTAACCCTATATAGGTATAATACCTATGTATTTAAGTATTTAATTTTTATTTTATGTATTTTATTTTTATTAATTTCATTTCTGATTTTCTAAAATTATAAAACATTGTTATATACACAAATATATTTTTATTTTATTTTTCTGATTTATTTTGTATATTAAATAAAATATAAATAGGTATTATGAAGGTATGGGTATAGGTAATATACCTATGTATTCTTTATATAAGTATTTTTATTTTGTATTTTCTTTGCATTTTTATTCTAATTTTAATGCACATATATATTATAAGTAATATTTACATAATTATAAAAATATAAAAATACAAAAATAATGAATAAAGAATAAATTGAATATTTTAATCTGTACAAGTATACAATGAGGGTCCAAAACTCAACTTTCAAACCGTAGCCCCGCCAAATGCGAAACCACCACCATTGGATAGATTATTTTATTCTATATACAATTAAAGGTGAGTATGCTGCATTTGGATCTGTCAGTTGTGAGATACGGGTCTGGGAAGTTGGGATTCTGGATTCTTATTCATACCATAACTTTTTATCTGTACATTATTTTTCTGTGAAATCAATTTTGTATAAAATTAGCTACAACTTTCATGTACGAAGTTTCTTTATTTGATGTATAAAAAGTGGAACCAAAAATAGGTCCCAAAATGAATAAAGAATGAATAGAAGGTGTAGGTATTTGTACTGTGTTTCTGACCTTATCTCCCCCTACTTTATTCCTTGTCGACCTATTCATCAAGATGCCTAGGTCTCGGGGGTTTTGGGTCATAAAATATTTACAATATTTTATTCTTTTTCTTTTCTTTATTTATTCTATAATTTTGGCCTTAATTACAGTGTTTTATACACTAGTATGATGCACATGCATGAATGCTAAGATGCTCTATTTAAGGGTATTTACAGGCATTTGCTAGGGTTTTTAGTGCCAAAATGATAGAATAAAGATGATGAAATGTGGATTCATCATCCCCCTATACTTTACCTTTGCTAGCCCCTAGCAAACACTTATGCAATAAGTGCCAAACGCAAAAGAAAGAAAAGAAAAAGAAGAACTTGGATTTAGTTCAATTATCAAACTTGTCTTTACAAAATCAAAGTTTGGAGCTTAAGTCGGACCTTTGGAATTTTAGTGCGGGCGGAACCTTAGTGGGAACCGAATTTGAAATCCAACAGTCCCTGAGAATCCCAAAACTCTGTCCAAGTCTCCTCAATAGCCATGTCAGAAATACTTCAACTCATACGCAAACTCTTACGACTATGATTCTGACTCGTACAGTGTAAGTGATGGTGGCTCTCCCCAACTAGAATGATAAAGAAACTGACTTCTCCAGTACGACAACCCAATGATTCCCCAATCCAATGACTCCATCCTCGAGGAGCGGGGTATTCCCTTCTAAGTTCAAGTGGCAACCAGCTCAAGAGGAGGGGGTGAAGAGAAGAATGGACGGTAGCCAGTGTAGCTACCTATCCTGGGATGCAAGACCAGTGTAGTCAAGTCATCCTGCTGCAGGCTCACATATTTGACTTTGGAACTAAAGCTTGCTTATTGACTTTGTACATACTTGCAGGCTTTTTATTTTTGTACATGCCTGAACTTTTTTTTTAATACTATTCACATCAGCATTTACATAAGGAGTTTTTCCTCTTGAGCCAGTAGACTATCCCTCTTTTGAAGCTTTATCGCAACCCACAGCCTCCTGTCTTTAGACTTCCTAATCACTGGACGGGTTGGGGTGCACTTCCCTCCCTAGAGGAGGACAAATGTTTCCACTTGTGTGCATCTCATACCGGCAAATCCAATCCCCTCACCACTCCAACTGAGTTGAGCCACGTGAAAGGTGCTAGTGTCCAAGTTAGGTCATTATCAACAAGAATCGTGCGTGTGCTCCGAAATGCTCTACTTTGGCAGTCAAGAATCCATTGAACCAAGTCCCGTGATCCTCAAAGAATTAAGTCAACTAGACCTGAAGTACCTCAAACCCAGTTCCTATAAGGTTCCTGTTATTAGGTAGATTTTAAGGTCCAATCAAGCTCCAATCTTCAGATTTTACTTAGACTTGTTCAACTATCAAACTTAATCCTAAAAATGCGAATGCTATGCAAATGATATGCAGAATGCAGAAAATATTTTTGTGATGCAATTTTCAAAGATTTTGAACTTTTTATGGATTTTTGAAAAGATGATGATGGTGCATATGCATTTTTTTGTATTTTTCAAAAAGATTTTTCAGATGTTTTTGGATTTTAATTTTGTAAATGTTTTTGGGCTTTTTGAAAACAAAAAGATTTTGGCTGAAAAATAGGTTAAAATATGTACACGGGAGTGCTTCTTATATCTACAAGAAGTGGATTTTAAGAATTTACAGGGTAAGTGATCAATTTTATGCATATATATAGTGGCTTTTGGTGAGATGTAAGTATTCCTCAAACTTATTTGACACAAGCTTTTCACACGATTTTTGAAAACTATAGTCCAAAATAATTTTTACAAAAATTTTTGCAAACATGTACACACATTTGAAAATCATTTCGCAAAGGCTTTCAAAACAGTATATATAGGTTTTTCAAAGCATTTTTTCAACCATTTTTCAAACCATTTGCAAATCATTTTTCAAACATTTTATTTCACACAAAGAAAAGAAATTTTGCAATCCACATATTTTACACAGGTTGAAAACATGTAACAAAATATTTTCAAAATAGTTTTCAATAAATGTTCACGAGGATTTTCAAACTATTTTTCAAACATTTTGCAAAAAAAAAACATTTTCACCTGATTTATTAATCAGTAATTACACAAAAAGAATTTGAGGAATAAAACACCTTTTTATTAAGGGGTTTAATGAATTTTAAAGAATAATTAGCCATATTATTAGGAAAATATGAAAGTACGAGTTATGGCTAAAGTATATACACAGTATATACGACCCCCTTTTACTTATATTGAGCTATGTCCTCATAGATCGGAGAGAAAAGAGAAGACATAACTCGTACTAAGTATAGACAAGTCTAAATAATAAAGAATAAATGAATGAACCAATGAATGAGAAGTTGACCGTCCCCCCTATACTTAGGATCAAATAATCCTAAGTATAGCAGACTGTACACAACGCAGGGAGGGTCAAGGGCGGGAATGAACAGATCGTACTCAGATTGTCTCCCCCTATACTTAGGGTAAGATATCCCTAAGTATAGACAAGAAGAGGAGACAATGGAGAAGATCGAAGAGAATAGAACAACTCGGGGTGCCAACCCCCCTATACTTAGGACAAAGTATGTCCTAAGTATGGAAAACTGTCTACAAGGGCGGCACCTTTTTGATAGATACAGAAGATAGAAATGGAAAAGAAGAAGAGAAGAAAAGAAGAAAATAAATTAACAGATGAAAGTGATATGAACAGATGGATCTGTACAGCGGAAGATGGACTTGATTACCATGTATGAGATGCAGATAATGAGAGTCAGAGGGTACATCTCATACCAGAAGAATGGGGGCAACGTCAATGGTCGACGGATCATGATCAAGATATAGTTTCAGGCGTTGCCCATTGACGCGGAAGGTAGAGGAAGATGACGGTTCGGATATGTCGATGCTGCCATTGTCATGTACCTTCCTGACCACATACGGACCTTTCCACTTGCTCTGCAACTTCCCTGGGAATAATTTCAGCCTGGAATCAAACAACCATACTCTCTGATCTGGCTTGAACTGTTTATGGCTGATATGCGAATCGTGCCATGTCTTCACTTTCTCTTTATACTGTAGGCTGTTCGAAAAGGCTGTGTCTCTAAGTTCTTCCAGGGCTACCAATTCTGCTCTTCTCTGGTCTCCTATACTCTCGGGATCCAAAAGCAACTCAGTGACTGCCCAAAAAGATTTGTGCTTGATCTCCACTGGCAAATGGCACGGCTTGCCATAGACGAGACGAAAGGGAGATGTCTCCAATGGATTTTTGAAAGAAGTCCGATAAGCCCACAAGACCGAGTCCAAAAGCTGTGACCAATCCTTTCGGTCTGGGCGGACAACTTTCTGCAAGATAGTCTTTATCTCCCGATTCGATACTTCGGCAAGACCATTAGTCTGAGGGTGATACGGTGTGGCAACCCGATGGTCAATGCCGAACTCGTCTGCAAGGGCCCTGACTTTGTCATTGATGAAATGAGACCCCCCGTCTGAAATCAAGACTCTAGGTACCCCGAACCGTGAAATGATGTTTTTCCTCAAAAATTTGCAAACGGTTTTAGCATCTGCGGCTCGGGCGGGGATGGCCTCAACCCATCGGCTGACATAATCAACAACGAGCAGGATATGCTCGAATCCCGGACTCTTATGAAATGGGCCCATGAAATCAATCCCCCATGCATCAAAAACCTCACAAAAGTGAATGGGTTGCATGGGCATCATGTCTCTCTGTCCGCAGGTTCCCATTTTCTGACAGTCAGTACATCTCTTCACGAACTCATCAGAATCCTTGAAGAGAGTAGGCCACCATAGGCCGGATTGAAGCACCTTCTGTGCTGTCCTTTTTCCAGAATGATGTCCTCCTGCCTCAACCTTGTGGCAGTATGTGAGGACGCTATGATGCTCGTCTTGAGGAATGCACCTCCTCCAGATACTGTCCCCTCCTTCATGATAAAGGACGGGATCCTCCCAATGGTAAAACTTGGCCTTCGCCAGGAAGGTCTCAAGTTTCTGCCTGGGCCATCCTTGTGGAACCGTCTTGGCTACAAGATAGTTCACAATGTCAGCATACCACGGGAGCGAGGTGATAGCCAAGATCGCCTCATCTGGAAATGTCTCTGTGATGGGTGCGCTGGGCTCAGATTCCTCAAGATTCTCTAATCTGGAGAGATGATCCGCCACCACATTCTTGACTCCAGGCTTGTCCTTAATCTCAATATCAAATTCCTGGAGCAGAAGGATTCATCTGGTTAGACGTGCTTTGGCATCCTTCTTAGACATTAGGTACCGGATGGCGGTGTGGTCTGTGTAGATGGTTACTCTAGATCCAAGAATGTAAGATCGATACTTATCAAGAGCAAAGACTACGACCAGCATCTCTTTCTCAGTCACAGTGTAATTCCGCTGCGCGGTATCCAGAGTCCGGCTGGCGTAGTGAATGGCAAAAGGTAACCCATCCCTCCTCTGTCCAAGCACAGCCCCAATGGCAAAATCTGAAGCATCCGTCATGATCTCGAATGGGAGAGACCAATCGGGTGGCTGAAGGACAGGAGCTGAAACAACCATATTTTTGAGAGTTTCAAAAGATTCAAGACACTTATCATTGACAATAAACTCGGTGTCTTTTGTCAGCAAGTCAGTGAGCGGTCGGGCAATTCGACTGAAATCCTGAATGAACCGTCAGTAGAAACCGACATGCCCCAGAAAAGACCATAACTGACGCAAGTTGGACGGCGGATTGAGTTTTCTGATGATATCCACCTTAGTCGGATCGACCTCCATGCCCCTGTTGGAGACGATATGACCAAGGACCGTCCCGTGAGTCATCATGAAATGACTCTTCTCCCAGGATAAAACAAGGTTGACCTCAATGCAGCGCTTGAGCACACGGTCTAGGCAGTCAAGACAAGCGTCGAACCCGTCGCCATAGACCGAGAAGTCATCCATGAAGACCTCTAAACAGTCACCCACCATGTCCGAGAAGATGGACAACATGCACCTTTGGAATGTCGCCGGAGCGTTACATAGACCAAAGGGCATCCATCTGAAAGCATACATCCCAAACGGACAGGTGAATGTCGTTTTCTCCTGGTCTTCGGGCGCAATGGCCACTTGATTGTATCCAGAGTACCTGTCAAGGAAACAATAATGACTCTTCCCAGCTAACCGCTCGATAATCTGATCAATGAAGGGTAGCGGGAAGTGATCCTTCTTGGTGGCCTCATTCAATCGTCTGTAGTCCACACAGACCCTCCAAGAAGTTGGTACTCTGGTAGCGATCTCCTCTCCAGACTCATTGACAACTGTAGTGATACCCGTCTTCTTGGGTACCACATGTAGCGGACTTACCCATTTGGAATCGGAGATGGGATATATGAAATCAGCGCTCCACCACCTTGAACTTTCTTTCATGACTACGTCTCGAAGATTCGGGTTCAGCCGTCGTTGGAACTCACGCGACGGCTTAGCGTTATCCTCAAGATAAATGTGGTGAGAGCAAAGATTTGGGCTCAGCCCCTGGAGATCAGCTATACTCCAACCGATTGCCTTGCGATTTCTTTCAAGAACCTCCATCAGACGAGATTCTTGTTCTCCAGTCAAATCTGCTGAGATAATGACTGGGTACATTTCTGGCTCACCCGCAAGGAATCTGTATGTCATCGATTGCGCAGAGGTTTCCGTTCTGGACAACTGGGAGGTGGTAGATCTGGCTTCTGATATGTCTGTGTAAATGCTACCAGGTTTGCATGGGAGAACTCTCGCTCTGCATGAATTTCTGACGGAGGGCGGCCTGCTGAATCATCAATAAACTGCACTGGCTCGCACTCTGTTGTGGTTGTCGGCTCAGAAGGAATCAGCCAAGGCAAATAATCATTGAAATCATCCCAGTCAATGTTTGAATCCGAGGGATCTGAAGAAGATGAATATGATTGAAATTCCTCAGCACCACTCATCACAACACTGTCAACTTCAGATATATCCTCATCCAGGGATGTGCTCTCCCGGCTCTCGACTGCCATGAGCTTGAGATATAGTGAATCTGTAGGCAAAGCGAGGGTCGGTGCTACGGGATCTTTCCAGTTGGATTCATCATCAGTCATCTCGAAATCACAAACCTGGTGGATGTCTAGCTCCTCCTATGTCATCTGCTCGGCTTCGCTGGATTGTTCTGAGCACACCAACTCTCTGGCTCTGGTCTGGTCGATCGTATCTATTTGTATGCTTTCACCCTCTACGCGAAAGCATACCTTCCCACTATCATGGTCGGTCACCGCCTTGGCTGTGGCCAAGAATGGACGTCCGAGAATGATGGGGGCATCGGTTACCGACTCAGGGATCTCCATGTCCAATACAACAAAGTCCACGGGGAATTTCAGGCCCTGAATGGTAACGACCACGTCCTTCAACAACCCCTTCGGCCTCTTAATCGACCTATCAGCAAACTGAAGGACCGTTCTGCTTCAAAAAAGAGGGCCAAACTCGAATTGCTTGAGTAAGGCTGCCGGAAGGAGGTTAATCTAAGACCCACTGTCTAATAGAGTACGATCGAACCGCTGCTCCTGAATCTCGCATCTGACATAGGAAGCTCCTGTATCGGGTCGCTTGGCTGGCAATTTGTTCTGAATGGCGCAACAAGTGTCATGAGTGAGCATATGGATTTGATCTCTGTGCCTCTTCTTCCTTCGGACGGTAGTTGTCTCTTTCAAGTTCTTTTTGAAGAAGGGGATATGCTCAAGTGCTTCTCGTAGAGTTAGCTGAATGTGAAATCTGTCGATCATTTCGTTGCCGAACTCTACCTGTTGGCTCTTTTTTGGATTTTCTTTTTTGTTCCCCTTCGCTCGGCGGAGTGCCTCAGGGAAGGGGATGGTAGGGGCCTCCTCAGATGGAGGACTAGGAATCGGTCCCTGTGCCTGCGAAGAGGGAGAATCCATACAATCATCATCATTCACCACATATGGATCCACAATTTGAACAGAAACCTTTCCTTTATTCATGTTTTTGTTTTTCTTTTTGTTCCCACAGTCTCTAGGTACAAAATGTGGTAACATCACAGATGGTGGCTCAACAAAAATAGATGTGGTGGCCTCAGCGCCACCACTAGCACCGGTCTTCGCGGCATCAGCACCGCGCTCTGGTTCATCATCCAAAATGGTGGCATCAGCACCACCGTCTGCATCTGGCATCACGACGGCATCAACACCGTCGTCCTGGACTCCATCAAGGGTGGCATCAACACCACCGTCTTCAACATCGTCATTAGCGGCATCAGCACCGCTACTCTGCTCCTCTGGCGCTCCTGGTGCTGCATCGGGTTGTCGCTCAGAAGAGGCACCGCCTGCGGGCATCCTACCGCTCCTAGTAGTCACAAAATCAACATCATTCAAAGAATAAGACATATCATTCAAATCATCACTAGGAGAAGTATCCTCTGTAAACTCTACCTGCTCAGACTTCCTTTTCAGATTGTTCGGATTAGGTTCAATCTGAGCGGGTATGGCGGCCTTGCCTTTTATGATGTCTCTCATTTCCTGCCGGAATTCATCCATTTCTTGCCTGAAAGATGCTCGCTGTTCAGATAGCAAGCGGGCAAGATCATCAAGGGCTGGGTTCTCAAAGGCAGGACCCTGAGAATCGGATGGCTGTCCCTGCTGGAAATGGGGCTGCTGCTGCTGTTGTGGCAGATACTGGGGGGAAGGATGGTGATAGGAGTGCTGAGGCTGCTGTCGCTGCCTCCACTGTTGTCCCTGATAGGCGGGACGAGGACCACTCTGGTATTGCTGTTGATGAGCGTACTGGGGCTGCTGGTGTTGCTGTTGTGGCTGGCTGTTCTGCTGTCCTTGGGCAGGGGTCTGCTGTTGGGATGAGGATCCACCATTGCCCCAACGGAATCCAGGGTGATCACGACGGATCCCGGGCTGAGGGTACCGGTCGTACCAAATCCCATTGACTTCCATCAATAATTCCTGCTCAAAGGAGGGTGGAGGAAGAACTGCCAGTGGCTGCTCTGGCTGATAGACCACCATTTGAGTCTCCTGAGACGGCGGTTGCTCTGGACGGTACTGTAGCAGTGGAACCGGCTCTGCCTGGATATGATTCACCTGTCGGTATGAGGTAGAGGGTTGGTTGGAGCTGCTACCGCTGGAGTCAGCCCGTGACCTGGGAGGCTGTTGGGAGTGATCTTGTGCCTCCTGAATGCATAGGATTTGAGTTTTTAGGTCACTCATGGTTTTGGTGAGAAGGTCCATCTGAGCCAGACCTTGGTTATGCTTCTTCTCGAGGATCTCCATGCGGTCCAACTTCTCACTAATAATGCCCATGTTGGCTGCGGCTGATTCAGCTTGGGCTGCGGCTACCGACGTTGTATTGGGACCGGCATCGATGCGGGCGATCCTCTGAAATGATCCCGCTCCTTACGGGGGCTTCTGCTGTGTGTAGACTTGGGCCTGGGTCATCACAGTAGAGTTTTCTGCCATGCCTTCGTAGATGGCCCAGACGTCGTCTTCTCCCTTGGAGAAATAAGACCCACCGCAAGAGGCGTTTACTAGCCCCTGCAGCTCCGGTGTCAGCCCACAGAAGAAACTCTGCACGAGATTGGGCTTGGAGATGTCATGATGTGGACACCGGTCGATGAGCTCTCTGAATCGATCCCAGGCTTCATGGAATTGTTCATTTGGGATCATGACAAAGTTACTGATCATGGCTCTAGCTGCGTTGGTTTGGCCGAGAGGGTAGTACTTTTTCAAGTATGCGGTCCGGAGATCTGCCCATGTGTCGACGAATCACCCAAGGTGTTTGAGCCAATATGCGGCTCTGTCAACCAAAGAGAATGGAAAGGCGATCATCTTTATAGTGTCCTCGGTCATCAACCGATCATGGATAGTGCTGCAAATCATCTCGAATTTATGGAGGTGGAGGTGCGGCTCTTCGGTCGGCAACCCATGAAACTTGGGTAGAAGCTGGATAGTGTGGGGCCGAAGCTCGAAATCTCCGTGAATGGGTGGGAGTTTGATCCAACGGTGAGTGAGGGATGCAGCTGGGTTGTGCAACTCCCTCATAATGGTCTGCGGCGGTCGCTCAGCGTCTGGATCGCCTCCTCCTGCATCTGGTCCTCCTCCTCCTCCACCGCCACCGCCCCCAGGTCGGTTCTCTCTCATCTGTGCTATCTCTCTCATTAGATCACCCATGAAGGTACCCTGGTCACGGATCTGTCTCTGCATTGTCTCCAGGGACGCTAACAAGGAGTTGTTGATGGCCACCTGATCAATTATGAATGGAGGGTGATCATGGTCATCTGGGTGCTCGCCTCTGTCTGCCATCGCTGGATTTTCTGAAAAAGCAAAAGAGGCCATCTTAGGTGCTGTCGAATGAGCCGAACTCTGTGATGCACTGAATTCTGAAACAATTGGACTGAGAGAAGGAGAATGGGAAGGGTGGTCGAGGGGGAACAAGGTGGATGTAAACTCGGGCTCGGAGAGAGGACTCTCCGAGGTATTCCTAGATGAATGAGGAGGAGTGCTGGATAGCGGTGCCGACAAAGTCGGCCTAAGAGATCTCCGTCCCATCATCTTGATTATTTGGGAAGAGCAGGGAAAATGCAAGAGAAGAAGAAAAGAATGAAATGAGATGCAACAAAATCACGCACAATTGTGCTGTGTTTTTGATCTTGACCTAAACAAATCTAGCAATCAAATACAAAGCAGGGGTAAGTTCACCAACTCAACACGTGAAGCCGTGAAGGTTCGGCTTTTATCTTGTCAGTTTTAGCTTGTTTTCAGGAATTTATCTTGTCACGAGTCCTTAGAGCGCTATGCCTAAAGGAGAGAGAGTACTGCCGGAAAAGTGTCCCCGTACTTGTCCTCCTCCTGTGTAACCTGTAACTTGCGCTTTTTTAGGTCCTTGTAACCCTTCCTGGATCCCTACTCAGCCAAAGAAATAGAGGGAGGAAGCCGATAGGCGAAACCGATACTTCGGACCTTGCTCGCAACGGAATCACCCGTGAGCGTGCAAGATCCTACTCGGACGCAGCCGGTGAGACAGACACACCTGTGAAGGTGTGGCCTAAGCTGGGTACTTCGGACAAGGTCGGCGCTCACACAATAGTGAGTCACCACTGGCGACCAAGCCCTACTCGACTACGTATGATAGTAGCGCCAATACTTTGGAAATCCAGTCGATACACAAGGAGCCACAAGTTGGGTTTTTGGCTCTAATCCTTACGAAGCGCTCACCTCACTTGGAAGGAGACCTTCCCATACAACCTGAATACAAGTGAGGGTGTTACTCTCCCCAAGCAATGAATCCAATTACCGATTTTATTTTTGGTCAAGTTTTCTTAGCAGTCCCTTTTTTAATTTTTTTGGTGTTATAGCTTCTTTTGAGTAGATTCAAACAAGCGCCTAACGGTTTTGGTATTTTCTTGATCCTACTTTGTTCCAAAAACAGAGGGAGAATAGAGTCGGAAAAGCCGTGCAAGTCGACACCAAGGTGGAAATCTCACCTTTGTGCCTAAATGATGCATGCAAAGTAAGAAGACTTACAGCGAATCCCAGCTCTCTCCATGCGGGATGTAAAGCAGAATTTATAAACCTAAACTACATGCGATATGCAAAGCGGAAATCGTCCTAGATTAGGCAACTGCTAGCGTGAAGAACCACAAGCTAGCCACTAACTCTCAATCCGAGTGTCCGGTCTAGGCTCACCCCTCCTCTGCTCAACACATTTGAGTTAGGAGAAAGCGCTTGTTCGGGAATGAGCTCGCGGCACGTGGATCGAGAGCTAATAGCTAACTATTTAATTAGTCTAAGTCCAACAACGAACTATAGGAGCATGCAAAGGTAATTAATGTGTTTGGACCTATTCTAATCGAATCAAGCAGGACCTATAATCTAAGGGCTCAATCCACAAAAGAAAGGAAAAAGGAAAACAAAACCGGAAAATGACAATGATAAAACGCGATAAAACCGCGGTGAGCCCCCGGGTGAACAAACACCCGGAAATTGGGCCCGGTAGTGTCCAAGTGTCCAATGTACCTGTATTATTACAAATTAATAAATCACTCTCTCTCACAAAAATAAATGCAAGCTAAGCTACCACTCTCTCTAACTTCTCTTGCTCTCTCCTGCCGGCCTGGCTAAAGAAAGGCCGGCTCCGCTTCCCAAGGATGCTCCGGGTCACCTAAGCGATCCGCCTCGCTCCGCGGTCCCTCGCAAGAAGACAAGAAAGGGTGGTCAGATAGCTCAAGCAATATATATATATAAAATGTAAGAGAGATGAAATGAAGCTATGATAAACACTAGACACAAGTAAACAAAAATGAGCGACTCGCTGTTGCTCCCCGGCAACGGCGCCATTTGATAATCTCAAAATTAGATCGGTCTTGTGTTCCACACAAGGCGGGAACACAGTCGAAGTATCGACCAATCAAAATCTGAAATTAATCAACAATTAACCCACACTAAAAATCAATAAATTATAAATAATGTGGAGTTAAAATTTATTTTTAACTCTGCACAAATGGTGTATAGTGACAAGTATGCAGAGAGTTCGAACACAGGGAACAAACAAGGTAATTCACAAAAGTGTGCACAAGTGTGTGTGTGGCAAGTGTCTACACTAAGCAAGCAAACAATGAAATTTTTGTGGGTTTTTAATTTTTAATTTTTTAATTTTTTTTAATTTTTAATTTTGTATTTTGATTTTTTTAATTTCTGATTTTTATAATTTTATATTTTATATTTTTTTTCAATGTTGGAATTTAAAAACAATGTAATGAAAGGCAAAATAAAATATTTATAAAAATGTGCAAAAATAACCAAAAATTCAGAAATAAACTTTTTTGATATTTTTAGGACTTTTTACTGTTTTTGAGATTTTTGGGGATTTTTCAAGGTGTTTTTGGTATTTTTAAAAACCGAAATAAGGCAAATCAGTGAAATAAGTGCTGGCTGTGAATAAAATGGGAATTAAAATAAGCAGCCAAATTTTTTCACTCTATTTTTCAAATAAAGAGAACAAAATAAAGAACCAACAGGAACTGAGTTTGTATTTTTTGGAGTTTTCTTTGATTTTATAGAATTTTTTGAAGTTTTAGAGTGTTTTTAAATTTTTAAGGTTTTTCTTTTGAGATTTTTAGTGATTTTTGGACTGACACTAAAATAGGTTAAAATAGACACTAGGTAATTTTTTTGGAATTTTTTGAAGTGTTTTAATATTTTTTTGGCATTTTCTAAGCTAGACAGTGCATAAAAAGCAAGTTTTTGATTTTTAATAAATATAAAAATAAAACAAAATCAAAAACTAAATTGGTAGCGTGGAAGCACAAGTTAACATGAGCTAAACCCTATTTTCGTGGAATTTTTGGAGCTAAAATGATGATTTAAATAATTAGAGCAAGCATCCAAATATTAAACAGGCCTGACAGGGGTATATATGCAATTTCTCAAACATCCAGGGGCTCACATGCAAATTTCCACAAATATTTGAACTGAATATTCAATTTAAAGCACCAAAATCCAATTACAAAACCCACCTGGGTGTCCTAGCAATTTTCCCACCAGGGCGCGTGACTTGCACGTGCCTGGCGAGGACTAAACTGTAATTTCTCAAAAACCTGGGGGTTTACTTGCAATATTTCCAAAAAAATAACACGTGATGTTAAAGTTTTGGTACTAAACCGAAATACAACAAAGACCGAGGGCCCCTCTGCAAAATGCCCCCACCTCACGTGTACAGGTTACGTGAGGTGACGTGGCGAAGGACTTAAATGCAAATAAAATAAAGACGAGGTCCTTTTTGCAATTTTTACAAAAATATTACACTACTAAATACAAAATGCGCGAGGGTTTAGTGTGCAAATTACCCTCGACGCGTGATCCAACGACGATGAGTAGCCACTTAGACACGTGGCGCGTTGAGGACGGCCGATGACGCTTCGCTGGCGGACGCCTGAGATTAGATCTCGGCTGAGATCGACGGTGGCTGGGTGCTGATAATAGAGCGGTCCACGTTAGATCTAGAGGGGGCGCCCTGATCGGACGGTGGCGAAGGCGGCTGGAAGAACAAGGCGGAGCTCCGGCGGGGCGAAGTTCCTCGAGCTCCTCCGGCCAGCTCCGGTGGCTTTTGAGCTTCAAAATCGGGCCGCTGCCTCCTCAGGTCCTCCTCTAACGTCTGGAATCGTCAAAAAGCCACGGCGGCGGCCGTGGTGCTCGCTGGTGGCTGGCGGAGCTGGGAAGCTTCGTTGGCTCCGGCGAGCTTCAAAATTCGCTTCCAGATGCTCTCAAGGGCACGTTGACCTGCAAAACGAGTCAAGGGGTCCAGGGCAAACTTCCTGAACCCTTGGATGTACTCGGGGATGCTCGGATCGAGATGGAGATGCACGGCCGGAGGTGCGCTCCGGCCAAGGTGCTTGATTTGGCGATATAGTCGATTAAACTTCAAATTTTTTTGGGGGTTTTCGAAGCTAAGGTTAACAGGAAGCTAATGGACTGAATAAAAAGGCAGGGGGGGGGAAGCCCTCAATGGCCGGAGCCAGAGGGAGGAGCAAACCTCGACCGACGACTTCACGGGAGGTAGGGGAAGCACCTCCGACCTCGGGAGCCTTGGCTGAAGAGCCCACGGCGGAGCTGTCACCTCCAAGTAGCTCTGGAGCACGAAAGAGGCGCGAGGGGTGGACCGAAGGGTGTTCCCATTCAAATCGAAAGTTAGGTGCTCAATATATTGGGTTTGACTCCGTGACTGGCGAGGCTCCTAGACCGATGGATATCTTGCGAATCTTGGGTCCAAAAGCCAAGATAAATCATGGGCGAGCGAGAGGGATCAACGAGGAACGATGTTGCAGAAGGATGCAACACCAAAGGGTGAAAGGATTGGCCTCGAGAAATCCGCAAAACGGGTAAAAAACGAGGCTGTCAGAGTCTACAGGGGCTAGGTCGCCTAGTTGACCGGGGTCAACTAGGGTTTGCACCTGGTTGGTCCACGTGGACCAACCAGGAAAAACCCTGGAGAATTCTTTTATTAATTCATTTTAAAATATTAAATGGCCGAATTAAATTATGGTTATTAAATAAAAAATATTAGTTATTTTATGTAGTATTTTATTACGATTTTTAATTTATTTTATGAAGTATATTTTTATAAGTTTGCTTTTTAACCCTATATAGGTATAATACCTATGTATTTAAGTATTTAATTTTTATTTTATGTATTTTATTTTTATTAATTTCATTTCTGATTTTCGAAAATTATAAAACACTGTTATATACACAAATATATTTTTATTTTATTTTTTTGATTTATTTTGTATATTAAATAAAATATAAATAGGTATTATGTAGGTATGGGTATAGGTAATATACCTATGTATTCTTTATATAAGTATTTTTATTTTGTATTTTCTTTGCATTTTTATTCTAATTTTAATGCACATATATATTATAAGTAATATTTACATAATTATAAAAATATAAAAATACAAAAATAATGAATAAAGAATAAATTGAATATTTTAATCTGTACAAGTATACAATGATGGTCCAAAACTCAACTTTCAAACCGTAGCCCCGCCAAATGCGAAACCACCACCATTGGATATATTATTTTATTCTATATACAATTAAAGGTGAGTATGCTGCATTGGATCTGTCAGTTGTGAGATACGGGTCTGGGAAGTTGGGATTCTGGATTCTTATTCAGACCATAACTTTTTATCTGTACATTATTTTTCTGTGAAATCAATTTTGTATAAAATTAGCTACAACTTTCATGTACAAAGTTTCTTTATTTGATGTATAAAAAGTGGAACCAAAAATAGGTCCCAAAATGAATAAAGAATGAATAGAAGGTGTAGGTATTTGTACTGTGTTTCTGACCTTATCTCCCCCTACTTTATTCCTTGTCGACCTATTCATCAAGATGCCTAGGTCTAGGGGGTTTTGGGTCATAAAATATTTACAATATTCTATTCTTTTTCTTTTCTTTATTTATTCTATAATTTTGGCCTTAATTACAGTGTTTTATACACTAGTATGATGCACATGCATGAATGCTAAGATGCTCTATTTAAGGGTATTTACAGGCATTTGCTAGGGTTTTTAGTGCCAAAATGATAGAATAAAGATGATGAAATGTGGATTCATCACCTATCTGTTGGAGCATGGAACCGAGTCGTCCGATTTGACTATTCGGCCTCCCTGCTGATTGTGCGTCCGATCTGTAGGTACACGAGGCCAAATTCATGGACTTAATTGAGTCTTCTCTCCTTGACAGTCCTCACAGGGATGAGTTACACGTTTCTGATTATTCCTTGCATAGTTCATAGTGCTCTCCGAGGGTTATCTGCGAGAGACTATGACACATTGCTCGATCTTGCGATCTCTTTTGTTGGTAGACAACCTATCGTCTACCAAGACCATTCAGATTGACTCCTTTGAGTCCTCTCTCTTTGACGACACTTGCAAAGACGAGATCTGATCTGACTATTCCATGCTTAGTTTGCATCATTCCTCGAGGACTATCTGCGTGAAAATGCAACATTTTCTTTATGCTCGGTTCCCCTTTTGTAATTGTGTCTCATATTTGTTGGAGCACAGAACTGAGTCGTTCGATATCTTATGGTCCCTGCTACTTTGTTGTTTACCCGATCTGTTGGATCTTGGGTCCTATTTGACTTGAATCCTTTGAGTCTGCTCTCCTTGACGGTCCTCGCAAAAACGAGCCATCTTTCTCTGATTATTCTTCGCTTAGTTGGCAGTACGCTCCCCGAGGGTTGTATGCGGACGCTTCCACACTTTCTGGATTTGATGGTCTCTTCTGCTGGTAGCTTATCTGTCGTCTATCGAGGCCGCTTCTATTGAGATGTCTGATGGATCATGCTCCTGTGAGCCCGCTCACCTTGAAGACCCTCGCAAGGGTGAGCTTCTGTTCTGATTATTCATTGACTAGCATGTATTGCTCCCCGAGGGTTAACTGCGGGAGGGTACATCATATTTTAGGTACTCGGCTTCACTTTTGGTGCTTCCTTTCTAGATGGGCACGAAGTCGAGTCTGCTGATTTTGGTACTCGGTCTCCTCCCTGGTTGTGTCTCCTCTTTGTTGAAGCACGGAACTGAGTCTTCTGATTACCCTTTGAACCCGTTCACCTTGAGGACCCTCATAGGGATGACCTTATCTCGTGTTGTTCGGTGTATTCTTGTGACTTTATGACTCTTTGCTCACCGGACATCACGACACAGTCTCATGCTCTTTACCTTTCATATCTTTCGGAGACCATGATTGACTTGGAGGAGTCTGTATTGTTCCTTCTTCCTCCAAGTCTTACAGTATCGGATCTGCTCACTCATTCCTTCCTTATGAGCCGATGTTCTGATTCATGCTACCGGTCACAGGCTTAGTTTTTGATGTCTTGTCCCCGGAAGCTGACACCCACCTGATTGCATACCCAGGTGTCTTTTCAATGACTGTATGCATCGTCCTTCTCACAAGGAGACAATGACGAGAGTACGGTATTCACGTATCAGATACCGTCCTGCACTTCACCAGTCTACCTTGTTGTATATATGTGTTTCATATTTCATTCATTCTCCTGTATGTTTCGTGTGCCCCAGATCTTTCGCCATATCTTTATGACTTTACTTAGCACGTACCATGTCCTAAGTATGGGGGGTACACAATGGGCTGTTCCTTCTCCGTTTTGTTTCATCACTCTTGTCATTGCTTATACTTAGGGATATTCCACCCTAAGTATAAAAGGAGTGATGCGTACATTCTCTACCATTCTTTTTCATCTATCTGTATATCTGTCTTTTCTTCTTTTCCTTTTTATTCTTCTTTTTCTATAGAAAAGTTATCACCCCTTTATGTCAGTTTTCTGTACTTAGGACGTACTTTGTCCTAAGTATAGGGGGTGTGCACCCCGATTCGTTCATTCTTTGATCCCCTCCGCTGTCTCCTCTCTTGTTGATTTCCTCTGCTATACTTAGGGGGAGAAAACCCGAGCTGCGATCTGTTTATTTATTCCCACCCTTGACCCTCCCTGCTTTGTGTACAGTCTGTTATACTTAGGATTACTCGATCCTAAGTATAGGGAGGATGGTCACCTTCTATTTTATCTATTTCTTCATTTTTTAGTCGTTGTAGTATAGCCTTTTCTATACTCAGTGCGAGTTATGTCTTCTCTTTCTCTTCTCGATCTATGAGGACATAGCTCATGCTAAGTATAGGGGGGTCGTATATACTCTGTATATACTTTAGCCATAACTCGTACTTTCGTATAATTAATCATAAATCTGGCTAAATATACTATATACATATATATATTTCATTAAAAATCATTTAATAACAACAATCATCCCCCAAATTCTTTTTATATATTGATTAATAAATCAGGTAAAAAATATTTTTGCAAAATGATTTGAAAAATGGTGTGAACCATTTGGAAAAATTTTTGTGAAATGTTTTAAACCTTTGTAAAAATATTTTGATTACAAAATTCTTTTCTTTGTGTGAAATAAAGAGTTGAAAACCTATTTGCAAATGATTTTGAAAATTTTTGTAAATATATTTTTTGAAAAATGTATATATTGTTTGAAAAATATTTGTAAAATGGCTTTCAAATGTTCGTAAATATTTGCAAAATTATTTTGTACTATAATTTTGAAAATTGTTTTCAAATAAATTTGAGGAATGAATGTATCACTAAAATAGGAATAAAATGTATATAAATCAAAATAAATTTTTTTATCAATTGTATATATGTACCTACAATAATAAATTTGTTAAAACTTGTAAAATCTTTAAAATTCTTAACTCTTGTAAAATAAAGAAGCACACCCGTGTAAATAGCTGTAAATATTTTATACTTTGTATGCCAAAATTCTTTTTTATTTTCTATTTTCTAAAATTCATTTATCAAAAGATTATTTCATTTTTAAATTCTTTATGAAAAATTGTATCATTTTTCTGCATTGTGCATAGCGTTTGCATTCATATTTTTTTAATTGAGTTTGATGATCGAACTAGTCCAATAAAGTCGAAGATTGGAGCTTGGTTGGACCTTACTGCATCTAACTGCATTGGGACCTTATGGGAACTAGGTTTAAGGTACTTCAGGTCTATTCATACTTAATTCTTTGAGACTCAGGGCTGAGTTCAAGTCACCTCAATGGACTAACTAGAACTTTTCGAGACACACGCATGATTCTTGTCGGTCGTGACCTAACTTGGATACTTGCACCTTTCACTTGGCTCAACTCAGTTGGAGTGGTGAGGGGGTTATATTTGCCAGTCTGAGACGCACACAGGTGGAAACATTTGTCCTCGTCTAGGGAGGGAAGTGCACCTCAACTTGGTCCAATTTTAATGAGGTCTAAAGACAGGAGAGTGTGGGTTGCAATAACGCTTCAAAAGAGGGATAGTCTTCTGGCTCAAGAGGAAAAAGTCCTTATGTAAATGCTGCTGTGAATAGTATGTTTGAAAAAAAACTCCAAAAAAGTGGACATGCTTGAAAATAAAAATAAAATGCCTACCGGAGTATGTATATATGTTGTATAGAAAATAAGCAAGCTTGAGCATCAAAGTTATACCATGTGAGCCTGCAGCTGGATGACTTGACTACACTGGTCATGCATCCCGAGATAGGTATCTACATTGGCTACCGTCCATTCTTTTCTTCACCTCCTCCTCTTGAGTTGGATGGAACTTGAACTTAGAAGGGAATACCCCGCTCCTCGAGGACAGAGTGCTGGATAGGGGAATCATTGGGTTGTCATTTTGGAGAAGTCGGTTCCTTTGTCATTTCTATTGGGGAGAGCCACTATAACTTACACTGTACAAGTCAGCTTCATAGTCATAAGGGTTTGCGTATGATGTAGGCCTCCAAACTTTAATTTTATGGTGACAAGTTTAATCATTGAAATCAATTCCATTTATTCTTTATTCTTTCCTTTTCTTTTCTTCTTTATACTTTTCAATATTATTGCATAAGTGTTTGCTAGGGACTAGCAAAGGCAAGTATAGGGGGGTGATGAATCTCCATTTCATCACCTCTATTATATTATTTTGGCCTTAAAAACCCTAGCAAATGCATGCACATAGCATCAATTTGTGCATAATAGCATTCATTATTTATTGAATTATTTGTACATAGAATAAGGTTTTTAATGCCAAAATTATAGAATAAAGAGAAGAAAAGAAAAAGGAATAAAATATTGAAAATATTTTATGACCTTAAGCGTCGAGACCAAGTCAAGAATTGAATTGGTTGACAAGGAATAAAGTAGGGGGAGATAAGTGTCAAAATATAATAAAAAGGCTATTTATTTATTCATTCTTTTATTCATTTTTTACGCCTATTTTATTCTTTATTATTTATTCACCAAATAAAGAAACTTCGTACATAAAAGTAGTAGATAATAAATAAAGCTACAAAATTGAGTTTGTATAAAATAATACACTGTATGCAATTTATAGACAAAATAAAAAGCCAGAAACCAAACTTCACAGACCCATATCTTTCAAATAAAAACTCAAAACATATTAAAATCACTTTTAATTGTATATAATTTTTCACGAGCTATTTAATGGTGGTGGTTTTATATTTTTTGGAGTTACTGTGTAGAAGTTGGGTTTTGGGCCCTCATTGTACATTCTACCGATTAAAATATTCAATTTATTCATTATTCATTATTTTTACAAATTAATATTTTTATACTTTTGTAAAAATTATTTATAACACATGTGCATATTAAAATTAGAATAAAATCAAAAGGAAAAAAGAAAAATAAAATAAGTCTATGTAATTATATAGGCAAAATACCTATATTTCTACCTGTATATCAATAAAAAGGAAATATATTCTTTTATATTTTTATAATATTGTGAATATTATTTATATCCCATTAAAATTACAAAACCAAAATAAAACTCAACAAAATACATTAAAATAAAAAGATGTATACGAAACAAAGGTAAATACCTATAAATATACCTATATAATACACATACTTATTTATTTAAGTGTACAAATAACATCATAAAAATAAAATAAAAATATATTTATACATATTGACCCTGATCAACTCGCTCCCTGCCTTCTGATTTGACGCGTATCCATCTTTCCCGCATTTTCTTACAATTTTCCTGGATGATTCATCCATCCATCAATTTAGCGTGCTTCACGAAAAATCATCACCGTTCATCCGAGATTCACGTCGAGATCCTGGATCCATTGTATATACTTTTGATTCTCTAATTTCGTTTGGTTAATGAGGGTGCCCCTTAACATTTATAAATAAAGAACCTCCAACCTCCTTGCAATTTTGGTCATTTTCCCAAGCCCTAGAGCTCTGAAGCTCGGCCAAAGAGCGTATCCTTGTGACAGAAGGAGTCCTCTGAGCTCGTGAATGCTCGAGAAGGCAGGAGGTGCACCCAAGGCCGCCACGCCGGCGACCTCTGCTCCCTGTCCTCACCGGCAGGTAAGAGCCGCGTCTTTTACTTGTTTTAGATAGATCTTTGCATCTGCATTTCATTTATTTCGTTAGGTTAGCCATTAGTGTAATAGGCTATATGTTAACATGAATCACCCATTTCATAATTCACCGGAGCTCCGCTCCGGCGAATATTTCACCATCCAAACGACCAGTTCTGACCCTCCATTCCATCCCATTCTCTACCCCATACGTTTCTCCACCTCCCAACCACCCTTGACCAACCAGAATCCACGTGGTTCCACGAATCGATGCTCAACCTTCACCCGCCGCCAGAGCATCGCCGTCCACCTCATTGTTTTACCTTAACATCATTACTTCCAGTCGAGAAGAACCACCTAGAGCCGTATTTCATTCCTGTGCAGGTTAGGCGTGTCACGAAGCACCGGGAGCCACGTTCAAAACCCGTAGGAGGTACCTGGGACTCCTCGTCTTCCCCGACCTCACAGAGGAGCCCCGGTGAACCTCCGGTCATTCCGATGCTCCAGCATGTAGAGCACCTCGCCCGGAGCATTTGGGCCATCTCAGAGCTCAAATGGACGCTAGAGGAGGGAGATCTTGCCGGAAGAACCTCACCCACGTGAGTGTTCTTCTCTGTTCTTGGGCCATGCTTCTCCGCTGTCGGATGATGATTCCTCCAGATGCTACAGATGTCGTCCGATGGAGCCTCCTTTCAATCGTCAGATCCTCTCGAAGGATCTAATCTCCATCGCTCATCGACGAATTGTCCATCAATCGTTTGATGGATGACACATGTATTAGTGAAGACCATCCAGCCGTCCGCCAACGCCTACGTTTGGGGTAATTTGCATATATACCCCATCCTTTTTGTATTTTAATAATTAGTTCTATAAATAAAAGTTTACGTCATAAATAATTAGGAAATTTTGCATTTAAGCCCTTATATTTTATGTATTTGCACTTTGGTCTCTACCAACGTCACGTGTAGTCCCTACGTGATGGTGGAAAGTTTGCTCAGATACCCCTGACATTTTTGTATATTGTAAAATAGTCTCTAAAATTTAAATAAATGTTCTATTATGTTGGGTAAATTGCATCTAGCCCCTGGAGTTTATTTTAATTACAGTTATGCCCCTGCTAGGGGATATATTTTTGTGACTTTTATCTATTTATTAACAATAGTTAATGTCCTCCTAAAAATAAGAAAAATAGGGATAAATGCTTTATGCCTTGTAGATTCACGCCTATATTTTTAATTGGCATTTTTTGCATTTTATCTATTTATTAAAATTAAAAAGGAGCCTAAATAATCCTTATCTAATTTATAAACTACCAAAAAATATAAAAAACACTTTGAAAAATTCCAAAAAAATTATATATAGTATATTTTGATATTTATTGGTCCAGAAAATAAAAATCCCTAAAAATAAGAAAAAGAAAATTAAAAAAACCGGAAAGCTCTAAAATCCAACAAAAAAGATAAAAATTCTATAAAATACTAAAAATATGTTTTCCTATTTCATAATTATCTATATGTTATTACTTATGTATTAAAATTAATTTGGGTAAATTTTGGACTTATTTATTATTTTTAAAACCCAAATCAATGTCAGTTTATTTATTAATCCCATATTTGGGATAATTTTAACTTTAAAAATGTATAAAAAATTAGCAAAAATTCCAGAAGAAATAACAAAAGAATTAGAAAAATGCAAAAAGCACAAAAAATACATTATTTACTATATTTGACTATTTTAACATATTTTTATTTATATACTATATATTTATAACTTATATTGTATTTATACATATATATATTATATTTAAACCATAAAAATATAAAAATTAAAACTATAAATAAATAAATAAATATATATATATAATTACAAAACCAAAAATAAAATAAAAAATATAAATTTAAAAACCCACAAAAACAATAAAATGAACTAGTGATAAAGGACTAAGTTTTTCCGCATTGTATTTTGCCTCCACCCGTTTGCTCCCAGTGTTCGACGTCTACACATGCTTACACCTATACACATTTGCATGTAGAGTTATAATAAATTTTAACTCCATATTTTTGATATTCATTGATTTATTTATAATATGGGTTAATTGTTGATTGAACCAAGGTCTTCGTCGGTCAACGCAGCGACTGCGTTCCGCCTTGTGAGAAATGCACGACCGACGAATATTTTTGTGTATATCAGTGGTGTAGAGGAATTTATGGCATTTACTTACGCCAATGGTTCTACGGTTGTTGATTCATATGCCATCATTATTTCTCCATATCTCAAGTGTTGTTTAATTAAGAAGAAGGTTAAAGATGAAGTACAATTACTCACCTATAGGCATGGTTTCATGGAGGATTATTATACGTGGCAGAGACATGGTGAAATTTTCTCACCTCCAGCGAATGAATCAAACGATGTTCCCGAATTTAATGATCCTCCGGTGAATGAATTTTGTTCATATATTTAGATCCTATGACATCCATCATCATTTCATCACAAAGAGAAAATTTCACCATGTCTCTTCCACATATAATAATCCTCCAATAGACCTAAGGAAGGGCTAGCGGTGGTACGATGAAGCTCGACAAAGATTCTCTGAGGGTAAATTTCAAGGTGGATATTGTTTATAATTCCTTGAATCCTACTATCTGAATTTCAAGCAGTGTTTAATTCTGCTATATGAGAGTTCAACTCATAGTAAAGTCTATCAGTGGTTAATTATACTACTGGAGAATTCAACTCATGGTATATCAATGGTTCATTTTACTATATGAGCATTCAATTTAAGGTGGAGATTGGTGATATGTCTTGAATCCTAACCATTTCTTGGGCTGGATTGTTGATGTGTAATCTCCGTCCTGCATTCTGATTAGCTGAGAACTGTTAGGATGGACTGTTGAGATGCTTGATCTGCCTCCTGAATCATGATGAGTTGATAGTTGTTGGGTTGAATTGCTGAGATGCATGATCTGCCTCCTTAATCCTGATTAGTTGAGAGCTGTTGAGTCAAATTGCTGAGATGCCTGATCTGCCTCCTAAATCCTGATTGGCTGAGAGCTGTTGGGTTTGATTAATGAATACAATTGGTATGCTTCTGTTATAGTATAAAATTGACCCTAGGGCCACCACATATTGTATCTTGTCCTCTTCTCATCTATGTATCTTCTCAGTATTTTTGGTACTCTCTCTTCTTTCTGCACATAGTGAAAATCGATCACCGTCGCCCAATGATGTAGCTCAGTTATGGGTGAACCTTATAAATCCATGCATCTCCATGCTTACTTGATTGATCTCATTTCATTACAAGAAAAATATGATATGTAGAGCACGATCTTTTGAGGGATGGGCGAGCACATGACCAACAACTATGCTCGCTCGTTCCCTCAACCCTATGTGATTCGAATATGGGATGCGTTGGTGCCTCGGAATTCAAATGAGTGAGCACATGGTCTGCACACATACTCTACATTATGCTCGCCCATTTGATTTTCGACCCGGTGGCACATGACATGATAATTTTTGTAGGCGAGCACTTGGACGTGCACGGGGCATGCACATGATGCGCTCGCCCACGTCTGTAAATAGAACGCTCCAAGGCTTTTCCTTCTCATTCGTTCCGACTTCGAGCCCCCCAAAACACTCCCTCCAGCGACCCTTCATCCATGCGCACCCCCTTCGACGGCCAATGTTTGCCTCATCCGACCACACACACGCCTTCCTTGAGGTATTTCCCTATATCCTCTCTCATTGTTTTCATTATTTTATTGTATATTTGGTTGTATATTCATATTTTAGGTATTCAAGATTTTTGATAGAATAATCGCATTTATTATTTTTAATGCATAAAATTATTGTTTATATGTATCATGTAGATTAATACATATTTATTATTGGATTGGTGATTATAGAATAATATAGATGAAACTGTTTATGCATGGAAGGTGTACGATGAAATGTCACAACCAGTTTCATGTTTAGAATTATATAAGATGTCTGAAAATTAAATAGAAGTGTCATTTTAGTGGTAGTTAGAATACCTTGTTGATGATAAAGTATGACTAAACCTAGGAGATGACTACCATGTCGTGATTGTGCTTTATTATGCATAAAAAACTTATGTTATAACCTAAGAGTTACTTATCAATTAGGATTAGCTTACTTGAAATGAGTAGTATATGAGAGAGGAAGAATATACATATATGTTTCTTTTAGCATGTGAATGGGGTTATTTTGGTAGAATTGATGTCGAGAGGGGTGTATATGTGTGGGAATATTATATAGAGGATACATATGAGATATGGTATATGAATATAGGGGTTGGTAATATACTAACAACTAATATATATATTTCTATTACATAAAATATATAAAATACAATAATTAGGTTATATCATTCAAAATAAAGTCAGTACTTATTTTTAAATAATAAAAGTAATTACTACATTTTAATTAAACATAGGGATATTCTTACATTATATGATTTTACAATACTACTAATTTATTTAAAAATGATTATAAAAATTATTAAAAATAATTAGATATTGATATTTTATAATGGAAATAAAAGTGGTACATAATATTAAATTTTAAAATAATGAAGATTCCTTTTAATCTTAATGTGTAAAATACTCTAAATTTATTTAAATAAATTGTAAAACACATTGAAAATATTCATTACTTTTTTAAGAAAATATTGGAATATATTAATATATTAAATAAAAAAATACAATTCATTAAATGTTACATTAAAATATAAAAGATAATATTAATACTTGTATAATAATAATAATTTATTTAAGTAATAAAACTAATTACTAAAATTTAGTTAGATATCGAGATATTCTTCCTTTATATAATTTTATAATACTACTATTTAATTCAAAAATGACTACAAAAACTATTGAAAATAATTATATAATAATCTTTTCTAGATATATTAATATTTTATAATAGAAATAAAAGTAGTATGCAATATTAAATTTTTAAAATGATAAAGATTCTTTTTAATAGTGAAGTGTAAAATACCTTAATTAAATCATATTAATTAAAATTACTTCTTACATTTATTTAATTAAATATTAAAATATATTAAAATATGATAAATACTATTAGATACTATTTGTAAATTTTTACATTAAAGTACTAAAAAATGATATTAATTCTCTAAATCAAAAAATTAATTATATTTATTTTAGAAAAAATAAAAAATGAAAACTTTTGAATATATATAGTTCATAAATTTGTACATTAAATTAATAAGAGAATTTAAAAAATGTATAATGTTGACATGATTACCTTTTTTGTCTATGAGGAAATAATGTTTATTCAACCGAGGCATTGAGCCTCTTATTTTTTCCAGTTAAATAACACTCTTATGATTATTTATCACATTCAATGTCAACTATTGTGGTCTAATGTGCCACATTAGTTTGTAGTTTCGTAGTTAATAAGGTAAAAATGTTAAATACACTGCAAGAAATTGGACCTAAGGCAACGAATAATTTGAATATTCGTTGCTATATCTTCCGATGTTAAAGATATAACAATGAGTATTATTTAATTCCAAATGATCTTTTGTACTTGTAGTTAACAATGAATATCATATTCGTTGTTAAAGGTCCATATAATGATGATTTTTTCGTTGAATTATTTGTTAAAATTCACGCTAATCGTTGCCTTTTTTAGCAGCGATTTGAAAAAAATGGTAACGAATAATCGTTGTTATATGATTCGTTGCGAGGAATATAGCAATGAATACCATTATTCGTTGCGAATTTTAAGAAGTAAGCAACGAATAATATTCGTTGTTATATATTTAACTACAGACGATATAGCAACGAAGATTAGATTATTCGTTGCCTTCGGTCAATTTTCTTGTAGTGATAACTATGATGTCACACAAAATAATATGCACACACATACGATGCGTCCCTCCATACTGGATGGTGTGTGACCCTGCACAATGGGAGGCGTGTGCAACACATTGGAAATTTCATGACTTCCAATGTATTATATTTTTTACAAAACTATTGGACTCAGTTCGGGATGAGATATCCCGATCCATTGGTTGTGGATTTTGATGTATGAAGGTGGGAGATATTTTTTGCAGCTACATTTCCAAACACTTCATTAGGCATAATATTAAGATCATATATGGCCATATCCCAATCATAAACCATCCAAATCTATCCAAATGCATGACTAACATAAATGTATATGTTATATGCGTATCGTGAAGTCCTCATATGTATAACATACATATGAGAGATACAAGGAATTCGTATAATATGATATTTATTTTAGTTTTCCCTAGTTCATAGGTCTCAAACTAGGGGAGTCTTTAAAGATTCAGATACTGAATTAAGGCCATCATCGCTACATGTATGCTATAGTTTATATTTGAGCTAAATTTCGATAATATAATTGGTTCCTCTTCGATATACTAATTTAATATTAATTGAATTTAACTATTGTTACTTTGATAATACCTTTAAAGGTTATTAAGCTTAATTTATGAGATATATTGAAGGAATGCATGGTTATGCTACCGAAATTTGCTTAGATATAAACTCTAAAATATATATAGCGATGATAATCTTAATTTAGTATTTGAATATTTAATGACTGGTACAAAAGATAATATTAATAAAAAATATTTTCTTATCTTCTAGATTAAACCGTGAAGATTAGGCCAACGTATCACAATTAATTTGATATAACATCTGAAACCTCTTTTTCATGATTAGGGTGATGAGCAATAGCAAGTGGATGTACAACCGTGTTCAAGATGGATGCTTGTTGGAGTCATTTCAATGTGGTGTAGAGGAATTTGTGGCATTTGCTTACGCCAACGGTTATACGATTGTTGATTCAGATGACATCATTATTTATCCATATCTCAAGTACCGTTTACTTAAGAAGAAGGTTAAAGATGAAGTACAATTACTCATCTATAGGCATGGTTTCATGGAGGATTATTATACGTGGCGGAGACATGGTGAAATTTTCTCTTAGTGTTTAAATGATGATGGATGTCATAGGATCTAAATTTATGAATGAAATAACTGATGATGATGAACTACATGGAGAGTCTGAAGAATTTTACGATCTCTTAAAAAATGCAGAAGAACCTTTATGGTCAGGTTGCAAGACATACTCGAAAATCTCGACAGTTTTGAAACTTCTGTCTATGAAAATGGAATATAATATGACAGACAGGAATTACGATGCAATGTTGGTAGTTTTGAAAAAAAATGTTACCTGAAGATCATGACATGCTCGGCAACTATTATAAAATATAAAAATGATGAGGAAGATTAGTTTAACAGAGGTGAAGATCGATTCTTGTACATATTATCATATATTGTATTATGATGAAAAATGAGAAGCAGACATATTATCCAAAATGTAACGAACCTAGATATCAGAACTCTGGTAAAAATAGAAGAAAAGTTGGATATAAAATTTTACGTTACTTTCCACTAATACCTCAATTAAAGAGATTGTATTATTGTAAAGAAACAGCAAAAGAGATGTTGTGGCATGCAGATCATACTTGACAAGAGTATATAGAACATCCATCATATTCAAAAAGTTAGAAAATATTGATGGCTAACTTTCCATTGTTTGCAAGCAAAAGAGGACTATATTATCGGTCTGTGTATTGACGGATTCAACCAACACGGTAGAGGAAGCAAAGACTATTTGTTAGCCAGTAATGCCAATCTACCTCCATTGTTGTGTAATAAATGATAATTTATATTCTTATTAGTCTTAATACTTGGATCTACTCATCTTGGGAAATACATTGACGTGCATTTTCATCCTCTTGTAGATGAGTTGAAAATTATGGATAAACGGAGTTGATACATATGACACAAATAAATTTCAGACATTTAATATGATAGTGATGTTATTGTGGATGGTAAATGACTTCCTAGCATATGGAATGTTGTCTGGATGGAGCACCCATGGACGAAAGTGTTGTCCTTATTGTATGAAGAGTACAAAATCATCCCGACTTCAACATGGGAAAAAAATCTTATTTTTTATTATCATGAGCATTTTCATCCAAAAGATCATCCGTAAGGAGACAAAAACAACCATTCGAAAGTAATGCTGTAGAAATAACTGATCCTCCAATAATGAAAACTGGTGACATATTACTATTAGAGGTCGAAGAATTTGAAAATTCTATACTCAATACTGGAGAACATAATCAACCATTACCAGATTTATGTGAAACTAATAATTGGATAAAGAAAAATATTTTTTGGGAGTTTCCATATTGGAGTATGCTTTTGATTCGACATAACTCGGATATTATGCATATCGAAAAAAATATTTTCGATAATATATTTTATACATTTATGAATGTCAAATGTCAATGGATGTATGGAGTATTCAATTAAATCTCATCGTAATTTAAAAATAATATGTAATCAATTAGAGTTGTATATTAAAGAGTTCGAGAATGGAAAAATCGAACATCTAAAAGTAAATTATACTCTAGACAAAGCTCAAGTGAAAAGTGTATCCGAATGGGATAGTAAGTAAAATTTTCAGACAGCTACACATTGAATATTTCAAATCTTGTTGAATCAAAAAGTTTGTTTCGAAGCAATGAAGAGTCACAACTGACATGTCTTTATGTAAAGACTGTTAGCAACAATGTTTAAAGGATTTTTTTTACCAAAAATACAATGGATGTTATATCGAATATTAGTTGATTTTTTAAGATGCTCTACACATATCCATATTTATGAGATGAGTTGTCTCGAAAAAATATTCCTATTATAATATATAATATGAAGAAGATATTTCCACCCGTATTTTTTGATTCGATGAAGTATCTTATGATTCATCAACCATACACGCTAAATTTGGTGGGTCGATCAAGTATAGATGAATGTATCCACTTGAAAGGTAATGACTTAATTTATACGTGATCTTTTCAATTATTACATTTAATTTATAGAATACTAATATTCAAAAATCTATAGAATACTGATACTCAAATTTACCAGGATTATATTTTTCTGAAATGTAAAGTAAGAAATAAAAGTCGAGTGGAGGGTTCCATAAGTTCACAATGTGTGTGTGTGTGAAGAAGTAGTAACCGTTTGTGCAAGGTATTTTCCTAACAAAATGGAGACGATTCACAATAGATCGAGTACAAAAGAAATCAATATCTCGGATTGAGATTATCACATAAGTATCTTTCATTTATCAGCTCAACCAATAAGAAAGAGAAGAAAACGTTTAATGTCAAAGAAAGAGAAAGAAGTTGTTGAATTACATGTTTTAGATAATTATGAAGAAATAACATAATATGTCGAGAACATTAGTATCTATCTTTTATTTTTTATGTTAAATTCTCATAATTCATTAATAATCTTCATTTAATATGAAATAAGGAATTCAGAAAGATAATTAGTGATGATAATGCGTCTTGGAATAAAGAGCGGATTGCTAATACTTACTGGTTTAAATTTTCAGATTATTTTAAGAATCAAATGAAAGTTCTAAGTAATAACAAAGAAAGGCTGAGGATGCTAAAATATTTTTCAGAAGATTCGATATATATCAGATCTAATTATAAAATGGTTGTTGTGTTAATGGTTATCATTTTCAAATGATAATTTCAAGTGGAAATGTAAGTACTTAGAATTACATGGTAATGGTTCGTGAAGCTTGTTACAGAGAGGATAATATCGAGTACTATGGAATTCTAAAAGAAGTTTCAGAAGTAGAGTACATTATTGCATAACTTGATAAGATTTTCTTATTTCGGTGAGATTGATATGACCCGAAAGAAGATGTAGTTATCGATAAAAAATAATGTGGTTGATGTGATCGCACAGAAGTATATACGAATATATGAACCATTTATCTTTGATACACAAGTGGATCGAGTATGTTATCTTTCTCAAGTCTCAAGAAAAAGAAAAATATTCAATATTTAACAGTTATACAGATACACTCTCGAAGTTATATAAGTAGGGAGGAGAGTAGTGTGGATGAAGATACATAAAGCTTTCATACCTAATTACGATTGCCATACTATAACATAAGTTATCCCCATTATTGATAATATTCTATTAGCGGATCATATTGTACCCAATATTGATGTAATTGAAGATGTGGATGATATAAACGAGGATTCATTTACTGATGAGATTAATGAGAAAAATAATGATATTCCACATTATTCTAGCAGTGAAGATTAAGGTGTAGCTTCGGTAAAATATATATCTTCTTATGTTAAATTTAAATCAAAATTTCTGACTTTTTATTAATTTCATCCATGCTTATTTATAAACATGGTTGATTTTGGACATAGAGATTCACATGGATCTCAACGATCTGGTTGTCTGTCCACTTCACAATCCCCCTCGCCTTCGACTCCACCAACTTTTTCATGACCTCTTTCAGATGAGATGCGCCAGCTTATCGTGTATTACCCGTGTTTTGGTATTCCTCCGCCTCCATGATACATAGGTGTTTTCGGTGAGCCATCTACTTCATAAGTTCCTGAGTCCTACCCTATATCTATTCTAGCACGTCCTTCTATAGATTCAACTTCTTCATTTTCTGCACGTCAAAGCTTTAATGTGCATGTGAATGTACCACCATCATGAGGTCATTTTTCATATTCATATCCTCTTCTACAGATTTCAGTTGATAGGAGGTTTTATTCATACATTATTTTTAATTAATTTTTTCATCCATATAGATATATGATATAATTCTCATCTTATGAAGGGATTTTCTAATATAGAAATAACAAATATTATCAAGACACATACTACATGCACAAAGTTTCGGTAGTACCGTATTCCCACTGTTGAGCAGGAGAGGTTGTTTCTCTTGTTTTTTTGCAAGAATTTTAAACTCAAAAGTGTATAAATTCTTATATATTCAGTTACATGATGTATTTTGTACCTTTTCAGGGTAGGTATCGTTTAGTTTCTGATTTAGGGAATGAGTCCTACCGTTGAACCTTTACCCTTACAATGGAGAAATGAATGAGTGATACATTTTTAAGGCTAGAAGAGACTCACATAGAAAGACATGTTTTGAGGAGATGGATTTTGAGGAGATGAAGAGATTCCCCCCAACTTGGAGCATCGAGGAGAGGTATTTTTTTACATTGGTTAAATTCTAAAAAATTTAATTTTATCTAAATTTCTTATAATAATTTTATTGCAGGTGGATTGATTTTTGTGATTCTTTCAGTTCTAATATTGAATTTGGAAGGAGATCAACGGCGGGTAAAGCGAACTACCAGAAACAAAAGATTAGATCGACAAGTGACTTTAAAAACCACAATCAAACCCAAACTGATCTTGTAACTTTAACAATATTATACATCAATTTCAATGTTGACTGACATATGTATTTTTTATTTATTATATACATTTTTATTTTTTAGGCTGATAAGTTGGAAAAGAAATCATCTGTTCAGAAATGGTGGGTTATGACACATATGCGAGGGAAAGATGGTGATTCCCGGTGGTCTAATCCTGAGGCGAGAGAAGCGATGGTTAGATTTTTTGTTTGTTGTAACTGATTAGAGGAATTATAAATCGTATTTGGTATATAATTTTTTTTCCCAATTTTCATTTCATAACCGATATATGACCCTCAATGCCAAAAAGTAGGCAGGCACTCATGAGGACCAATGAATAACATTAGATAAAACTTTATGGAAACATATATAATAAAATAAAATTTAAGTGATTAAATGATTATACAATACTGTCTATATGGTTCTAAAATTTTGATTATTGATTTTGGAGGAGAGGGATGTTGATTTCGCCAACAGGAAGAAGACACTTGGTGGTCTTCCTCCATATTATGCGGAGGAACACCGACACTCTTACTCTTCTTATGGATAACCATCGTATTCATAGTCTCGATTGTGAACAACAACCATCACCATATATGGAGTCTCAAATTGAAATGATGGTGGAACATGTGACCAAGATGCGGGAAGAGTTCACTGCATATATGTAAGAATTACTTTATGTATAATCTAAGTATATTCTAAGTGGTCATGTTTCCTCCCTATTATCTTATATATAATATCCCAATAGGTCACAAAGGTCACCAGTGCATCAAGAGGAGATTAAAGATGAAGACTGTATGCAAGGTACAAGGAAATGGAAAAGAAAAAAAGGAATCTAAGAAGAGTTTGATGTTAAAGATTTTTCGAAGAAAGAAGAAATGAATATTATTTTTTCTTATAGTAGAATAGAGAATGTCTTTACATTTTTATGAACTTTTATATTGTGTTTAGTGTGTATTATCTACATACAACATTTTTAGGTTGGTAACAAATTTTTATCTGTTTCATGTTGAAAAATATATTTGTTGGTTGTTCTTTAATTATTTACTTCTATGCAAAATATGAAATAATTACATGGTCTATCAATTAGTTGATATCCAATTAATATCTCAAGTATGATCTTCGACGATTCATTTAAACATATGCAGTGGTTTAGAGGAGGTAGTACATGTTCAATGGGGCTTCAAAATCTCGACAAACCCGTAATTTTTTTCCAGTTTTGGGTTAAGCAAGCACATGTGCTCACCCACTGCAACCTCATCTGCTCACCCACAAGTTCCCAAGTATGCGAATCATGGGAAATGGGCATACACGTCGGCAAGCACATGTGCTCGTCTAACTTATCAGGCAACCACTAGGAGTACATGTGTGCTCGCCCATGTAAACTTGCATCTAAGCCAGTTGCGTGCACAGGTCGAGTGAGCACATGTGCTCGCCCATCCTTTAGGCAAGCACATGGCGATTACTCGATGAACACTGGACGAGCCAAATCGTGCTCGTTGATCCTGCATTTTTTGTAGTATTTGTGCTCGTTTTCGCGATTCACAACAACAAGAATTCGATATCATTTGATATATGTTGAGTTGTATGGATATTTAAATGGGTAAACATGTCTTTGGATTCGACCACCATCGCGACAGGGAGCCCCCTGCATGAATCCCCTACGCATGTTCCATGCGACCTGAGCGAGTCCCATGCGTGACGTCGAGCCCTTGCGACGAGCCCCTATGCATGAGCCTCTGCATGTGAGTCCCTCAGCATGAGAGACCCTGCGCGCGTGCCTCTACACGAGCCTCCTACATGCCTCCTACGACCTGTGCAAGTCCCCTTGTAGCCTGCGTGAGTCTCCTTGCAACCAACCTCTCCTACGCACCTCCTGTACGTGACCTGCAACCTCTCTGCACGCAAACCCCTGTGTGCGGATCCTTGTGGGGTCATCCCCTTGTGCGACCACCTCTGTGCCTTAACTGTCCGTGACGCTTGAGAAGTAAGTGACCATCTTGCTGATCCATAAAGTTTGTGAGTGTTCTTTGTGTTCTGCTTCCTTGCTTATTTCCCATGGTCTTACTGTTCGAGGTAATAGACCCATGTGATCTTACTATGATTAATTTGTTGTGATTGTGCCCTGACTCTGGTTAGAATAACATTGTTGTGAATCCGATGACTTCAGAAGAAACTCCAGATACAATGCCCTTTAAAATGGACAATGTTCCGAATCAAATCACCACTGTGAAGTTGACTACGACAAATTACTTAATGTGGTTTACGACTATGGAGGTGGCATTAGCTTCTCGTGGCATGGGAGGATACATTGATGAACGGAAAAAGGCCCTTGCTATCACTGATAAACTATATGAACAATGGTATGTCGAGGACAACCAATGCAAGAATTTGATAATCAATGTAATGTCCGTTGACATTCATCCTCTTGTTCTTCATAAGAAATCGGCTAGAGAACAATGGCTCACTCTCAAAAGTATGTATGGACAGAGGAAACAAGATATCAAGATGTATCAATTAAGTAGGAATGTCTACACCATGAAACAAGGAGAATTAGCTGTCTCAGGTTACTATGTTCTATTGAAGACCAAATGGAAAGAGATAGACTACCACTGCGATGATACATGGACAAGTCCTACTGATCAGAAGAAATACCGGGGCAAGGTGTGGAAGCAGAAGATATTCATTTTCCTTGGAGGTCTGAAGGCTGAGTTTGAGGTGACTAGAAGCAAACTTACTTCAGGATAGGAAAGAGTTAACATGGCTGATGGATCCTCCGTCATTGTGTCTGGCAAAGGAAGCAATCCATCATAAATAAATTCATTCTAAAGAATGCTTTGCATGTTCCCGATTTTTTTGATTAGTTTGTTATCTATTTACTGCATTGCTAAAGACCTGATTGTCGTCTAATCTTTGATGGCAATACTTGTGTGTTGCAGGACGTGGGGACATGAAAATAGATTGGGAGTGGTTTGGTTGTTGATGGTCTTTATCGTCTTCCTGCACATGTCATCTTAGCATGAATTGATGGGAATACTGGTCACAGAACTGAAGATGCTCGTGAGCTGATGAAGTGGCATGAACGTCTCCATCCTGATTATTCTACTCTTTCCGTTTTATTTCTAAACTTATGCAATAAAATAGACCATGGTCTTTTTTCTTGTGAGGTGTGTCAATTGGTGAAACACACGTGAGCTGTTTATCTGATTTCGAATAGTAAAAGCACTGCTATTTCAATTGATTCATTCTGATGTTTGGAGACCATCGATTGTGAAGAGTTTAGGAGGTCATAAATTTTTTATCACCTTCACTGATGATTTCTCTCGTTATACTTATGTGTACTTGATGAAGAATAGAAGCGAAGTTCCTTTTATTTTTCGTGACTTCCTCATCATGATAGAGAATCAACATAATACTACTGTACGTATAATGCTAAGAAGTACATGGAAGGGTCTCTTCACATCTTTCTGAGAGAACAAGAGATTATACATGAAACTTCTTGTAGCTATATCCCTCAGCGAAACGGTATAGCTGAAAGGAAATATAGATCACTTTTGGATGTCACTCATGCTCTTATGATTCGGAAACATGTCCCCAAGAGTTTTTTTTGGGGGGGGGGGAGGTTGTGCTCACTGCTACTTATCTTCTTAACATACAACATTCTATTGCTATTAGAAAGAAGAAGATCCATTTCTCTATAGTGCATCCTGATAAGTCTCCCTTTACTCTGGATCCTCGGGCCTTTTGATGTGTTTGATTTATACAAAATGTTGATCCTCATAGAAGAAAGCTGGATCCCAGAGCCACTAAGCGCATCTTCCTTGGCTACTCTTTTACCCAGAAGGGATACAAATATTATGATCCGTTGTCAAGAAAATTGTATGTGAGTAAAGATGTTACTTTCCATGAACATGAATCATATTATGACGTATCCATTTTTCAAGGGGAGTCTACTGAAAAAGAGGCCAGTATTTATTGTTTGGATGAGTTCCTACCGATGCATCACGGTGACCATGGAGACACAAATGCCGATGAGAACAACCAGGATAGTAAAGGATTGCTTGAGAACGAGAATAATGAAGAGGGGCTCTTGGTTGATAATATTAATAGTGAAGAAACATCGATAACAAACCATAATCCCAATCAGTCCTTGGATGATCCATGTCCCAATAACTCTATAAGTAGTTCCTCTACTCTTGATAATCAGGTTGATGACGTTGATGTTATGCTAAATGACTTGAATGAGAGTGATGGGAGTCATGAGGATGACCACCACATTACAGTACGAAAGGCATCTAGGTCAATCAAAGCTTCTACTCGTTATGCCATAGAAGACTTTGTCTCATACTCCAAGGTGAGTCCACATTATAAGAGTTTTATTACTTTTTTGGACTCTCATGAAATTCCTAAGAATGTAGCTGAAGCAAAAGCTGATTCGAGATGGGAATGTGCGATGGAGGAAGAGATGTCGACTCTAGAAAAAAATAACATTTGGGATGTTGTGGACATTTCGAAAGACGTATATTTTGTTGGTTCGAAGTGCGTCTACACTATCAAGTATAATTATGATGGGAAAGTTGACAGATTCAAGGCATGTCTTCTTGCACGCAGATACAATCAGAAATATGGGATAGACTATCTCAAGACTTTCGCACTAATGTCTAAAATGAATACTGTCCGTGTTGTTATATGTCGTGTTGTATAGTTCTCGTGGAAGATGTATTAGTTGGATGTCAAAAATGTATTCTTCAATGAAAATCTCAAAGAGGAAGTCTACACAAAGATGCCACCTAGGTATGGGATACTGACCTAGTGTCGCAAACTAAAAAAAGCGTTGCATGGTCTAAAACAATCGCCTAGAGCTTGGTTTGAACGTTTAAGGGTGGTGATGATTGCTCATGGCTATAATCAAACTAATGAAGATCATACCCTCTTCATTAAAAGGAGAGGCAACAAAAAATCTGTTCTCTCGGTCTATGTGGATGATATGATCCTGACAGGTGACGATGACACTAAAATATTCAACAATAAAAGAGTTTTAGCTACATAATTTGAACTAAAGGGCCTCGGTAAGTTGAAATATTTCCTTGGTTTTGAGATGACCCTTCCCCTGGAGGTAGGTGTTTGAATCAACATAATTATACTCTAAATTTACTTTGTGACTCTGGTATGATCGGTTGCAAGCCAGTCTCTACTCCTATAGTCGCAAATCATAAACTCAGTAAAGCAGATTGTGAACCTCTCGATGAAACTACCAAATGCAGGTACCAAAAAATGATTGGAAAGTTAATTTATCTCACTCTTACAAGACCTGACATCACATATACTGTTAATGTGGTTAGTCAATTTATGCATGCCCCCACCATGGTTCATATGACTACTGTCAAAAGAATTTTATGTTACATTAAGAATCTCATGGTAAAGGACTTCTATTTAGAAAATAGGGTGCTGTGAGCATTGAAGGCTACACTGATGCAGTCTGGGCTGGGTCTGCAGATGATAGGCGATCAACCTCGGGATATGTTGTGTATCTGTGTGGTAACTTAGTCATCTGGCAAAGTAAGAAACAAAATGTTGTCTCTCGGTCCAGTGCGGAAGTTGAGTATCGAGCACTTGCGAATGTGATTACTGAGGTCATCTGATTGAAACTTTTATTAAAAGAATAGGGTATTGAACCTCTCATGCCTCTGAAGATGTTCTGTGATAATAAAGATACAATCAACTTGGCAAACAATCCCATCATGCATGACAAAACGAAGTATGTGGAGATTAATAAGCACTTCATATGTGAGAAGATTGATGGTGGTCAGTTGTTCCTTCCTTACTTGCGATCTGGTGACCAGATTGTTGATCTCTTCACAAAGGGGCTACCTACGATGGTTTTTGAGTTGAATGTAGGCAAGTTGGGCATGGTCGATATGTATGCCGAACTTGAGGAGTGTTGAGTTGTATGGATCTTTAAATGGGTAAACGGGTATTTGGATGAGGGACTGTTTAACCATCATCATATAAATGTACTCATCCCCCCTTTATTTGCATATAGCCTATTGAAGAGAGAGCCCTAATCTCTTGTGAAAGAGATTAGAGTTATGTGTGCCCCGTGATTTTTCCTTCTCCGTAGGGTTTTCTACGTAAATCTTGGTGTCATCTTTCTTATGTCTTCATCTTTAGTTTTTATCATTGTATTATCTTAATGGTCAAAGATTCTATTCTTTTTTAATGAGATTTAAGCTAATTAAATATTGACTGAATTTATGACCATCAAGATAAAACAGCAAATAGCATCCATATCTTACCAAATTTAACATATATGTAGATGATTAATCAAAGATTGAATTTATAAGGTTGGACTTGTGGAGAAGTGATTCAGTGGTCTATGATTCGACGTCAAAAACAAAATTTTGAAGGCACACAGTAATCATCACGTGATCTTTGAAACTTCAATCCAATCCCAAGGAGATAAGACAGTCGAGATTCTCCGTCGCCTTCTCCAAATGCACTCGGGAATTGTACAACGCCACCTCCCGCACATACATATCATGAACCCATCACCCGCCACTCCTGTCAGCTCCCGCTAAACCGACCTCTCCTTCGGCCCAACATGCCCAGCCACCTCCCCGTCGACGATGGCGCCCATCGAAATTCCACCTTTCCTCGCCACCGCCAAGACCTCAGCTCGGTCGGCAGCACGACCAACGCCCTCCACCTGACTGCCAGACACCCCGACGCCCTCCGATCCATGTGGATCCGCCGCCTCTGCCCCAAGAACCGCCCCAGGTGGCCCCTGCGGACCCCTCCCCGATGTGACGAGGCCGCGAGCTTTGTCGGGTTCGGTCCCTTCAAGTTCAGGTGCTCTCGGTTCGTGAAGGAGAAGATGAGAAGAAGCGATCTTGATTTGAACGTGGAGTTGAATTGGGAGGGTAACGAGCAGGAGGGCACGGTGAGATCCGAAATGGGTAGTGGTGGATTTGGTGAAGGGTCAATGCTGGGCAAGAAAAGGAGGAACCTTGTCGGCCGCCGGCACCCGCCTTTCTTCGATACGCAGCTCGCTGATTCGAACGCGGCTTCTTCGTCTCGGATCCTGCAACCTGCCGGTCGAGAGTTTGCGGACGTACGAGGAGGAGATTCTGTGGAGTCTGGGAACGACTGTGTCGCTGATGACGGAGGTGGAATCATATCTGTTCATGTTTGATTTTGCAGAAATACTATGGAGATATATTCTAATGGACTGTGATTGTCTTGCAGAGGTGAATCAGAACGAGGACAACGAAGAGCACAGGACAAGTGGAGATGTACATCACTACCTCTCTTACTTGTATATGTAGGATGATCTTTTTTTCTTCTTTGTAGTATCATGTATGCTGGTTAGTTAAGATTGTTGTCCAATTTTTAATAACTGAGCTACTGCACTGACACTGACAACCAGTTTGACAGATTTTGATGGGAAAGTATCTGATATTGCGTGTAGGTTCAATTTCATATAATTCATGTTTTGTTCTTGCTCAACTTGCCAGAAACTATGCTGTACATGTGTGCATCCACTTGTATATTTGTATTCTTCTGCAGGTATACTTTTCTTTTGGATCTACATCTCGACTTTTTGTTATATGTCCTCTGCTGCGGCCCATATCGAGTCCCAGATGTGTGGTGTGGATAGGAAAGGATGTCCTATCCTTTACTTTGTTAGAGGATTTTCCTTTTGGAAGCTGAAAGTCAAAAATTATTTTTCTGTTGCCTCCCATCTCTGTTTCTGATTCATATACGAGAACATGTGGAAACAGATGTCTCAACCAGTGTAATGATATCATATAACCCAAACTAAATAGACGTCTAGATTATCAACTGTCGTAATAAACTCGCAAGTTCCGAACCAAGGCCTGAAGCAAACATGCAGCATCTGATGAAAAAAGGGTAACAGAAACTGATTCGCATTGGATACTGTCTACTAAAGCCCCGCAAAGAGTGTGGAAGATGATGCAATCCTGCAAGAAGTAGATCCTCTGCTGTTACAGCAGGTGCTGTAATGCAGGGGAGTAAGTCGATGAGGATATGGTGGTGCTCACGGGTTCTCAACTGTGATCAGCACACATCCCTATCTTCATCCAACAGTTCTCCTACGTTACAACACGTGATACATGTTGTAACAACAGAGGGTCCGTACCCTGACCGGCATAACCACTATAACAATTTGAGTCAATCAAATTGTTGCAACCTCCCTGATTGTATGGGCAAATGGAAACTGCATAAATAGTTATGAATAGGAAGAAGGAGATTGGATCTCTATTATAAAAAAGACTCTTGGGTGATAATTGTATTGAATCATACAAATTCAATTTGGATTCGTTCGATAATAACATGGGAAGAAATTCATTCGAAACATAGTGAACCGCGTATGAATTTGACTTATGACACGATTTCCAAAGGAACTGGATTTGAATTAATCCGGATTCGTTCAAAAAATTCGATTAAATTCGACGTGTGTATGCACATGTATGTCTGTATGTATATGTTTATGAGTTTGTGTAATCCAATTTGATAAAGACAAAAGATCTACTATAAAAAGAGAGAGTAAATATTGGCATGGAATTAATAGTAAATATTGGCATGGAATTAATAGGAAATAATAAAAAGAGAGAGTAAATATTGGCATGTAAATGTTTATGAGTTTGTGTAATCCAATTTTTATCCCAATTTTCCATCCCAACTTTATTTTCTTATTCAGGTATTCATCATTCATCGTCTCTCTTTCTCTTTTTCTATAATGAAGAGTTGTCAATCCTAGAGTAGATGTCAGTGCTCTCTCTCCCTACACATGTAGACAGTAAGTCAAGTTCCTCCGGAAAAATACACCTGATATGAATGATAAAAAGGTCGTTGTATCGACCAGGTGGATTTTACCAAAAACTTATATTTTATTTATGCTCCTAAACTTTGATGTATAGCGATAAAGTACGAGAGTGTCAAACTCAAAGAGGCAAACTGTTGGAAACTATGGTTACACTATAGAAAATCTAAGGTTTTATGGGTTTTCTAATTTTTATTTATTTTAGGGATTTTTCTAGATTCTTATTTAATTTTATGAATTTTATATGTTTTGATTTTTAAGTGTTTTATATTTTTTATTTTAGAAAATATTTTGTAATTTTATTTGGTTTTTATTTTATTATTTTTATGCTTTTATTTTTATTTTCTAGCTTTTATGAATATTATAGAAGGTTTTTAGAATTTTTATGGCTTTTGTTTTATTCTTAAGATGAAAATGAGTTTTTTATAGAGAACATATTTTTATTTTGATTTTTAAAATTGAAAACAATGCGAAAATATTTTTATTATTTTGTTATAAAGTATGTGAAATTATCTTTAAAATGACATGAAAAACGGATTTTTATGATTTTTCTTAAATTAGTTATGAAATTTTAAAGTTTTTATGTATTCTGAATTTTTTTTATGAATTTTAATATTTGATTTTTATTTCATTTTTGATCTTCTTATAAAATATGAAAAAAATATAATGTATAGAATTTTTGTAGATTTTTAAAGGTTTTTTTATATTTTTTTAGGATTTTTAAAGTTTGTTATATATTTTTTATTTTTATAAGAATTATTAAAAACAGAAAATCTTTTTATTTTTAAAAACTATTTTAATACTATATATAGAGTAAAATATGGTATTTATAAGTATTTTTGTTTAATTTTTATGTTTTGTATTTTATTTATTATGTATATATGTATAGTATAGTATATTGTATGTAGTACACAATATTATGGCTATATATGTAATTCTCTGGAAGCTATAAGGCACAAGTAAAAATACGGCAGAAATTCGGTCAGTGAACACGTGCCTGTCACGTGACGTAGCCTGGCAGGACCTGTATGCAAATAATATGAAGCATGAGGATCCCGACACAATAAATCCTCAAGGAACATGAAGGATGACGTGAATATCCTACAATGGGTTTTGCTTGGAATATCTGAAAGTTCCAGGGCATATAGCACAAATTGCCAAATCATCACGTGAATCGCACGATTGGGATCCACTTGCTGTCAGGACTTGTAAATTTACAAATATTTGGGGGCTAATGGCAATTTGCCCCTAAATTATCTCTGTTCCATGCGCGTTGCACGTGAGGAGCACCGCCTAAGCGTTGAGAAGTGGCCTCGATCTCAACCGTCCGATCTGATTCAGATCGACCGGCAGAATGAAAATCCCCAATTCTCAGTTCCCTTGGCGGTGCGATTCAGAAGGTGAAATAGCTTGAGGGTGGTGGAGATACTTGAGATCGACGATGATCGTCGGGACGATGGAGCTATTCTATCGCGAGGGATAATAGTTATTGCATGGATCTTAGATTCAGATTCAGGTGTTTCATTCTAAAAAATGCATGAACTCTGATGAGGTTTTGATATTCCTTTAGCGATTGCGATTTCGATGACTTCAGATCAGATGCATGTCCTAATGTGTATGTTTGAGTTTGATGGTCTACTCCGCTTGATTGCAGGTGAATGCTCTCGATGATCGATTCGAAACTAGACTTGCAAAGACACAAATGAACTCAAGCTCGATGGCTCAGTCTCACATGAAACATGGAAGGTTGAGTGAGGGAAATCCATTGGCGAAAGAAGGATCTCCAGGCTCCGATCACCGTGTGTGATTGGAGATGAGATCTAAAAGATAGGCAAGGGAAAATGGAGTCGAAATGAAGGTGAACGACATGGTATGGATTCGACGACGGATTGTGAGATTGATGGAGAATTTAGATGAGAAGATTGCGGAGAGAATGGAGGAGGAAGAGGAGAAGAAGGAAGATGGATACTAACCTGGAAAATACATATGGAGTCGCCTGTGATCAGAGCGGACGCTCCAAGGCTGTAGCCTCAACGTGAGGGCGAAGCTCGCGCTGGCTTCTCGTGCGACGGAGAAGAACCTCGACACTGGTGGTGGATCACACAAACCTTCTTCCTCAACCACTCGCTCGATGACGGCCTGAGGCGACTGTCACCCTCTCTCTCGATCTCACACCAAAGCTCACGGATTGAAGGGAATAACAAATGGCCGATGCCATTTTGATGATGAGGATTAGGGGTATAAATAGGGGGAGGTTGCTTGGAGATTAAGGAAGAGGTGGCATCCCCGATGGCGAGTCTCGTCACCGACGTCAGTTGGACGAACGACCCAACGACCTCGCCATTGGGCCGTTGGCGGAGGAGAAGGAGGAGGGAAGAGGGAGGCGTGGAGAAGAAGAAATAGGGAGGAAGAAAGGAAAAGTAAGAGATAGAAGAAAAAGGGGAGAGAGGAAAAAATAAATTAAATTAAGTAATTAATAATTACATTAATAATTAGAGGATTAATTACATAATTACATAGGTAATTAATAGTTAAATAATTAGTGATATATAATTATCGATATAATTAAACAACTTATTGACTTATTAAATAATAATTAATATTTAGATAATTAATTAATTAATTAATAATGAAATAATTAAATAATTTTTTATTTATTTTATTGTAATAAAAAATACTAATAAAGTGTAAATATAATAAATTTAATATTAAAGAATGTAACTTAAGGTACATTGTACATTATACAAATACCAACACGGTTCCGAAATCCATATTTTGCATATTAACTTCGATTTTAGCGATATCAGTGTCATTTTGTAGATAATTTCATAAAACGAATTTTAAAACTGAGTTTACCCAATTCGGAGTGCATATGACCGAGTTATGAGGTTCAGAAAATTTAGGTAGCGGCTTCGTGGCTTCGAGATTTATTGGTATTTTGGCTTAAGTTATATTTTTATATTTTAAAATATTTTTAGAAAAGAAATTAAGTTAATCAGATTTACGATTAAATAATTAAAAAACATGGAGTTTCTACATATAGTACAAATATACAACGAAGCTCTAACGCTAAAACTCATCCGTTTTATTCTAATATTTTTTTGATATTTTTAATAAATAGTATTTAGTATAAAACAAAGTTTAAAAGTGGGTTTAGTCGATTTGGATTTTTTATAAATATTTATGAACCTCGGAAGTAAGTTTTTACTGCCTTTTCGGTTCATTGTAATAAATTATTTTTTTGTTAAATTATTTTTCTGATATTTTTATAAAATAATATATATTTTTACAAACAATTTTTATTAAGGAAGTGTTTTGGTTTCGAATTTTCTAAATGATAAATAAAATAGGTGAAATATTTACAAGGTGGAAAATGTGTTTATGTACAATTATTGGTCTTGATTTTAAAATATTTTTATAACTTAGGATCCTTATCTCCCCTTATTTATTTTATCGACCACGTCAATATTGACTGGTCTCGAGGTTAGGATCAGTCTATACATAATTACATCCATCCTTCTTTTCTTTTTATTTTCCTTTCTCTCTTTATTATTTTAGTTTGGGTAAAATAAGTGTTAAAATATATAATATTAACATTTGTGGTATGTTAATTTATTAGAATTAATGGATATTTATATGTAGTTTACCAAAGATTTTAGCCAAAATGAAAGAATAAAGGCGATGAATCACAGATTCATCACCTTCTTGACAATTATTGTTTTCCACAATCTATCTGATCATCCTTCCATGATCTTTCATTATGTGGTTACTCGTGCACGAGAACTCACAATAGTGGCTTATCATTGGCAAGGCATGTTTGATCATCATGTGAGAAATTTACTAGCTCTTTTCACCATTCTCTAGGTTTCCTTCTACTGACACAACAACAACAAATCCTTTTCCCACATTAAGTAGGGTCCCCCCGCCCTCTAGGTCAGGGACGAAGACATGAAATTTTAGTTGGGAGGAGGGGGCGGGGGTGGGGGGAGGCAAATTATTGAAACTATATATATAATTTATCTTTCTTATTATTTCTCATTGTAATTATTAGAATGTATTTACAAGTGTATTTCACAAAGATACCCTTGTAAAGTTACAGTTTCACATAAATATCCCAACAGATATTGTATTGATAGAAAGACCCTTACAAAAATTTTTCAAATCAAAATACACTTTCATTAACACAATGGTAAGTTATACCATTAAAACTTAGATTTTTAAATAAGTAATATTTTATTGCTCCTAATGCAGGAATATAAAGGATATATATATGTACTAATTTCGTATAATCTTGCATATGTATGCGTTTTAAAATAGATACATATACCAATGCACTTTGATGTCCACATATATTTGTGCATGTATTTGCATATTTATTTAAATATATAACCATAGATTTATTTTTAGTTACAAATAATATTTTTTACCTTTGTTTTATATATTTAATATAGTTTTTATGAAATAAATACATATATTATTTTTATATCATAACAACTAATTCAATTCATATATAGCACATTTCCTGATACTATAGCCTCCTTAACAGGACATGAGTAGCAAATCTAACTTTCGTGAAGTGCTTAACGCATCAATTCAAGAGGTTGATTAGAAAACAAGCGATGATTTTCTCTAAATATTTCTCATTTGTAGGAACTTTATTTTTTCTTGTGATATTGCAAAAGTCGAAGTGGATTGTATATCTTTTATACTTTTTCAGGAACTGATAATTCATTATTCATATCTGTTGAAATCAACACCAACATCCATAATCATGTAAATATAGATATGGAAATACTTATGCGCTTTCCATAACTGATCATTTATATCACCATTTTATTATCTTTTGCAGAATGTGATTTCTCTTTATACTCTAGATGATTATCCTAATAATTCCACCTTTTTCTTGAGTTTATATATTTTTAAATGAAAGGGTTTAAAAAAATATAAAGTATTATTGTACAATATGTAATGCTAATAGCACATTGCTAATATATAAATGCTAATAGTCAATTGTATTCTTTAATAAAGGGAATAGTTTACTACAATAAAATGAGTCTACATGGATGTTTTTTCTAATCTATCAAATTTTATCCATTTTTAAGGATTCAATAATGATTAGTATTTGTTACTGAATAATTTTTATGTTAGAATTAGCATTGAATGTCATATTTATTGCTATATCATTAGTGAATGATCCCATAGAGTGCTCCATTGCCATTTTTCAGAATTTGAACTAATCATCGCTATTAAAATTTTTGTAGCTCATCATTTCTATATGGATCATTAACATTGATGTAACAACGTGCATTACATTTATCCTTAATTTTAAGTATAAAAAGATCATTTCACAACGAAATAATACATGTCATTAACAATTTAAAAAGGGACATTATCGTAATGAATCAAACATTACCATATAGTTTTTTTGTTGTTGGGGTTATGTGTAACATGTAATTATGTAAAACAGATATGGACATAGGTGTTCCCATATCCTTCTCCGTATTTAAATATGAATGCGATTCATATATAGATATTGTTGGAGTGGCAGAAGATTGATGGTTGATAAGAAGCAAATTAGAGGGAGATAATATGGATCAATGTACAAGGTAGATGTGAACTTAAGAACTTCTTTCATTAAGAATTGAACTTGTATACAAGACCTGAACTTTTACAAGAAAATGACTTAGAATGTTTACAATAAAGTAAGAAGGAATTACAAGACTTGGAAGGAGGATGACACTTGAGAGACTCTTGTGGTAGTAGTGGATGTGTTGTGTTTCTTTTTGTTGTTGTGTTCAAATGAAGATCTCTTGGGTGATATTTATAGGCCTTCCAAGAGGGTAGAGATTGATAACTGAGATTTTTCCTGGGTCATAAAATAACCTCACATAATGGGAAGATAAATTGTCACTGAGATGACCCACAGGAAATCTCGAGTCAATCAACAATTAACCCACAATATAATCAAGCAATGAAAAACAAGATGTGGAGTTAAAACTTAGCATAACTCTACAACAAATGTGTATAGGTGCAAGTATGTGTAGAGGTAAACACACGAAACAAACTAGATAGATCGAGCAATGATATATAAAATTTGTGTTCTTCTTCTTGTCTAAGTGTTTTTGTGTGGGTTTTAAATTTTTATATCTTTGGATTTATTTTTTATCTATATTTATTTTTTTTTAATTTCATAATTTTTATTTTCTTTTTATATTTTTATATTTTTATTTTTAATATATATTATAGGAATATATAGAGCTATATATACAATATAGAGTAATAGATTTATAAATACAACCAGAAATACTAAAAAATTGTAGAAATAAATATTTTTCGATTTTAATATTTTTGTGATATTTTAGATAAATTATGCAATTTTATATAATTTAATGTCAAAAATTTCCAAAAATAGGGATTAAATAAATATGTCGAATTGATTTTAAGATTAAAAATACAAAATGAAGTCAAAACATATTCAAATCAATTTTTTATAAATAATATATAATATAGAAAAATTAAAAATAGAAATGATTTTTTTGGGAATTTTTGAGATTTTTTTATATTTTTAAAAAGGATTTTAGATCTTTTTAATTTTTAGTCCTTTTCTTTTTCTACTTCTAGGGATTTTCTGTTTGAAGTTGTAAAATGCTAAAATAGATAAAATATATTTCTTTGTTTTTTTTTCAAAATATTTTTCTATTTTTTATTATTTTTTAATTCAAACAGGGCCAAAAATGCGATCTTTTGATTTTTAATAAATATTTAAAGTGCTTAGAATGAAAATACAAAAATATAACGTGAATGTAAATGCTAGCATGCATTTAATCCTATCTTTTGGGATTTTTTGGCGGATGGATGATATTTATAATAAACGAAAAATATATACAAAAACTAATTGAACTAGAAAGGGCATAAATGTAATTAAAATTAAGTGAAATTATTTCTGAAAAAATCCCAAAAATTTTCAACTAATATTACAAGTTTCTAGGCTAAATGCAAAATAGAAAAGCCACAGGGATTTAATGCACAATTACCACCTCACTTAGGATGGTACGTGAGGTGACATGGACCAGACCCAATTGCAATATGAAATAAAAATAGGGGCTCACATGCAATTTACCAAAATGTTTACACATTTAAAATAAATGTTAATACTAAGCAATAAATAAACAAAAGGTGGGGGTTTAATGTGTAAACTACCCCTAAAGCCACAGATCCAATGGTTCACAGGCACTCACTTGTCCACGTGTCGTGCCCTAGTGACGCGATGGCACTTTGCAGATAGCCAGCTGAGATTAGATCTTCAGGTAAAGATCAACGGTGAAGACGTGGGCACGTCCAATGGCTGATAATCAATCTAGCATGAGGAAGAGATCGGACGATTGCTGCTCTTCATTAAGAACAAGGAAGAACGACAATGTAGTTGAACTTAATCTTCGATTCCCTCCGGCTTGATGCATCTCCAGTGATGCTTGAGTGCTCAAAACATTCCTGGTGGCATCCTCCCTCTGTTGGAGGGCTCAAAAAGTTCTGGGGATCACCGGAGTGATCCCAAGAGGTCGGAGGAGTGATGAAGCTCTGGGTACCTCCGACGTCTTCAAAATTGCCTTCAAACGGGCGTTGGGATTCCGAGACCTGCACTTGGAGAAAGCTGGGTCGAGGAAAAAGTGCCTCGACCCATCAGGCGGTGGAATGGAGTCGGAATGCGGTGAGATGACGGATGCTTCGGCGAAGGGCGGAGGCGGAGCGCCGGATCCTGATCTAGGAAGGATAAGGTTGAATGGAGTGCAGCGGGGCGTAGGATAAGTCGGAAAAGGATATGGGGGTGGATGGCGAGTAAGAAAACAAGTGAATCATGGTGGAGAGTTCGTCGGAGTGGAGCTCCGATGAACTACGAATTGATGAGTTTACGTAATGACAAGCAATTAAAACTAAGACTAATGACATGTTATCAAAACTAAGATAAGATCTATCTATAAAAAAATGGATCTCAGATGTATGGAGCCATGAGATGAACCTCGATGGCGACGGAGCTCACCGGAGATGGTGGAATTGACCTTGCCACTTGGTCTCTTCACTCCAAATGGGAGGGCGAGTTTACTGGTACCTTACTTAAGCCCAAACACATGATAGGAAGGGGAGAAATCAGACGGAATGGATTCAAAATCAAAAGAAGGATCGAGTAGAGCTTTTGTACAAGTGAGCGAATGATGGGGAAGAACGAGGTGGCGTTGAGATCGAAGGAAGAAGACATGGTGCGGGATCTCGGCGAGAATCAAGGATGTACAATGGTCAACTCATATGAAGAATGTACAAGACCTCGAGAAGTTCTCACGAGGGGAAAATCGAGAAGGGGAGGAGTCACAGCTAGTCTAATGGGTTTAGGGCCTGGGTCAAATAGTTGACCCAGGTCAACATATGGCGTGGCCTGATTAGGCCACATCATCTGCAAAAAAGATAAGACTGAAATTAAAATTGAAAATAAATTAAAATAAAGCAGTAAATGATTTTATTAATTTTTGGTTAAAACATAAAAAATGTTTAACATTTTATGTAGTATTTTTATATGGATTTTATTTATTTATACAAGTTTATTTATTACAAATTACTTTTTAGGGGCATGAACATATGTACATTTACCTATGTTTTGCCTATTTTATTTTTATTTTGTAATTTTGATTTTGTTATTTTATTTTCTTAATTTACATATTCATAACTTATTTTTATATACTAAAATATATTTTTGTTATATTTTTTCTGATGTAATATGTACACTTAAATAAATAGGGCTATATATTATATAGGTATAAGTATAGTATATTAATATATGTATTTTGTATACTTATTTTTTTAACATATTTTTATGATTTTATTTTATTCTAAATGTGTACACATACTATACATAATATTTACAAAATTATAAACTATAAAATTATAAAAATAATAAAGAATAAATAAAATGAATATTTTATTCATGTATATTATACAATGGGGGTCCAAAACCTAACTTTCACACCTTAACTCCAAATTAAATGAATTAATCTTCTTTAAATAGCTTATTAAAAGTTATATACAATTAAGTGATTTTGATACATTTTGAGTTCATAAGGAGAAGATATGTGTCTAGGAAGTTTGGGTTTTGGCTTCTTATATTGAGTATAAAATGTATAGTGTACACTATTTTTGTGAGAATTCAATTTTGTATTTTTATTTGTATTTTTATCTTCAACTTTCATGTACAAATTTTCTTTATTTTATGTAGAAAAACTAGAAAATAAAATAGGTCCCAAAAAGGACTTATTGATGAATAAAAGAATGGGAATTTTATTATGTTTTGACTCTTATCTCCCCCTACTTTATTTTTTGTGGACCGGTCATCAAGATGCTTAGGTCTCAGGGTTACGGTCATAAAATACATGTTGTATTTTTTTTCTTTCTTTTCTTTTCTTTATTCTATAATTTTAGCATTAAAAACTATATTTTATATACGATAAATGGAATAAACAATGAATGTTAATTTGTACAAAATAATGCCATTTACATACATTTAGCTAGGGTTTTTAAGGCCAAAATGATAGAATAAAGGTGATGAAATGGAGATTCATCATCCCTATACTTGCCTTTGCTAGTCCCTAGCAAACACTTATGCAATAAATGTAGAAAATGAAAATAAAGAAAAGAAAAAGAAAGAACTTGGATGGATTTTAATTCTCAAACTTGGCTTCACAAAATCAAAGTTTGGAGCTTCAGTCGGACATTTGGATTTTAGGTGCGGCTAGAACCTTATTGGAAAACAGATTTGAATCACAACAACCTTCGAGAATCACAAGACTCTGCTCAAGTCTTCTCAATAGCCTGGTCAGAATAAATCAATTCATACATAAACACTTATGACTATGAATCTATCTTAGACAATGTGTATGATATGTAGCTCTCCTCGGCTGAAGCGGTAAAAGTCATTCTTCTCCAACACGGTGACCCTAATTCCCCAATCAAACAACTCTTTCCTCGAGAAGCGGGGTACTCCCTTCTAAGTTCAAATACAACCATCTCAAGAAGAGGAGGTGGAGAGAAGAATGGACAATAGCCAATGTAGCTACCTATCCTAGGATGCTTGACCAGTGTAGCCACGTCATCCGACTGCAGGCTCACAAATATCTGACTTTGAAGCTCAAGCTTGCTTATTGACTATACAAATATATACACTCAGACGGGCATTTTATTTTCAATTAGTCCTATCCACTTTTTTGGAGTTTTGACTTTTCCATTTGTTTGCATACTATATACAGTAGCATTTACATATGACCTTTTCCTCTTGAGCTAGTAGACGATCCCTCTTTTGAAGCTTTATTGCAACCCACTACTTCTGTCTTTAGACCTCGTTGCCATTGGATCAAGTTGGGGTACAATGGCCACAAATGTGTGACTTCTGATGTTTCCACTGGTTTGTGTCTCATGCCAGCAAATCCAGCCCTCTACCACTTCAACTGAGGTGAGCAAAGTGTAAGGTGTAGATGTGCAAGCTAGGTCATTATCAATAAGGGTCATGTGTGTGCTCCGAAATGCTCTGCTTAGACAGTCAAGATGATATTGAACTAAGTCTCGTAATCTCAAAGAATTAAGTCAAATAGACCTGAAGTACCACAATTTCAATTCCTATAAAATTCCTATGATTAAGTATATTTAAGGTCCAACCAAGCTCCAATCTTCAAATTTTATTTAGACTTGTTCAATTGTCAAACTCAAACCAAAAAATGCAAATGGTATGCATAATGCATAGAGTATTTTTGTGATGCAATTTTCTTTTTTTTTTATTTTTTTTATGAATTTTTGAAAAAGGTTTTGCAGATGTTTATGCAATTTTCAAAAAATAATTTGCAAATGCTTTTAGGGTTGTAATTTTGCAAAATTTTAGGGATTTTTCAAAACAAATGTTTTTTTGGAAAAGAAATAGGTATAGATATTTACATTGGGATACGTCTCGTTATTTACAAGAGTTTGGGTTTTTAAGAATTTACATGTTTATACAAGTTTTATAAATGATTTTTATTATGTATCCAATTATCAAAAACACTTTGAAAAGATTTTCACAAGTATTTTGAAAACTTTATTTTGCAAACTAATTCGACAAATAATTTTTATAAATATTTTAGAAAATTTGAAAAATTATTTTGCAAAGATTTTCAAATAGTATAAATAGATTTTTCAAACTATTTTTGCAACTATTTTTCAAAATCATTTGCAAATAGATTTTCAAAAGTTTTTATTTCAAATAAAGAAAATAATTTTTTATAAGCAACATATTTTTACAATGGTTGAAAATATTTAACAAAATATTTTTCAAAAGGTTTTTCAAAATATTTTTTATTTAACCTGATTTATTAATCAGTATATATAAAGAATTGGGTACGTATATGTATTAATTTTTATTAATTAGCCATATTATTAAAGATACGAAAGTACAAGTTGTGGCTAAAGTATATACAACCCCCTATACTTAGCTCGGGCTATGTCCTCATAGATCAGAGTGAAAAAAGAGGACATAACTTGTGCTGAATATTGATGAGCCTATACTATAAAGATGAAAGACTAATGAATGAATCAATGAGAAATCAACCGTCTACCCTATACTTAGGATGAAATAATCCTAAGTATAACAGAATGTATCTACATGCATGGAGGGTCGAGGGTGGGAATGAAAAGATCACACTCAGACTATCTCCCCCTATACTTAGGGTACAATATCCATAAGTATAGACAAGGAAATAAATAGAAGAAGAGACAGTAGATGGGACCAAAGAATGAACACTCAGGGTGCACACCCCCCTATACTTAGGTTAAAGTACATCCTAAGTATAGTAATGAAGATGATGTGATACCTTTTGGAAGGAAAAAATGAAAATGAAAAGAATAAAAGAAGAAAGATCACTCAACTCATCCACCTCCCCTGTACTTAGGACAAAGTACATCCTAAGTATGGCAAATGCACGAAATGAGGTGGATGAGCGAAAATGGGGGATGGAAGGAAGAAACGAAAGCAGATATACAAAGAGGTGGATGTACATAGACCAATAAGGTAGAAAGCGGACCTTCTTGCGTGATCGCTAAGGAATGGATCTGATAAGGTGGAGGTCGATATCGGGGTCATCAACAAATACAAACCAACCTGGTGAAGATCCTCGGTGATCTCAAAGCGGAAAGTCATGAATTGGTTAGGGAAAGCAGTATGGTCGTGCTCGATCTGGGAAGTCTCCGCTAGGTTACAGTCAAAATGCCTGAATTCCTAGATGAAAGAGATAAGGTCAAATTCAGCCTCTACAGTCTCTACTAAGTCTACCTTTCTCTCTAAAGTGTCTATAATGTAAATCCCACGGATGTTATCAATGCATCGCCACACACCGGAATGGGGAACTCCAAAGTCTATGCTTTCCGAGGCTTCCTCCTTGGAGAGGAATTCTCAGGTCTCAATATCATCCAATGTACAATAAAACTCTCTGATATTATCATCAAGATCATAGTTCTCGGGATTGGCTAACACAGGTACACTCTCGTGGTATGCGGGTCTCTGGTTAACAGTGGGTGCACTGATCAACACATCGCTCCCGCCATCAGAATGGAAGCGAATCTCTCTAGATCCATAATCAATAACGGCTATCGCAGATGGGAGGAAAGGACATCCCATGATGATTAGAGGATGATCCATAGGAGTGGAGGTCTCCATGGGTAATACAACAAAGTCAACAATGAATCCCATACCCTGAATCTGAATGACATCGTTTTTAAGAATACCCCTTGGCATCTTTATTTATCCATAAAAAAATTGACAAATCATCCTGGTCTTCTTGAGAGGTCCTAGATTAATATACTATACCAATGAGAAGGGTATTATATTAATTAAAGCAACATCGTCAAGGAGAGTGTTATCACAAGAATAGTCAGAAAATGGTGCAACTCACAAGAGGTGTAATAGTGTTCCCTTTCCTAATGTGTGGACGGTGAGTGATGGTGTAGGCCGTGGCCATGGTCAAAATGTGTCGCTCAGATCTACTCTTTCTCTTTCTCTTCTTGGGTTTAGGAGCAGATAATTGGGTCATGGCCTGGCGAAATGGGGATTTAATGATCTCATGAATAACTTCCACCACTTCGTGTTCAATTAACAATTTTTTAAGATTTTGGATCTCCTCCATACAAGGGAGGAGATCAGAATCATCATCTACACAAGGATGACCAAAAACAATTTGTAGAGTGTCATCCTTAGGGTCAAAGGTGGGAATTGGGGTGTGTGTATGTGTGAGAGAGAGTATAGGATCTAGCAATGGTGCCCTCGCCTCACAAGCTGACTCAGCTAGGTGTCTCCCGCATTCTTTTTGTTTTTTTTATTTTTTTCTCATTTTGTATTTCGGGCGATTCCATGATCTCACAGGAATCCTCGAATGAGCCCATGTCATCAAATGGTGAAGCGTCATTGTGGCTCTTATTTATACTAGTGAGGTCATCAATCCTCTTTTTCATTTGTTCCATCATTTGGGTCAAGTGCTTAAGAGTAGACTCCATGAGAGGTGACTCCAACAGGCCAATCTTGGGTGAGTGGAATGGTGGAAAATGTGAGGGTGGTGGTGGTGGGTAAAAATCCGAGGTCTGACATTGTGGTTGAGGCGGACATGAACAAAAAGGAAAAATAGGAGCAAAGTCCTCCTGGTAAAATGGAGGTGGAATGACTGGAGGGTACAAGGGATCCACAAAGTCCAGATAAAAATCACTCCAGTTGGCCATCTCCGAAACAAAAGAATGGGATTGAGAGATCACGAAGATCAAGTCAAGATATGCAAGGATAAAGGCATAAATGTGTAGAGAAGATCAAGTATGCACAAACACAAACAAATATATACAAAACAAACCCCTCAATTCAGTTACTCAACACAATGAGGACTGTGAAAGTTCGGTCCTTTTATCTTTTAAAATTTTAGAGTTAGGTGAGCAATACAAAGTTGTACAAGCACGTAGGAAGGCCTGGGATGGGGGCTTTAATCCTTAGTGTGTACATATGAATAAAATGCACATGCAATGAGGGGGTTACTCTCCCCAAGATAAGGGTTTTTTTCCTGTTGATTTTTAGGGTCGAGTAATCTTAGCAGTCCCAATTTTATTAGTTATCCATTCTTTTTGTATTTTTAATAAAAAGCATGAACCTAATAAGGGATCAATTCTTTTTAGCTCCTAGGTGATAAAAATTAGAGGGAGAAGGCGGAAATGCAATGCAAGTCATAAAACGATGATGAATGCTCAGATAGAAGACTCACAGTGATTCCTAACGCTCTCCATGTGGGATGCTAAGTAGAATTGAAACCTATCCATATGCAAATGCAAACCGATGAAATCGCCCTAGAGTAGAATATGTTGTTAGCGTGAAGTACCAGATGTTAACTATCTAGATATGAGACCTAGGGTCCCGTCTTGGAAGCTCATTGGTGCCCGCCATAATGGGTCTTGCAGGCGCTTTATAGAGCTTCTCTCGCTGCGCGTTCTCAAGTCTAAATAGTCAACAATTACGATTTGACTAAGTCCAAAAATAAATCTATAGGTACATGCAAATATATTAGGATGTTGGACCTTAGTCTATCGAGTAAGCAAATCCTAAGCTAGGTCCCAATCACACAAAACAAATAAAAATAAAGTCGAAAAACAAATAAAAAGAAAGCGATGAAAATACAAAAAACTTGATGAGGCCCCCAAGCGAATAATTGCTTGGGTACTCGACCTCGTGAAGTGTGGAAGTCCTAGAGAGTCCAAGTTATCACAATTATGTGTCTCTCTCTCACTTTAAATTACAAAAGAAATAGAAATAAAAAAAAATGCTATTGTCTTCAAATTTTCCTCCAAGTCTTCCTTTGTCGTTTTCTCCTATCGGCTAGGGCAGAAAAGTGACTCCACTTTACGTGGGTGCTTAGGTGCTCCTAGAAGTACCTTTCTCGATCCGCGGTTCCTCACAACTAATTGAAACAAGAAAGATGATTAGATAATTTACAAATAATATCACATAAAATAGAAATTAAATAAAGGAAAAATATAGACAAGAAGGCACAAAGAGAGAAATCTAATCTATGCAAAGTTGCTCCTCGACAATGACGCCATTTGATGAGTGAGATTTTCCGTGGGCCAGAAAATATCCTCACAGAAGGTGAAGATAAATTGTCGCTGAGACAACCCACAAGAAATGTTGAGTCAATCAACAATTAACCCACAATATAAATCAAGCAATGAAAAATAAGATGTGGATTTAGAATTTATTATACCTCTCAACTAATGTGTATATGTGTAAGTATATGTAGAGGTCAAACACAAGGAGCAAACTAGATAGATCGGACAATGATGCACACAATTTGTGTTTTTCTTCTTGTCTGGGTGTTTTTGTGTGATTTTTTAATTTATATATTTTTTAGATTTTATATTTTTTATAATTTAAAATCGTTTTTCTTATAAATTTTATTTTATTTTTATTTTTCTTGATTTTTAATTTTCTTTTTTAACATATAATATTGGAATATATAGATTTACATATATAATATAGAGTAATATTTTTATAAAAACAACTAATAATACTAAATAATTACAGAGTAAAAAAGTTTGGTTTTAAATAACTTTTTACTTAGATTTTGATTTTTTAGATAATTTTGCTAATTTCTATATACTTTTAAAGTAAAAAATATCCTAAAACAGGGATTAAATAAGTAGACCGAATTGATTTGAAGACTAAAATAGCAAATAAAGTTAAAATTTATTCAAATCAATTTACTAAATAATATATAATATAAAAAGTATAAAATAAAAATGAATATTTTTGGAATTTTTGATATTTTTATATATTTTTAAAGGATTTTGGAGCTTTTTAATTTTTAATCCTTTTTCTTTTTCTATTTTTAGGATTTTTTATTTAAAGTTGTAAAATGCTAAAATAGATAAAATATATTTTTTGGAAAAATTTCAAATTATTTTTATATTTTTTGCTAATTTTAAATTGAAATAGGGCCATAAACACGCTCTTTTGATTTTTAATAAATATTTAAAGTACATAAAATGAAAATCCGAAAATATAGTGTGAATATAGATGCTAGCCGATGCTTAATCCTATTTTTTGAGAATTTTTGGAGCATGGATGATATTTTCGATAAATAGAAAACATCTACAAAAATTAACTGAACTAGCAAGGGCATAAATGCAATTAAAATTAAGGGCAATGTTGTTTTTGCAAAAAAATCCCAAAAGTTTTCAACTAATATTACAAGTTTCTAGGCTAAATGCAAAATTCAAAAGCTGTAGGGGCTTTAATGCAAAATTGCCACCTCATGTGGGACGATACGTGAATTAATGTGGACTTGATCCAGTTGCAATATGAAATAAAAGCGGGGGCTCACATGTAATTTTACCAAAAGTTTTACACCTTTAAAACAATTATAATACTAAGCAATAAATAAACAAAAGGTGGGGGTATAATGTGTAAATTACTCCCTAAAGGCGCGGATCCAATGATTCGAAGGCGCTCACTTGTCCATGTGTCATGCCCTGGTGATGCGGTGACGCTTCACAAATGGCCAGCTATGATTAGGTCTTCAGGCGAAGATCATGGGCACATCCAACGACTGCTGATCAATCTGGCACGAGGAGGAGATCTGACGGTTGCTACTCTTCACCAAGAACAGGGAAGAACGACGATGAAGTTGACCTTCAATCTTCGATTCTGTCCCGCTCGGTGCATCTCCGGTGATGCTTTAGTGCTCAAAACGTTCCTGGCGGCATCCTCTATATGCTGGAGGGCTCAAAAAGTTCTAGGGATCACCAGAGTGGTCGCAAGAGGTCGGAGGAACGAGGAAGATCCATGTACCTTTGACATCTTCAAAATCTCCTCCAGATGGGCGTTGGGCTTCCGAGACCTGCACATGAAGAAAGTTGGGTCTAGGGCAAAGTGCCTTGACCCGTTAGATGGTGGAATGGAGTTGGAATGCGGCGAAGCAATGACTGCTCCAGCGAACAGAGGAGGTGGAGCACCAGGATCCTGATCCAGGAAGGATCAGGTTGAATGGAGTGCGGCGGGGCATAGGAAAAGCATTGGGAAAGGAGATGGGGGCAGATGATGAGTCAGAAAATAAGCAAATCACAGTGGAGATTTCACAGGAGTGGAGCTCCAATGAACTACGAATTGATGATTCTATGCTAACACAAGTAATTATAACTGCAACTATCGACAGGAAATCAAAACTGGAGCTAAGATCTATCTATAAAGCAAAAAAATGGACTTCACATGGTCGGAGCCATGAGATGAACACCGATGGAGGCGGAGCTCATCCGCGATGGTGGAATCAACCTCGTCATTTGGTCTCTCGCTCCAAACGGGAGGGTGATTTAACTGTCACCTCACTTAAGCCTAAACACATGATAGGAAGGGGAGAAACCAACTTAAGGGATTCAAAATCAAAAGGAGGATCAGACAGAACTTTTGTACATGCGAACAAACGATGGGGAAGAACAAGGTGGCGTTGAGATTGAAGGAAGAAGACATGCGTGAGATATGTACTCGGTGAGAATCTATAGTGGTCAACTCCTATTAAGAATATAATAGCCCTCGAGAAGTGTATCACGAGGGAAAAAAATCGAGAAGGGGAGGTGTCGCAGCTAGTCTGATGAGTCTAGGGCCCGTGTTAGACAGTTGACCCAGGTCAACGGATGGGATGGCCTGATTGGGTCACTTCATCTGCAAAAAGGCAAAACTGAAATTAAAATAGAAAATAAATTAAAATAAATTATTAAATGATTTTATTATTATTTGGTTAAAAAATGTTTAGTATTTTATGTAGTATTTTAATACAATTTTTATTTATTTTTACAAGTTTACTTATTACAAATTACTTTTTAGGAGTATAAACATAGGTATATTTACCTATGTTTTGCCTATTTTATTTTTTATTTTATTATTTTATTATCTTAATTTACATATTTATAAGTTATTTTTATATGCATAAATATATGTTTATTATATTTTTCTGATGTAATATGTGCACTTAAATAAATAGGGGTCTATATTATATAGGTATAAGTAAAGTATATTCATCTATGTATTTTGTATACTTATTTTATTTTAATATTTTTTTATGGTTTTATTTTATTTTAAATATGTACACATACTATACATAATATTCATAAAATTATAAAAATAATAAAAATAAATAAAATGAATATTTTATTCAGATATACTATAAAATAGGGTCCAAAACCTAACTTTCACACTTTAACTCCAAATTAAATGAAACCACCTTCATTAAATACCTTATTAAAAGTTATATACAATTAGAAGTGATTTTAATACATTTTGAGTTCATATGGATAGGATATGGGTCTGGGAAATTTGGGTTTTGGCTTCTTATTTTGAGTATAGAATGTACACTGTATATTATTTCTGTGTGAAATCAATTTTGTATTTTTATCTATAACTTTCATGTACAAAATTCTTTTTTTGATGTATAAAAAATATATAATAGAATAGGTCCCAAAAAGGAATTATTGATGAATAAAAGAATGGGAATTTAATTGTGTTTTGACCCTTATCTCCACCTACTTTATTCCTTGTCGACACAGTCATCAAGATGCCTAGGTCTTGGGGTTTAGGGTCATAAAATACCCATGACATTTTAATCCTGTTCTTTTCTATTCTTTATTCTATAAATTTGGCATTAAAAACTAAATTTTATATACAATAAATGGAATAAATAATGAATGTTAATTTGTACAAAATAATGCTATTTACATACATTTAGCTAGGATTTTTACAACCAAAATGATAGAATAAAGATGCTAAATTGAGATTCAACCGAAATATTTTGGAAGAGGTATTTAGAATCCTCTTCCATGCTTATCCTTTAAGTGAAAATATCTAGATATTTTTATGGGAGGTGGAGAAATATCCAGATATTTTCTCCACCTCTCTCTTTTCTAGAATCTTTTCTCAAGTGGGTTCTCTCTTAATAATTTGAGTAGATGACTTTAGGCCATAAGTGCAAGAGTCCATTAATAACAATTCTACATGGACAAATTACAAATCACATATATTTTCAACACTACTCTTAATTAGTAATTTGCATAGTCAGTATGAAGTGTTGGAACTTTTCTATTGGAAGTGGCTTCGTAAAAATATTTTCAAGTTGATCCTCTGGGCTGTTGAATTCTAGCTTGATGTCGCCATTCTCCACTATCTCTCGTTCATACTGACGGTGTAGTTCAATATGTTTTGTTCTTCCATGAAATACCGGATTTTTTGTCATATAAGTGGTTGGCATGTTGTCGCATATTATAGTTGTTGGAAGAACATTCCCTTCTTGAATATTATGAAGAAGTCTTCTTAGCTATACAACTTCACATGATGCACTTGTGACCGAAATATATTCAGCTTCAGCAGAATAATATTCTTGTTATAATGTGTAATATGGAGAAGATATTTCCACCTGCATTCTTTGATTCGATGGAGCATCTTATGATTCATCTATCATGTGAGGCTAAAGTTGGTGGACCAGTCAAGTATAGATGGATGTATCCATTTGAAAGGTAATGGCTTAATTTATATATGACCTTTTCAATTATTACATTTAATTTATAGAATATTGATACTCAAATTTGTCAGGTTTATATTCTTTCTAAAACGTAAAATACGAAATAAAAGTCGGGTTGAGGGTTCCATAAATTCGCAATATATATGTAAAGAAGTAGCAATCATTTGTGAAAGGTATTTTATTGACGAAGTGGAGACGATCCACAACAGACCGAGTAGAAACAAAATCAGTATCTTGGATGAACACTATCACATAAGCATCTTTCGCCCATCAGCTCAGTCAATGGGAAAAGAGAGAAAATGTTTGATATCAAGGAAAGAGAAGAAGCCAATGAATTATATTTTATACAATCGTGAAAAATAACACAACATGTCAAGTACATTAATATCTATCTTTTATTTTATTTTCTCGTATCTTATTAATAATGCTCATTTAACATGAAAAAGGAAATTCATAAAGACAATCAACGATGAGAATATATCTTGGAATGAGGAGCGTATTGTTAACACTTATCGGCTTAAATTTCTGGAATGGTTTAAGAACCATATGAAAGTTCTAAGTAGTAACGAAGAAAGGTAGAGGATGCAAAAATATTTTTCAGAAAGTCCGATATATATATCATATCCAATCATACAATAGATGTTGATTAATGGTTAGTGTTTTCATGGATAAAATCAAGTAGAAATTTAAGTATTCAGAATTATGGGGTAATGGTTCGTAGATCTTGTTATATAGACGATAGTTTCGAATACTACAAAATTCTAAAAGAAGCTTTGGAAGTAGACTACTATATTCTAGGACTTAACAAGATTTTCATATTTCTATGCGATTAGTATGACCCAAAAGATGGTGTAGTTATCGATAAAAGAAATAATGAGATTGATGTGATCACACGTAAATATATATAATGATATGAACCATTTGTCCTTGCTAGACAAGTGGATCAAGTATGTTATCTTTCTCAAGTTTCACGAAAAAAGAAAATTGTTGAATATTTAACATATATACATATAAACTTTCGAAGTTACACAAGTAAGGAGGAGAGTAGTGTGGATGAAGACACAGATGAAGCTTTTATACCTGATTACGATCGTGATAATATAACAGAAGCTATTCTCATTATTTATAATATTATATTAGCGGATAATATTGTAACAAATACTGATGTAATTTATGACGTGGATGATATAAACAAGGATCCGTTTACTGAGGGAAGTAATGTGGAAAATAATAATATGTCGCATTATTCGAGCAGTGAAGATTAATGTATAAACTTTGGTAAGATTTATAACTTCTTATGTTAAATTAAATCAATTTGTTTGATTATTTATTAAATTTCATCCATGTTTATTTATAGACATGGCTGGTTTTGGATGTGGAGGCTGACATGGATCTCAACGATCCAGTCGCGCATCCACTTCATAGTCCCCCTTACCTTCGACTCTCCTGACTTTTTCATGAACTCTTTCAGGCCAGATTATGACGTATTACCAGTCTTTTAGTGTTCCTCCATCTTAATCATACGAAGGAGTTTTTGGTGAGCCATCATCTTCATAGGTTCCCGAGCCATACCCTATAACTATTCCAGCACTTCCTTCTATAGATTCGACTTCTCCATCTTCTACACATCAAAGCGTTGGTGTGCATCTGAATGTACTGCCGACGGGAGGTCATTTTTCCGATTCGTATCACTTCTATAGATTTCAGCTGATGTGAGCTAATTATCAATAATAAATTATTTTTAATTGAAATTTTCATCCATATAAATATATGATATAATTCTCATTTTAGGTAGGAATTTTTTAAATAGTAATAAGGATTCTAAAGAAATAATGAATATTATTAAGGCACATACGACATGCGCAGATTTCTAGTGGTGTCGTATTCCCACCGTTGAACAAGAGAGGCTATTTGATTTGTTTTTGTAAGAATTTTAAACTCCAAAGTGTATAAATTCTTATATATTCGATTAACTGACATATTTTTATACTTTTTCAGGACAGGTATCATTTAGTTTCTGTTTTATGGAAGGAATTCTACCATCGAGCCTTTACCCTTATGATGGAGAAAAGAATGAGTGATATATTTTTTTAAGACCAGAAGGGACTCATATAGAAAGACATGTTTTGAGGAGTTGAAAGATTACCTTCGATTTGGTGCACCGAGGATATGTATTAATTTTTTTTATATTGGTTAAATTCTAAAAATTAAAATTTTATCTAAATTTATTATAATAATTTTTGTTGCAAATAGATTGGTTTTTGCGATTCTTTTGGTTATGATACTGAATTTGGGAGGAGATCGACGGTGGGTAGAGCGAACCGTTAGAAGTAAAAGATTAGATCGACAAATGGTTCTAAAAGACACAATCAAATCCGGGATGAGCTGGAAACTTTAAAAATATTATACATCAATTTCAATGTTGACTTCTAATATATGTATTCTTTATTCGTTGTATACATTTTTTAGGCTGCTAAGTTGGAAATAAAATCATCTATTCAAGAACGGGGAGTTAGGACACATATGCGAGGGAAAGACGGTGATTCTCACTGGTCTACTCCTGAGGCGGGAGAAGTTATGATTAGTTTTTTTGTTTGTTATAACTGATAAGCGGAATTATAAATCGTATTAGATATTTAATTTTCCTCCAATTTTCATTTCATAATCGATATATGGCCTAATGCTAAAAAGTGAGCAAGCATACATGAGGCCCAATGACCACTATTTGATAAAACTATAAGAAAACAAGTACAATGAAATAAAGTTTAAGTAATTAAATGTTTATGCAATGCTATATATTTGGTTATAAAATTTGATTATAGGTTTAGGAGGAGAGGATGTTGGTTTCGCCCAAGAAGCATACACTTTGTGGTCTTTCTCTTTATTATGTGGAGGAACACTGACACTCTTACTCTTTTTATGGATAACCATCATATTCATAGCCTCAATCGTCATAACAACCATCGTCATATATCAAGTCTCATATGGAAATGATGGTGGAACATGTGATCAAGCTGGAGGAAGATTTCATTGCATACATGTAAGAATACTAAGTATATTCTAAGTAGTCATGTTTCCTCTCTATTATCTTATATATAATATCCCAATAGATCACAAACGCCACTGGTGCATCAATAGGAGATTGAAGAAGAAGAGGACGAAGAAACATAATGCAAGGTACAAGGAAATGGAAAAGGAAAAAAATAAATCTAAGTTGAGTTTGATGTTGAAGATTTTTTTAGGAAAGAAGAAATGAATATTATGTTTTTTTTCTTAATAGTAGAATAGATAATGTCTACGATTTTGTGAACTTTTTATTGTGTTTAATGTGTATTATCTACGTACAATAATTTTAATTTTTGTAATGAATTTTTATTTGTTTCATGTCAAAAAAATATACCTGCTAGGTTTATTTATTTATTTATTAAATTTATGCAGAAATATAATAATTACATGGTCTGTCAATCACTTGATATCAAATTAATATCTCAGGTTTGATCTTCGACAATTCTTTTAAAAAAATGTAGTGGTTTAGAGCATGTATTACATGTTCGATGTGGCTTCAAAACACCAACGAACCTGTGCGAGCACATGTCCTCGTCCACTGCACCCACAAGTTCCCAAGTACGTGAATCCTGGATAATGGGCAAGCACATGGGGTGCTCATCCAAATTATCAAGTGACCACTAGAAGTTCATGTGTGCTCGCCTGCCCCAACATGCGTCTAGTCTAGTTGCGTGCACAAGTTGAGCGAGCACATATGCTCGCCCATCCCTTGGTTGAGCACATGGCAATTACTCGACGAGCACTGGGCAAGCCAAATCGTGCTCACCGATCCTGCATTTTTTGTAGTATGTGTGCTTGTATATATGATTTGCAACAACAAGAATCCGATATCATTTGCTATCTTATCTTTATAGTCAAAGATTCAACTTCTTTAATGGGATTTAAGTTGATTAAATGTTGACCGAACTTTTGACTATTAAGATAAAATAACAATTAATATCTAATTCTTTACAAAATTAACATATATGTAGATGATAAATCAAAGATTCAATCTATAAGATTGGATTTTTCGAAATCAAGTGATTCAATGCTATATGATTCGACGTCAAAAACACGACTGTGAAGGTATATAATAATCTCACGTGATACTGGAAACTTGAGTCCAATCCCAAGGAGATAGGCCGGTCAAGATTCTCCGTCGTCTTCTCCGAATGCACTCGAGAATTGTACAACGCCACATCCCTCACATACCACTTTCGTCAACTTCGACTATACCGACCTCTCCTGTGGACCCCTCCTCGACGTGGCGAGACTGCGAGTTTTGTCAGGTTCAACCCCTTCCAATTCGGGTGCTCTCTGTTCGAGAAGGAGAAGATGAAAAGAAGCGATCTTGATTTGAAGTGAAAAGTTGAATTGGGAGGGTCACGAGAAGGAGGGTATAGTAAGATCTGAAGTGGGTTGTGGTGGATTTGGTGAAGGGTCAATGCTGGGGAAGAAAACGAGGAACCTTGTCAGCCACCACCACATATCTTTCTTCGATATGCAGTTCGCTGATTCTAATGTGGCTTCTTTGTCTTGTATCCTGCAACCTGCCGGTCGAGAGTGTGCAGACGTATGAGGAGATTATGTTGAGTATGGGAATGACTGTGTCACTGATGACAGAGGTGGAATCATATGTTGTTAACATGAACATCAAGTTATACCATAAATAGTAATTTTTTGGATTCATACAAATCAATATAAATGCATTACTGATTAACAAGTTAACAAGCATGCATTTCTGAGTCGTAATCCAATTACAAAATGCACTGCATGAAGCACTCAAATCAATTATACATCATTTTAGGGCGAGATCCATGAAAGACAAAGCAATAAATCAATTGCGGCAAACAAAACGATAAAAAAATCAGAACAGAGATCACCGAAGCGTCCATTACAGACTGTCCTTTGAGAGGATATTGCTCTTATAATACAGGTGCGAAGGGTACTATTGATCCGCTCCCAAGATACGATGGCACACAATCATCGTCTGTGCAAACCAATGAGATCGTCCTCGAAAGTAACTCAGACAACTGTAGCCAAAAGAAGGAGAATCGCATCTCGTAGTTGTGGTGGAACAGAGAGCAAGAGACGACGAGAGAGTTTTCTTGCAAGTGAAGAAATGACCCCAGGGGAAGGGTATAAGAAGACCTAGGGCGCAGTTGTTCATCTTCCAAAAATACCCCCCAAAGGGTGCTTCTTCATGTTTTGAAATGATGGCTAGATTAGAGACATTGGAGGCTAGTCGAATTCCCTCATTGCGGTCGAATTATAATCAATCCGTAAAATTGATTTATTCGACTCGCTAATGAAACCTGCAACAAAAGCAAGGGTTTATATATCGGTTTCGGATATCGTATCGATACCCTATTGATACGAAATTTCGTCGAAATTTCGATGATATTTCGATGACATTTCTCCCATATCGACCACCATTTGTGAAGAAATGACTGAAACTACCCTCATATCGCCATTTCGCTTGAGATTTTGGTACCTTGTTGAAATTGAAATTTCGCCGAAATTTCGCGAATCTGAAACCATGAACAAAAGTATCTTGATCTGAGATCCAAACTAACTCTCCCGAGCCCGAGCCGGTGCTAGAAACGGAGTAGAGCGTGCATGCATGTGTGGTCATACAATCCTCCTATCTACTATTTCTACAAGAGCTTGGGGTGTGAACTCATATATAAGCCCACCAAAAATTAAGAAACACTAGATGTAGTACTAAACTTTACCCAAAAACTCACTTTGTTTCAAATTTGAGAATTCCAAACTTTTCCCCTAATGTCATTTGGTTTCTTAATTTAAATCAAATTATTTACCAATGAAATTGCATAGATTTATCAAATTAAAACCTAACTAAATTAGCTTTAAATACAACAGTCCTCCAAAAATTCGTCAATTTGAAAAGAGATTCAAAGAGAGTCAAAAGACATATTTCGGTTGCCAGACTTTGCTTTCAGTAAAGGTACCTTCCGATTTGAACATCTACCTGAGTTTACTACTTTCATTTTAAAAGCAACGAAGTGAACTGTGTCTTGAACTTCAGACCTTAGAGTTAAAGTATATGATAGAAACTACACGATATTGTTCTTGGTACAATCTTCAGAGTTGATGCTCTTAAAGGCCATGCATCCTTATCCTGTTTCATGAATGTATTCAAGAAAGACCCTCTTCCTTTAACTGCGGCCCACAGTAACACTCACATAGGTGGCGTTCTTCAAGGATGAATTGCTAACATCCTGCCCAAAAGCTTGAACCCATTCAGAGCCTACACTCTTCCTAAACTTGCAACTTAATTGGCACTTAGACTTCCAGGGATAAGACACTCATTGATGAATATGTGATTCATCACACTAAAAGTTGAAAATAGAGCTTCATTCCTGAGTAATTAGTTGCATTTCTTCTTTTATTTTGCATTATTCTCATACATATATTTTGAATTAATTTATACATTTTAGCATGGATATTTGCATTAAATAAGGAGCCAAATTCCCTTGTAAATATCACTTAAATATTCATCATATTTCTACTATATTTATTTATTTGTCACTAAGTCATAATTGAATAAAATCTACTCTATAGTGTACATATTACAAACACTAATAAAGGAAAAATATCAAAAAATACTAACTCGTAAACTTGACCAATAAAACCCAAACCCTAATTTGAAACTAAGAGCCTTAAAATGTGAATATCTCTCCCATACAATATCCTATGTACCCCTACTCACTTTTAAATTAATGTACGTCAATTACCTTCGAAACAAGATCAAATTCAAAAGAATCAGAGTTTGTATGTGAAACTTGGATTTTGGGCTCCTATTGTATATTGTACATATAATTCTTTATTTTATTTATTTTATCTTTTTGTTTTATTAAATACTAAAAATCTAAAGAGTTAGATTAATTTGCAAATATTTATCTTACATTTTTCGTATTTTTTTATTTTTATCGTATTTAAAAAAATCTGCATAAGAAAAAAATACGATATTTTATATCTATAGGATACCACCAAAAATAATTTTTGTACAAATGATTTATTTTGGTTTCGGACCCTTCATGAAAATTGTAGATCTCCTCGAGATTTCATGTTGATCACTTTTTAATTTGACCCCTTTTGTTATTTATTTTTTATTTTTCTTTACATTTAATTTGTGTTTTTTAGGTGCGATACGTGGCAGCTCCTGGAGCCACCACGTGTCACCCCTATTTTATTTTATTTTCATAATTTTATTTTATTTATTTTATTTATCTTTATTTTATTTTTTTATATATCTTTAATTTTATTTATTATTTTAATTTTTATTTATTTATTTACTTATTTATCATTATTATTTATTATTATTAATTTTGATTTAAGTATAATTTTTATTTTTTTACTTACCACGTGGACGCCCCTACGCATACCATGGTACCTCCCCCTTCTCTTTCCTCTTCATTCCACTCTTCTCTTTGGTTGCAACCGCCTGCGCGCTCGACCCATTCCCTCTCAACTGCAGCTCCATGCCTTGCGGCGCACGCTGTAGCTGCAACTGCCAGCACGAGCCCAACAACATCCTCCCTCTCCGTCTTGCCCGCTTGACCCACTCTCTCTCAACCACGTTCTTCATCTCCACACAACCCGCTCTCTCCCAACCTCCTTCAAAGAGACGAATGCTGACCTCCGTGCGCCACATCTGCCTTCCGATAGGAGAGCCTCCAGCCCGACACCTCGTCCAGGTGACAACTCGATGAGGATGGCCTTGAGAGATAACGAGCTTCACGATGAGATCCGTGGTCCCTCCGACCACGTCTTAGTGCTTTCGAGCACTGCACAGCTTTACTGCATTCGCCCGCAACTTAAGGCTGTGACATGAGCTACGTACCACCGTTCCACCCCAGGCGAACATCCTCAACCGCGCTTGCTCCTCTTCTTCCCTAATCTATATTCTTCCTCCTATACTCCATCTCTTAGATTTTTCTGTTATTTTCCTCTTCCTTCTTCTTCTGTTCTTCATCCACCTATCCCTCGATTTCCCTCTGCTCAAACACGCCACCATTTCCTGGTCATCATCCTCCATACACCAAACTTCTACATTCCTCGTCATGTCTCATCACAATAGCTTCCTTCCCACGAGTCGCAACACCCTTCATCACCTTCGAGCCCCTTCACAGGCGAGTCTGCCCTCCGTCTTCATCTCCCACGTGCAGCCGCCACTAGGCAGAGATGCCTCTCACCATCGCTTCCATCACCTTTACCTCCGATCCATCTCCGTCCACCATCGCCACCGATCTTCAGCCACACCATAACTCCAACACCATCACCCGCTTCACGTCCCTCCTGTCCTCATTGAGGACTCGCAAAAGCCCTACATTAATTTGTGTGGATTATTGAGTGTTTGAAATATCAATGTGTCATTTCATTGTAGGCATGTAATCGAAATCGATCAAGAAATAACCACAATTAATTTATTCAATTTTTAATCATCATGGTTTTATGTTTATTTTACCTGAGCAAGTCCCAAGGTCTAACTTAAGGAGGCAAATGAACAATCTAGAAGTATGTGTATCAAAGTTCGTGTACGGTTTTTGAAGCGGTATTTTTTTGGTATTTTTAATGCAATTTTGGAATGCAAAATGCAAATGTAGACAATTTTAGGGACTAAAATGCAATTTCAATCAAATAATGACCAAAAATTACAAAACTTGGCCAAAAGGTAAATAATGATGAAATGAAGCACTGTAATTTTTTTGGGATTTTCTGATACAAGATGAATATTTTATGAATTTATGAATGTAAACAAAGTAAATTTCAATAATTAATTATAATAAATATTAAACCTATTAATTTTCAATAATAAAATTATCCATTATCTATCACTAGGTGATTGATCTCAAAAAATCTTAAACATTAAAATATGAGATTTAATGCCTATTAAAAATTAAAGAATTAAATCTAGAAAATGATTTTTATAGAGCAAACCATGCATGCAAATGTAATTCTTTTTGGGCACAGTGTCAAATACAATTAATTCTATAATGTATGAAATTTTGGTAATTTTTCGAGCAGTGGTTAATTAACTATAAATCCTAAGCACGTATTGGGTAAAGTATGCCATTTTTAGCAAGAAAATTAAGTATTAATTAACCACAGTGAATAAAAAATATAAAGCATGTGCCAAAATGTAGAGAATTAATTATAGAACCTCATGCAATTTTTTGAATAATTAAAAGATGTGAAATTGTTGATCAAAATTCAAATGAAACACAAGGGTATGTTTGCAATTATAAAAAGTAGAATAAACAAGAAAAATGCAGAGAGAGGGGTATACATGTAATTACCGGCCCCACTGGGGGGTTGACTACAAAACTTCCAAGGGACACGTGCGCAACACGTGCCCTTGGTGGTGGTGGGTGTTTCTGTTAATTGGTGAGAATCCAGGGCTTTAGATGCAAATTTGCTGGTTGTACGCGTGTATCACGTGCACATGGATGCTTATGGAGATTAAGGGAATTTGGGGGTGATCTTTGCAAAATTCCCTCAAAGACACGTGCCACGCAAGCGGGGAGGGCCTCGGGCATTGTGCCCGATGCTTGGGCAGAGTACAGAGGAGGCACGATGGGGTTCTTGGGCGAAGGAGCAAGGTCGTTGACCACGACCGTGGGCAATGAAACTCCTGGCAATCGTCGATGAGCATAGTTGGAGTGGCGAAGGCGGAGGAGCCACGAGCGGTGACGGGGCTGAGGGCTCCTAGAGGTTGGAGTAATTGATGGCTGAGGCAGGTGTCTTGGCCGTTGGAGTATGTGAAGAAGCACGAAGCGATGGAGAGCATGAGTTGTCGATGAAGCGCCTAGAGGGGGTGGATCCCGACGATTTGCTCTTGGCTGGTGGTGATGAAGCACGGAGGAGGGAGGGCTGCTTCAGGTGGTTGCAAAGTGGTGGTTGGTGTCAAGGTGATAATTGAGCAGTGGAGAAAGGGTGGAGGATCATTGTTATGACGTAGTCTCAACGACTGAAGTCCAGTAGTGGCGGAGGAGGGCCGCGCAGCAGCAAGGACAACAAGCCTTGGATCTCGCTGCAGGTGGAGGTTCTCCGAGCTGTCACCACCGGAGATCACCTTCAAGAACTTAGGGCTATTGGCAGATACCGGAGAAAAAGGTTGATGGTGGTTGTTATATAGGTGGGTGAGGCAGCGAGATTGAGGGGATCCGTGGCTAATTGAAGGGAGATCAGATTGGCAATCTGATGGGGATTCAGAGATTGAAATCGATGAGGAGATTTGGGGGATTCGATTGGGGGGAGAAGATGGAAGAGGAAGGCGGTGTAGGCGATTGATTGATGAGGGGCGGCAACTACGAAATCGTGGGGAGGCGGCGGATTGAGGGCAACATCGACGAGAATTGGGGAGAAGACAGCACGTGCTGGGCACGTGCGGGATAGGCACGTGCGCAACACGTGCTTGGCTTTTGATTGATTTTTAATATAAAACAAATTATAAAGAGCTCAAAAATGGGTGACACGTGGCTGCTCCAAGAGCTGCCACGTGTCAGCCCCAGGAAATTCAGAAATCAAAATATGAAGAAAAATCTAGAGTAAATAGTAAACCACCTCGGATCAAAAATTTTTCTTCATAAAAGTTGCTCGTATTAACGAGATCTACAACTTTTATGAAGAGAACCCCAACCAAAATCGATCATTTGCACAAAGTGATATATTTGGGGTACGCCATGTACATAGAATACCTCGATTTTTTGAGATTTATAATTTTTTTTGTGATTTTTAAAAAAGATAAAAACTGTAAAAATATGATAAAACCAATTATAAATATTTAAACATTAATCTATTTTTTTGGATTTTTATTAGGTAAGAAAAAGAAGAAATAAAATAAAATACGAAAACTATAAGTTTTGTACAAACTGTTAGTGAAGATTCGAACTTAGTTAATTTCTTTGATTTTGGTCTTATTTTAGATTTGGATTTTTGTGCATTTTAATAAAACTTTTGTCAAAGAAACTAAATGAAAGAGAAATAAAATAAAATGAGTTAATTATGTAATAAAATAACAGGTCAAAATTAGGTAAAATACAAAAAGTTCAAAAGAGGCCCAAAACCCAACTTTCACATATGAGCTCCAATTCAATTTAACTTGGTCTTGATTTGAATGTAATTAAATGTACATTAGTTCAAAAGTGAGTAGGATCAAATCAGACAATGTATGAGGAAGATATCAACATTTTAGTCCGGAAATCATGCAATTACGTTTTGAGTTTTTGGTCCACTTATTTATGATAGTGATTTTTTTTGTATTTTTTTATCCTTGTTAGTCGTATGTACACAATGGAGGTGGTTTCAGGTCATTTAAATATATTATGAATTAATTAAAAATGGGGGAAGTTAGCTTATTTTACAGGTCAATTATGCTGGGATTTTTGGCTCCTTATTTTATGCAATTATGAGTGATAAAATGCAATTATTATTTATACATACATGAATGCTAATTATGCAATATAAAAGAAGAAATGCCAATGAATTTTGGGGATTTTAGCTTAACTAGTCATTTTTAGAGTGATGAATCTGAGATTCACCATCTCCCTATACTTAAATCATGCTCGTCCCCGAGCATCTAAAGATATGCAATGAAGTGAAATGAGATTAGGTTCCATATCATGACCCTGAGCAGAAGGTGAAAATGGAGCTAGACCCGACCTTTGGATTATTAGTTTGGCGGAACTTCTGTGAGACTTAGGGTTTTAAAATCAATAGCCTCCAAGTTCTACATATCATTGTCACAATTTCAGCTCAGAAGTCATCTTATATCAATCCTCCTCCCAAAGCATACCTCATGAACATTGAACAATCAACTCATCTGTGTGAAAGGTTTTAGCTCTTCCCATCTAGAATGCTAGACTGCCATGTAAACCTCCTCTCCAGTAACTCATCCTCGGGAGTCAGGTATTTCCTTCCAAGGTTTGTCATGCTGTGTTCACAATCAAAGAGGGAAAGAAATTAGAAGAAGGAGAAAAGAACTGGAGGGTGACCACTGTAGTCACCTCTCCTTGTGAAGCCGGCCAATTTAGCCAAGTCTCCACCAAGATCTGCAAGTTTTCTTGAAGCTTGGACCTTTTGGTCAAATATTTATTTGATATTGGCTTCTCTTTATGTTTGATTTTTCGGTAGTTTTGCATGGATCTTGTTGTGCCCCTACGGATATGGAATCTTTTTTTCCATACATTTTTTGGGGTCTTAGAAAAAATTGTGCCCAGTTGTCCCTCCCTTTTCTGAAGCTTTATTTCAACATGTACTCCGGTCATTAGATGTCCACGCTACCAGAAAAGAAACTCACACAATCTTCCAACACCCCGTCTGAGTTGAGCTAAGTGCATAGTGCGAGAGTATAAATTAATTCCCTATTCCATAGTCGTATCCAGAATGGACAGACCGGGTTAGACACCAAGAGTCAAACGCTGCACATTGTTATGTGGAACTCGAAGAATTAAGTCAAATACCTGAAGCTTCTAAAATCCTCTTTCTCGGTGAAGTTCCTTTGAAAATTAGGTGGATTAAGGTCAACTCCAGACCACTCTCGGTTTCTGTCATAACTCGGTTCAGGACCCAAGGGCTTTTCACAAATGCAAATGAATGTAATGCTGGATGAAGTGCATGTGTGTAAAATGCAGACACACATTTTTTTGACTTTTGTGATATTTTTTCTTTTGAGAGATTTTCTATGTATTTTTTTGTTTTTTAGTTTGACACAGTCAATATTAGTTGCAAAACTCTTTTTTAGTTATTACAAGTTAATTACCCACCCCGTAAATACATATAGACTTATGCGTAAGTACGAGCTATGGGTAAAATATATGCATAGTATATATAGACCCCCTTTACTTAGCAAGTGCTATGTCCTCAAAGCATAAGAAGCGTAGAGAAGACATAGCTTGGTCTAAGCGTAAGAGAGTGAAAAAAATCATACAAAAATAGAAGTCGGCCCGCCCACCCTATACTTAGACTGTGGACAATCTAAGTATAGAAGAAGAGTGAAACTGAGGTGGTCGGCAGATGTGAATGAGGAGAGTATAGATGGGTATTAGTTCCCCCTATACTTAGGCTCTGGTCAGCCTAAGTACGGAAGAGGGGTGGAAATGGAGCGATCTGAGAAGGAGTTGATGAGGAGAATGGTATAAACAGATGGCATCGGTCCCCCCCATACTTAGGCCTTGGCCTAAGTAGAGGAAGAAGATGTACAAGGAGACCGATGGGGTCGGGAGGGAGGGAGGGAGGGTAGCCGACGATTAAGGCGGTTTTTGGCCGATCTTTTTGTGAGCCTAAGGTGGGAGATCATAATGATAAGAAAAAGATGAATCATATGAGTCCAAACCATCATCAGTGTTATTTTCAGGGAAATCCTGCTGGAGATTAGATGAAGCTTATGAATCAAATGAAATCTACCCATCTTCAGAGTTATCCTTAGAGGAATAGTATTTGAAAGTAGAGGCACTCCAGATATTCTTATTCTTCAGTTGCTTCAGTTGTTTTCTCAGAATTTATTCCTTCTTGGGATCAAGCGATTCATCCTAAGATGATGAATACTCAGAAGCACCAATCTCAGTCAGCTGATAAGAAATTATTCAAGTATATTTAATGAGACTAGGAGAATCAACTTTGGATGAATAATAATGAGGAACAAGAGTCATCCAATGGGAATCAGTGTTTGGATCCTTACGTAGATAGGGTTTTAGAACTACCGAACTGACCTAACTCATGTAGATTACCTTGTCTGGACATGATGAGGAATCATCAGACGATTCCTTTTCTGGCATGTCAAAGGCGACTTTCTTTTTAGATGAAGGAGCAGCCATTTTATTTCCTGTTGTATGTGAATATGCTGGTCTTGGGAGTGAGGAGCTAACAATCGAGTCTCCAGATGAATAACCATTGAAATATTCCTCCTTTGTTAGTGCGTGTCCCGTGTATTTGTTCTTAGTTGTCTTAATGTTGGTGCACTCCTGAGTTTGATCGAGTTGGTCAATGTGTTCATATAAGATTCCAGCGGACTCAGGGTGAGCCCATGCATATGTTTCAGGATCATATAAGAAGTCATGTATACGATGTTTCATGGTGAGAGCAGTGGGAAATGGAACAGTGGAGAGAATCTCTGAACTAAAGGTTAGTGTACGTCCTGCATATTTGTTCACAATTGACTTGATGTTGGTGCATTCCTGTGTCAGGTTGATTTGATCAAAGTGGTCAGAGGAGATTTCGGCCGACTTAGGATGAGCCCATGCATATGTCTCAGGATCATATAAGAAGTCATGTATTTGATGTTCCATGGTGAGAGCAGTGGGAAATGGAACAGTGGGGAGAGTCTCTGAACCAATGGTCAGTTCAACATCTGCTATCTCTGGTGTAGCAGCGGGGTAGAGCTCTTCTATCGCTTGGTAGTTACGACTGTTGACGGCTTCGTGGGTCGCTTCCGACTATCTTGTTTCCTCAGAGACTAGATGAGATTGAAGTGCTCCCAATGTTGTAAAATTGATTTCCTGAGTCTCACATTCAATAATTACCTTAGCTAATGCCAAGAATGGCTTTCTGAGAATGATTGGAGACTGGGTGAATTATCTTGATGCTCAATATCAATGATCGTGAAGTCCACTTTAGTGGAACACCTTGGAATGTAACGATGACAGAAGTGGTTTTCCTCTCGGCTGCTTTATAGATCGATCTGCTAGTTGAACGATCTCTCTTATCTTCTTGATAGGTCCGAGTTTGAGCTTGTCAAATACAGAGGTCAAGAGGATATTGATTGGTAAGTCGTCATCGATTCGAGCATGGGTAAATGTTGTGTGTTTGATTCCATAGTCAAATTTGGGCAACCGCTTCACTCTGCGGCTCTTGGTGTTTTTCCTTATGATCAAAGAGGTGGCCATTGACAATATATGTCTTTCAGTCTTTGTTCTTGTCCTGCCTAACTTTTTATCATTAATTTGCTCATTACAAATCCTTTAAGGTTGGGGAAGTGTTCAATGGCCTAGATCAAAAGAAGGTTAAAAATCAATCTTTTCTCCTGTGCTTCCCTTAGAGCACGATCCAAATTCTTCAAATCCTCCTCACTTTCAATTTTTATGAATTTTTCTGGTTTTCTGATTTTTTGAGTGTTTTTAATATTTCAATTTTTTGGTATTTTTGTGTCTTGTGTAGATGAGTTGTTTTCCACAGATGAGGTGGAGCTTAGATATGCTGAGTCAGAATCATCCCTAAGAGAATAGTACGCAGAGATGTCGCTGCTAGAGTCATCCCTAGGGTGAACAAAGTTTATGGGTTTTTGAGTATTCTTGGGGTTTTCAACATTAGATCCAATCATTTTATCTTCCACTTCCATACCCGAGTCGGCATAAAATGAACTCAATCGATTCGCAAGATTTTAAATTTATCCTTAATTAAGTCACATATCTTAGTAATCCTCGAAATGTCATCTTTCAAAAAAATTTCATGATTGATCATGTGAGCAATCTGAGTGTTCTCTCATTTTTCAACTTGAGATCCAATTATTTCATCTTCCATGTTCATGTACGAGTTAGGAAAAGATCCTCTCAAAATATTCAGTATGTGATCATTATCTTCTGAACATTTCTCCTAAAATCATGGAAGGAGTATGTTTGATAGGAGAGGAACCATAGGTCTCATACTCAACATAGTGTGATTTAGGTAGGTACAATTGGTTTGAGTAGAGCAAGTTTTTGTGGTATTTAATCGGTCCCTTATATAGTGAAGTCGTCATATAGAGTTTATGTGTGTTAAAATCATTAGTCTAGTCTCCTGTATCCTGCCCGAAAGAATGATAAGCGGGATTTTCATAAAGAGTATGATCATTAGAGTCAATCCAGTGTATACGATCAGGATGTGTGGTTCTCTCCTTTCGGTTTGATCGGTCCATCGTGTCATTCCCTAGGTTCTAATCTGGATATGTATCTATGAAGTGTTGACCTATCCCAACATTTTGATGATGAGAGAATGTAGTCGGTTGAAATTATTGTTTAGACTGGCCATGGGTCTCAAAAGTCGTTCGATCTTCAAATGGTTTGGCGAGAACTCGAGAATAAGATGGATTAGTCCGAGATGAAATCTGATCATATGTAGAATCAGAATGGAGAGGTGGCCAATATGGAGAAGTGGGAACTTCAGTCAGATGATTGAATAAAGGATTGTCATATGAAGAACTGGTGACCTTGGTTGGTTGAATGTCTGTATGATCCGAATATAAAGGATTGTCTTTCATGGAGTAGATTGGATTTGTAGAGTGGAACACCTTTATTTGTGGGAGAGTCTCCCATAATTATTGGAGTATGACTGGTTGAAGGGAGTTTTGAGGATTTGGGTCTAACCGAGACAGATTCTTTTATTTGTGGGACCAATGTCTCGTCTTCTTCGAAGAAGGTAGATGAGTTGTCATGATAGATCTTGGTTGAAAATGTTCAAGTGTACATGATACTCAACAGTAGAAACCCAAAAATTTTAAATCAAGGAGGGAGAGTGATGTCACAAGTGTGCGGTTTTTGATCTTTGAATTCGGTTTATGCACACCAATGCAAACACAATACAAACTCCAGTTTCACCAACTCACAAAATGAAGCCGCAAGATTTTGGTAAATTATCTTTTCAAGTTTAGTTGGTGATAAATTCAATCTTGGAAAAGAATTAACGAGCTGTTAGGTGCCGAAAATTTTCTTAAAGACTGACCCGAATTCTTACAACTAGTTGCACCTACTTTATGCCAGTATGGGTGTAAGTACGGACCGTAAAATGACTACCCGTTACTTAAGGATGGAGCCTTATACAGTGTCCTTTAAACCACCCACTCTGCTAAGAAAATTCGGACCGTGTACCATCTACCCGTATTTCCTCACTAAGAAGTAGATAATCCTTTTTATAGAATCAGTAGTCTGAAAGAAGATTCGGAGTTGGGCTCTAACCTTAAGTGTCGTCTCTCTCTCACTCAGACAAATAAATCAATCCAAGGACGTGGTTGCTCTCCCGTAAAAATTCTTGATTTTATGAGTTAATTAAGGTAGGCCTTGTTTAGCAGTCCCAATTTTGTTGAGGTGATCATTGAAAAATTAGGTGAGCACAAATGCACATCTACCGTCCAGTCCAAATTTCCTTTAAAATTTACGTGACAAAAAAGGAGGGATAAATTCGGAAAAAGTCGATGCACGTGAAAATGATGATGTATGCTCAGATAGAATACTTATAGTGATTCCTTGTGATCTCCATGTGGAATGCAATGCAAAAATTTAAAATTTATTCTAAATGAATGCAAACCGAAAAAAACCACACCTAGCAGAAAGTTCTATTAGTTGGGAAGAATTGATTTGAATTTGACTAAGTTGAACGATCTAATGTGCGTCTCAATTAGTGTGAAGTGTGGTCCTAGGTTCTACGAGCACAATCAATAAAATTCTAGAAGCTCTGATAGCCGTATGTGCATGTCTAACCTACGAGCCACTCAAATCGGACCCCACCCTCATCAGAGAGTGAAACAGGCCACGCCATATCATAGAGAAAGTCTGAGGTCTTTTTTTACACTCGCGAGAGTCCAAATGGACACCGCTGTAAATGAGGAATTAATTACAAAAATTAAAATTGTAAGAAATAAATTCCTAGACTCTACGCTCTTTCAAGACTCGACTTGATCTTAATTTTTAATGCGGATTGGCGGTCGGTGAAGATGCGTCGGTTTCAAGGGAACCTCTTCACGGGCGCCATGTACCTCGCACGAAAAATAAGAGAGAGAGAGAGAGAGTGTGTGTGTACGAGAGAGTGACACAAAAATAATAAAAAATAAAATAAGAAAATAAATGCTGAAAATAAAATGAATGCATACAAAAATGGAAAATATACAGTGACACGTTCGAGAGTCAGACTACCCAAATGTGTGGAAAACATAGCACTAATTTTTTAGACAAAAAAAAGTCGTTTGCCTCCCCGACAACGACACCATCTAGCGAGTCACGAAAGCTCTATGTTAATTGATGTAAATTATTGAGTGTTTGAAATATCAATATGTTGTTTCGTTGTAGACGAGTAATTGTAATCGATCAATAAATAACCACAATTAATTTATTCAATTTTTAATTGTCATGGTTTTATGTTTATTTTATTTGGGCAAGTCCCAAGATTGAACTCAAGGAGGCAAAGGAACAACCTAGAATTATGTATATCAAAGTTCGTGCACGGTTTCGAGGTGGTATTTTTTTTGGTATTTTGAATGTAAAATGCAAATGTGACCAATTTTAGGGACTAAAAGGCAATTTCAATCAAACGATGTCCAAAAATTACAAAACTTGGTTAAGAGGTAAATAATGATGAAATAAATGCATTGTAATTTTTTTGGAATTTTCTTATGCAGGATGGATATTTTATGAGTTTATGAATGTAAATATAATAAATTTCAATAATTAGTTATAATAAATATTAAACCTATTTATTTTCAAAGAATAAAATTATCCAAGATCTATCACTATTGATCTCATAAAAATCCGAAACTTGGAAAATACAAGATTTACTACCTATTAAAAATTAAAGATTGAAATCTAGAAAAATATTTTTATAGAGCAAACCATGTAGGAAAATGCAATTCTTTTTGGTCACAATATCAAATACAATTAATTGTAGAATATATGAACTTTCAGTAATTTTTCGAGCAATGGTTAATTAACTCTAAATTCCTAAGCATGGATTGGGTAAAGTATGTAATTTTTTCACAAGAAAATTAAATATTAGTTAACCACAAAAAATATAAAGCATGCACCATAATGTAGAGAACTACTTGAAGAACATCGTGCATTTTTTAAATAATAAAAAGATGCAAAATTGTAGATCGAAATTCAAATGAAACACAAGGGTATGTCCGCAATTATAATAATTAGAATAAACTGGAAAAAAAGCAGAGAGGGGTTTACATGTAATTACCGACCCCGTTGGGGGGCTGACTGCAAAATTTCCAAGGGGCACTTGCGCAACACGTGATCTTGGTGGTGGGGTGTGTTTCTTTGAGTTGGTGAGAATCCATGACTTTAGATGCAAATTTGTCGGCCCCACGTGTGTATCACGTGCACATGGATGCTTCTGGAGATTGAGGGAATATGGGGGTGATCTTTGCAAAGTTCCCTCCCACGCACGTGCCATGCATGCAGGGAGGGCCTTGAGCCTTGTGCTCGGTGCCTGGGCGGAGTACAGAGGTGCGACAGGGTTCTTGGACGGAGGAGCAAGGACGTTGACCGAGGCCATGGGCGGTGAAACTCCTGGCAGTCGTCGATGAGCACAGTTGGCATGGCAAAGGCAGAGGAGCCGCGAGCGGTGACGGAGCTGAGGGCTCCTGGAGATTGGAGTAATTGATGGCTGAGGTAGGTGCTCGTGGCTGCTGGATTCTGTGAAGAAGCATGAAGCGACGGAGAGCACGAGCTGTCGATGAAGCGCCTAGAGGGGGTGGAGCCCGATGTTGCTCTTAGCTGGTGGTGATGAAGTATGGAGGAGGGAGGGCTGATTCAGGCGGTTGCAAATTGGTGGTTGGTATCGGGTAGATGATTGAGAAGTGGGGAAAGGGAGGAGGATGATTGTTGCAACGTAGGCTCAACGACCGAAGTCGGAGCGAGAGCAGTTGCAGCGTAGGAGGGCCACACTGAAGCAAGGCCAACGGGCCTTGGATCTCACCGCATGTGGAGGTTCTCTGGGATATTGATGGCACAAAGACCCAAGCTAATAAGGCAATCAGGTGTATCTAAATCGGTCGTCGCGACCTCAATCGCTCAGATGTGTCGATCAAGAAAAATGAACCACTAAATAAAGATAAAATCCATCAAACACGAAAGATAGCGGTCCTGCTATGTGATTAACCTGGTATAGCACCCAGGGTCGAACTCAAGGAGCACGGGTTGGCCGAGAGGCCTATGAAGTAGTAAAAATAAAGAAAATAAAGAAAGAAAATATTTTTAGTGGTTTTTAATTTTTTTTATATTTTTTTGGATTTTTAAGTAATTAAGACAATAAAGAAAACAAAGAAAAGCACACTTCAACAATTTATTTAAGGTACTAAAAATCAACCAAAAATTAAAACAAAAATGTTTTTATGTATTTTATATTTTTTAGTGTTTTTGGTGAATTTTTGGTAATTTTCTGATGTTTATTTGATTTTCTAAAAATCAGAAAGTGAAACAAACAGGGGGTACTGTCCAGCCGAGCAAAAAAGCCCTAGATAAAATATCTAAGGGCCCCAAAATGGCCTGGAGGTAATTTTCCTGTAAAGATGATAAAACAAGGAAAATTTAGGTACCAATTTTATTATTTTTGGATTTTTAATTTATTTATTAGAATTTTTATGGGTTTTTGAGTGTTTTTAAGTTTTTAGTGTTTTCCAGTAGTGAAAAATAGCCAAAATTGGCTAGGAAATCAAACTAAGCAAACTAAACAGTAGATCATTTTTATATAATTTTAAGTGAGTTTTTATCTTTTTTTGTGATTTTTCAAACTAGAGAGTGGCAAAAATAGATGTTTTTGAATTTTTAAAAATATCAAACAAAATAAAAAATGTCCTAAAAAATCCACAAAAATCCTACACCATGGCAGGAGCCATGTATCAAATTTTCGTTGGACTTGGAGGTGATTTGATATTTTGTTCAAAAATAAAGGAAGGGTACTGTGCATAGGGACCAAAGTGCAAATACCCAAAGTTCTGGGGGTCCTGGTGCAAAATACCCAGCAAAACACGCGCCACGTGCATGCCTGGGGTACTCAGGGACCTAAATGTAAGAAAAATAAGTCCCGAGGACTTATTGGTAACAGGTACCAAAAGTCCAGGGGGCTTACCTACAAATAACCCAAAATAAATCGCACATGCTCAAATAAACCACGCACAGGGGTATAAATGCAATTATCTAAAAACTTTTATTCATTTAATAACATCCAGAACTACAGGGTGGTCTACTGCAAATAAGCCAAACAAATCATGTGTCGATGCACGTGTCCACAACAAGCAGGGGTATAAATGCAAATATCTAAAGCTCAAGGTCCACTATGTAAATTACCCTAAAACTAAACAACTGATTTCAATATTTACAGGACTAAAACAAAATAAAACAAAGACAGGGGCCTAAGGGTAAATTACCCTTTTCTAAGCGGGGGCGTTGGATGCGCGCTACGTGGAGATCTGACGGCTGCGGATGGTGGGCGCTCCGGATCGTCTCTCCTCGGATCGAGCGGTGCTGGTGGCTCCCAGGATGGACGGCCAGGATTAAAACTGGAGCGAGGGGGAGGCGATCGACGACAACTGGAGGTCCTGGATGAACAGGTGGCCGGCGAACTTCGCCGGCCTCGTGGACGCGCTCCCGACCTCCTCTGCTGCGCCTAAGGATCGGAGATGCTCCGGCGTGTCTGTGCGCAGCTACTGATGCCCTCCGATGGTCTAGCCGAGCTCGGGTGAGCTCCGACGAGGGTGGCGGAGGTGAGGCTCCTGGTCTGAACGGCAAAAGGCCTCAGATGGCCTTTGTTGGACCTGCAAAGCAACCCAGAAGACTCGCGGGTCGAGGACAAAGTGCCTCGACCCGGTTAGGCGAGGTGGAGGTGGCTGGTGCGTCGGGACGACGAGCTCCGGCGAAGGGGGTGGACGGAGGAGCCCGGTTCCCAGCTCCTGTGCGAGCTAGGTTGAGTGAGTGGGTGGAGAAGGTGCGTCGGACGAAGGCGAACGTAATGGGCGATTCCGATGATCGAAGTGGGTAACAGGGTGGTCGGAATCAAAGAACGACGGCGGCGGTGCGATTTGGGGATAAACGAAAATCAAAGGAAATGGCTGAGCTAAATGGCTACCTGGATGAACGGAGAGACTGGGGATGAGCTGGGGATGCTCCTGGTCGTCGCCTCGAGGGTCGTCTCTGCCCGAGGCTCGGAGCTCGCGCTGGTGGCGGAGCTGCAGCGGCTACGTCGCTGGATCGATGGAATCCTCCTCCTCTCCTCGCTGCAACAGGCTCAGGCGCGAGCTGTCACCTCACACACTCTCTGGAGCTCACAGGAAAAGAAGGCAAATGGCCAAAGATGGAGAAAATGGGTGGCGGAGCTGGGTATTTAAGTGGGTGCAGGTCCGGCTAGGGCTGGTCGGGTAGGGCTGTGAGAAGCGCGGATCCCGATGTGGATACCCCGGCGAGGGTCTCGGATGCAAGAAGAAGAGATAGGACCCGGGGTTTGCGGAGATGGCGAGCGGATCGAGCGCGGAAAAAGAGGAGAAGTCGGGTCGGGCGCGAGATCCGCTGGAGAAGGAGGTCCGCGGAGGGAGTTGACCGGAGGTCAACATCTCCGTGGGCCAATGAGAAGCTGCCACGTGGAAAAGATTTGAAAAATCAATTATAAATAGTAAATGGCAGAATTATTAAAAAGTCAAAACATGAAATATTTTTGTTTTAATATTTTTTATTTTTTTGTGATTTTTAATTAATTTTTCAAAATAAAAATAAAGTACTTACACTATATAGCTATATATAGGTATTTGTACACTATAGGGTTTTTGATTTTTGATTTTTAAATATTATTTTTATACAATTTTATCCTTATTTTATATTTTATTTATTTATAGAATAAAATAAGGAATAAAAGAGTGTTTTTATTTAATTTTTATTATTTATTTACATAGGTAAAATAAATATATAGGTACATCTATATACATGGTATTTGTACAATGTGTTTTTGTATTTTTAATTTTTGCTATTTTTATTTTGTTTTTGTTTTAATTGTTTTTATTTTATTTATTTACACTATATAATAGAGACTATTTACAAAAAGTTTGGAAAATAATTTTATTTATTTACAAGGTTAACTAAATACATAGATGTGGTTTATGTACATGATGAAAGGTGTATTTTTGATCTTTTTGATTTTTAACTTTTTCTTTTGATTTTATACTTATAGATATATACAAGTATCTACAGGCATATTTTTGGTGAGGAAAATATTTTTATAATATTTACACCTGAGCCCCTATCTCCCTCTACTTTGGCTTTTATGCGGTCAGGCCCATGCTGAGCCCTCCCTTGGGTTAGGTTGCTCAATATTTATTCTAAGTATTTCCCTCTTTTTCTTTTTAATCTTTATTCTTTTATTTTTACACAAAAACATGCTAATTATAGGTTTTTACACAATGCATGCTTTTGGTAATTATTTGTATTTACATATATCTACATGCATTTGCAAAGGTTTTTGTAGCTAAAATATAAGAATAAAGAGTGATGAATGGTTATTCATCACCCCTATACTTAACTTTTCTAGTCCCTTAGCAAACACTTATTTGAAAAAGAAGTGAAAAAGAAAATAAGAAAAAGAAAAAGAGGATGTGCATGGATCAAGGTTGATTATTAAACTTGCCTTCATTAAATTGGGGTATGGAGCTCGATCAGATCTTTGGATTATTAATGTGTCGGAACCTTATTTAGACTTAAGCTTAAAACTCAACAGCCTCTAAGTTCCACTAATCTATAACCAAGACTCCTCAATGCTCCAGATCAGAACAAGTCATCAATCACAAACCCTGAAGACCATGAATCTTTTCTTGTTCTGTGAATGTGAAGTCTAAGCTCTCCACCTCAGAAATGGCAACTTGACAACCCTCCCCAACAAGGTAACTCTATGACCTCAATCTGGCCACTCTTTCCTCGAGGAGCGGGGTATTCCCTTCTAAGTTCAAGTTCAACCGGCTCAAGAGGAGGAGGAAGAAGAGAATGGGTCAAGGCCAGTGTAGCCAAGTACCCTTGGGAGCTTGACCAGTGTAGCCAAGTCTCCCTGCTGCAAGCTACAACAGGTGGAACATGAAACCAAGCTTTGCTTATTGAACTCTATATACATACTCCGGTGGGATTATCATTTTCTATCAGACCCACCACTTTTTTGGAGTTATTTTCTTTTTGCACATTTTTTTTAAGTGCATCTATACAACATATACATGTGCAGCATATATACAAGGAGTTTTTCCTCTTGAGCCAATAGACTATCCCTCTTTTGAAGCTTTATTGCAACCCACAACTCCCGTCGTTAGACCTCATGGCAACCAGACCAAGTTGAGACGCACTTCCTTCACTAAAAGAAGAAGAGAGGTTCCGCCTAGAAGTACTACCCTCATATGCTACCCCAAGTCAAGGAAGACTGCCTCCTCACCACCTCATCCGTAGAGAGCTTGGTGCATAGTGCTGGTGTCCAAGTAAAGCCATTGTCTATATGAGTCATGTGTTGTTGTTAAGTGCTCTACTTAGGCTCATTGAGATGACATGTGATCATAGCCTAGTGGACTCAAAGAATTAAGTCACCATGGACCTGAAAAGCCTTAAACCTAAGCCCTATAAGGTTCCTCTTAGAAATTAGGTGGATTAAGATCTTAATCAAGCTCCATTTCTCAATTTGATTCCAGGCTAGTTTAAATGTCAACTATTATCCAGAAAAACTATATACATATGTACAAGAGATGCTTATTTACACAAATTTTATAATCATGCAAAATTTTTGAAAAATGTTTTGAAATCATGAAGTGGATGATGCATGAAGTGCAAGTTTTGCAAAAAGATATTTACACACATTTACACAAGATTTTTGCAAACTTTTGATTTTCAAAATATTTTGGAAAAATTTTGTACTATATACATAATTTTGATACAAAAATATTTACACAAGCTTTACACAAAAGATTTTTGAAATCATTTTTACAAAAATAATTTGTACACTAGCTATTTATGTGCAAATAAAAGAATATTATGTACATGAAAATTTTTATTTTTTGTGATTTTTAGCCATTTTATTTATAAACACACTCACATAAAGTACGAGTTATGGCTAAAGTATATATGAAATATATACACCCCCCCATACTTAGCTCGAACGATGTCCTCAGAGTCAAGAGCGATGAAGAAGACATAACTCGTACCAGGTATAGGGAAGTGAAAAGAAAGGCAATATACAAAGAACAAGAAGAAAATAGAAAAAGTCAAAAGGGTCTCGGGTCTTCCCCCTATACTTAGGATCAAATAATCCTAAGTATAGCAGGCTGTACACAACGGGAAAACCGAGTGGAGAATGTACAGGGTCTACCCCCCTATACTTAGGGTGAAATATCCCTAAGTATAGGCAACAAAAACAGGGGTAGACATAAACAAAAGAAATACCCAAATGGTCTCACATCCCCCCTATACTTAGGGTAAAGTACACCCTAAGTATAGCATAATCACAGGATGCAGAAAGGGATGTGGGACTAAAGAATGTAGCGATATGGACATCTGGATCTATGCAAGGCGGAAGATCAGTGAAACTCAGGCGTGAGATGCATTAGATGTGAGTCAAAGACCACATCTCACGCAAAATGAATAGGGGCAAGATCAGCGACCCGCGGCTCATGATCTAGAAATGGCTTGAGCCGCTGGCCGTTCACTCGAAAGGTAGTCTCAGATATGTCAATGCTACCGTTGTCGTGTACCTTTCTAACCAAGTAGGGTCCCTTCCATTTGCTCTGTAGCTTCCCTGGAAATAATCGTAGCCTCGCATCAAACAACCATACTCTCTGTCCAATCTCAAAATGCTTGTGGCTGATATGAGAATCATGCCACTCTTTCACTTTCTCCTTATAATGTAGGCTGTTTGAGAAAGCTGAATCTCTGAGCTCCTCCAGGGCAGCTAACTCTGCCCTCCTCTGGTCTCCCATACCATCTGGATCCATAAGAATATCTGTGACTGCCCAAAGTGACTTGTGCCTCAGCTCAACAGGTAAATGGCACGGCTTGCCATATACGAGGCGAAAGGGAGATGTGCCCAATGGTGTCTTGAAAGACGTCCTATATGCCCACAAGACCGAGTCCAAAAGCTGTGACCAATCCTTTCGGTCAGGGCGGACGACTTTTTGCAGTATAGTCTTAATCTCCCTATTCGACACCTCGGCTAGACCATTCGTCTGTGGATGGTAAGGTGTGGCAACACGATGGTCTATACCGAACTCGCTAGCAAGGGCCTTTACCTGGTCGTTGATGAAGTGAGATCCCCCATCAGAAATCAGAACTCGTGGAACCCCGAACCGCGTGATGATATGCTTCCTCAAAAATATGCAAACTGTCCTCGCTCGGGCGGGGATAGCCTCCACCCAACGACTAAAATAATCTACGGCCAACAGAATGTACTCAAATCCCTGACTCTTAGGGAATGGACCCATGAAATCGATGCTCCATGCGTCAAAAACCTCACAGAAGTGAATGGGCTGCATCGACATCATATCACGCTGTCCACAAGTGCCCATCCTCTGACAGTCAGTACACCTCTTCACGAACTCATCTGAGTCCTTGAAGAGGGTAGGCCACCACAAGCCGGATTGGAGCACTTTCTGTGCCGTTCTCCTCCCAGAATGATGTCCTCCTGCCTCAAGCTTGTGGCAGTAAGTGAGGACGCTATGGTGTTCCTCCTGAGGAATACACCGACGCTAGACGCTATCCCCTCCTTCGTGGTAAAGGATGGGATCCTCCCAATGGTAGGACTTGGCCTTCACGAGGAAGGTCTCAAGCCTCTGTCTGGGCCAATCTTGTGGGACTTTCCCAGCAACGAGAAAGTTCACAATATCGGCATACCATGGGAGTGAGGCGATAGCAAGAATCGCCTCATCTGGGAAGGTATCTCGGATAGGATCAATCTGCTCAGACTCCTCAGGCTGCTCTAAACGGGAGAGATGATCCGCCACCACATTCTTGACTCCAGGCTTATCCTTGATCTCAATGTCGAACTCCTGGAGTAGTAGGATCCATCTAGTCAGTCTGGCCTTGGCATCCTTCTTTGCCATGAGGTACCTGATGGCGGTGTGATCTGTGTACAAAGTCACTCTAGATCCAATGATATACGATCTGAACTTATCTAGGGCGAACACTACGGCTAGCATCTCCTTCTCTGTGACCGTGTAATTCCGCTAGGCAGAATCCAATGTGCGGCTAGCGTAGTGAATGGCAAATGGAACTCCATCCCTCCTCTGTCCCAGCACTGCCCCTACGGCAAAATCGGAGGCATCCGTCATGATCTCGAATGGGAGAGACCAATCAGGCGGCTGGAGGACAGGAGCCTCAATGACACACTGCTGGAGAGTCGCAAAGGACGAAAGACACTTGTCATCGACAAGGAACTCGGTGTCTTTCATCAAGAGGTCAGTCAACGACCGGGCAATCCTGCTAAAATCCTGAATAAATCTCCTGTAAAATCCAACGTGCCCCAGAAATGACCGTAGCTGCCTCAAATTGGACGGCGGTGCGAGTTTTCTAATGACATCCACCTTGGCCGGATCAACCTCCATGCCCCTGTTGGAGATGATGTGGCCAAGCACCGTCCCTTGAGTCACCATGAAGTGACTCTTCTCCCAAGATAAAACCAAATGATACTCGATACATCGCTGGAGTACTCGGTCTAGGCAGTCAAGACAGGAGTCGAATCCGTCGCCGTAGACCGAGAAATCGTCCATGAAGACCTCCAAACACTCCCCTACAATGTCCGAAAAGATCGACAACATGCACCTCTGAAAAGTCGCAGGGGCATTGCATAGCCCAAATGGCATGCGTCGAAAAGCATATGTGCCGAAGGGACACGTAAAGGTGGTCTTCTCCTGATCCTCAGGAGCGATGGCCACTTGGTTGTAGCCCGAGTACCCATCCATGAAGCAATAATGGCTCTTCCCTGCCAGTCTCTCAATGATCTGGTCAATAAAAGGCAGGGGGAAATGGTCCTTCTTGGTGGCCTGGTTGAGTCTCCTGTAGTCAACACAGACCCTCCAAGAGGTGGGTACTCATGTAGCAATCTCCTCTCCCGACTCACTGATCACAGTCGTGATGCCCATCTTCTTGGGCACCACATGCAAGGGGCTAACCCACTTGGAGTCGGAAATGGGATAAATAAAATATGCACTCCACCATTTCGATATTTCCTTCATCACGACCTCTCTCTGGTTGGGGTTCAGTCGCCGCTGGAACTCACGCGACGGCTTCGCCCCCTCCTCGAGATAGATATGGTGGGAGCACACTGATGGACTAATCCCATGGAGATCTTCTACGCTCCATCCGATTGCCTTGCGGTTCTTTTCAAGAACCCCCATCAAACGAGATTCCTGCTCTCCAGTCAGATCGACGGAGATGATGACTGGGTACATCTCTGGCTCGCCTACAAGGAATCGATACTTCAGCGAAGTAGGGAGCGGCTTCAGCTCTGGAATGCTGTGTGCTGGCAAATCTGGCTGCGGAAGGAAATGAGTGAATGCTGCTAAGTCTGCCAAATCTGCCTGGGAGAATAAAAGCGAACTCTCGCAAACTGTATCGGGAGAAGGCTGCTCAACTGTGCTGTCTCTGATCTGCTCTGCATCTACCTCCTCCTCATCTGTTGGCTCAGGGGGACTCAGGTCTGGCATCTGATCATAGCAATCTGCCCAATCAGACTCTGAATCCGAGGGATCTGTATCAACCGTGGTGGCATCAGTACCACCGTAAGGCAAGGTGGCCTCAGCACCACCATCACTGAAATCTGTGTCGCGATCAAGGACCGGCTCTGCTGCCTCAATGGTATCCTGAACCAGGACTGTGCTCTCCAGACTCTCCTCTGCTATCATCTCGGCATCAGCTGTATCTGAAAATGAGAGGATGGCCTATGCTGCAGGATCTGCCCATGCTGCCTCGTCGTCTGTGATCACAAAATCACAGTCCTGGTGGATGTCTGGCTCTGCGTCTGTCAGCTGCACTGAATCGGTGCTAGCCTCTGAGCGTGCTCTCTCTCTAGCTCTGTAGTCCTCGACCGTCTCTATTTGTATACTCTCGCCCTCGACGCGAAAGTACACCTTCCCGCTGTCATGATCAGTCACCGCTTTGGCTGTGGCCAAGAACGGACGACCGAGGATGATGGGGGTATCGATCACTGAATCAGGGATATCCATGTCCAACACTACGAAGTCCACGGGGAATTTCAGGCCCTGAATCGTGACGATAACGTCTCGTAACAACCCCTTCGGCCTCTTGACAGATCGATCAGCAAACTGAAGGACTGTCCTGCTCTATCGGAGAGTGCCCAACACGAAGCGGTCGAGAAGGGCTGTCGGAAGAAGGTTGATCGACGATCCGCTATCTAATAAAGTACGGTCGAACCTCTGCTCACTGATCTGGCATCTGACATACGGGGCCCCTGAATCTGGCCTCTTGGCTGGCAGACGGTTCTGGATCGCAAAATACGTGGCTTTTGTCAGCACATGAATCTCTGAAGTGTGGTTCCTCCTCCTCCTGACTGTGGTCCTATCTCTCAAAGATCGCTGAAGAAGGGGGATGTGCTGCAAAGCCTCCTGGAGGGTCAGCTGGATGTGGAATCTATCGATCATGCTCTGACTGAACTCCTCCTGCTCTCTCTTTTTTGGATCATTTTCTTTTTTCTTCCTCTTCCCCATCTGAAGGGCTCTAGGGAAGGGGATCACAGGGTCCTTCGCAGATGAAGGACTAGGAAAAGGCCTAGACGGCTCGACGGCCGGATCCACACATACATCACTCACCACAGTGGGACCAGAGTAAACTAAACCTTTTCCTTTATTCAAAACAGAGTTCTGAGATACATGAATGCGAGGAAAGACAACATCTCTATCAACACAAACACCGGTGGCCTCAGTACCACCTAGGGCTGGCTCTGCTGCTGCTGCTGCTGGACGTCTTGCGGCATCAGTACCGCGGGCTGGCTCGGCTAAACGGGTGGCGTCAGTACCACCTCCTCGATCTGGTGAAGTGGCGGCCTCAGTACCTCTTGGTGGCATCAGTGCCACCATCGTCATCTGGAGCGGCCTCAGTACCGCTCTCTTTCTCCTCAGGTGGCGCCTCGGAAGTATCCTCGTGGGGAAGCTCAGATGAGGCGCCGCCGCCTGCTGGTGTCCTACCGCTCCTAAGAGTAACAAAATCAGCATCAAATAGATCCGAAGATGTATCATCAAATGGGTCACTAGGAGTGGCATGATCAGTAGAAACTACCTGCTCAGACTTCCTCTTGAGGTTGTTCGGGTTCGGCTCGATCTGTGCAGGAATGGCGGCCTTCCCTCTCACCAGGTCCCGCATCTCCTGGCGGAACTTGTCCATCTCCCGTCTAAATGTGGCCTGCTGATCCGTGAGGAGGCGGGCGACGTCATCCAAGGCGGGGCTCTCATGGGAGCCCGACGGGTAGCCTCTCTGGTGCTGAGGCTGCTGGAACTGCTAGTGGTGCTGTTGAGAGGGGTAGGAAGAGGGATGCTGCTGGTATGCTGGGTGAGCCTGCTGCTCACGTCTCCACGACTGTCCCTGCTGCTGATAGGGACGAGGACCGAAGGACGACTGCTGGTGTGACTGGTAGGCTGGGGGCTGCTGCTGCGGCTGGTGATCCCTCTGCTGGCCATACTTCCCTCCCTGACCGGGTGGCTGCTGCTGGGGCTGGGTACCTCCATTCCCCCACCTGAATCCGGGATGGTCTCGTCGGATTCCAGGCTGGGGGCGGTCATACCAAATCCCGTTGACATCCATCAACGGCTCTGCATCGTAGGGGGATGGCGGGAGTACTGCCAGAGGCTGATCCGGCTGGTAGACCACTATCTGCATGTCTGGAGATGGTGGGGACTGGTAGGTGGGCTGCGGCTGCTGGTACGGCTCCGCCTGTACAAGATGAACCTGTCTAGGCTGCTGTAGGGAGCTGGAGCGCTGGGACGAGCTGCTGCTGCTGCCGGAGTCGCCTCGCGACTGAAGACGGGGCTGTGAAGCCGTCTGTGCCTTATGAAGACACATGAGCTGGGTCTTCATGTCGCTCAGAGTCTGTGCCATCTGATCCATCTACGCGATGCTCTGGCACTGCTTTTTCTCTATCAGCTCCATGCGGTCCAACTTCTCGCTGATGATCCCCATGTCCGCAGCGGACGACTCTGCCTGTGCTGCTGCGACTGCGGACAAACTGGAAGGACCTGCATCGACCCGTGCTATCCGCTGGTACTGCACGGGTCCTGGCTGCTGTGGCTGGGGTCTCCCCTGAGTGTACAACCGGGTCTGGGACATCACCATATAATTCTCAGCCATCTCCTCGAAGATGGCCCAGACCTGGTCGTGGTCCTTGGCGAAATAGGACCCGCCACAAGAAGCATTCACTAGGCCCTGAAGCTCTGGTGTCAACCCGCTGAAGAAGCTTTGCACAAGGTTTGGCTTCGTGATGTCGTGGTGAGGGCATCTATCCGTGAGCTCTCTAAACCTCTCCCATGCCTCGTGAAACTGCTCATTGGGGAGCATGGAGAAGTTGCTGATCAGGGCCCTCGCTGCATTCGTCCGCCCAAGTGGATAGTACTTGTTCAAGTACTCGGTGCGGAGCTGCTCCCAGGTGTAGACGAACTTCCCCAGATGCTTCAGCCAGGTGGCTGCTCTGTCTGCTAGTGAGAAGGGGAATGCAATCATCCGAATCGTATCCTGTTCCACATGGCGGTCGTGGACAGTACTGCAAATCATCAGGAACTCCTGGAGGTGGAGATGGGGCTCCTCGGTGGCAAGCTCGTGAAAACGGGGAAGCATCTGCAGGGTGTTCGGGGGAAACTTGAAGTCCCCCACGATAGCAGGTACCACCACCCAATGGTGCATCAGTGTAGATCCGGGGTTGTGCAACTCCCGCATTGGTCTCGGTGGTCCTCCTGCCGCGGCGGCTGCCGCTGCGGCGGCTGCTGCTGCTGCTGCTGCTGCGGCCCGTGCCTCTGCATCTGGTCCGTCCTCAGGCTCGCTTTGATCTCTCTCTGCTCTGAGGCGCTCCAACTCTCTCCTCATCTCAATCATGAACGCTCCCTGATTGCGTAACTGCTGCTGAACTGTCTCTAATGAGGCGATCAAGGTGGAGTTGATCGCTCCCTGATCCATCACGATGTGCTCGGTCTGACGGGAACGATCCTCGGAACTGCCGGCCATGACGTCTGCTGCAAAATCAAATGAGCCCAACTCAAGTGCTGTCAAATCTATCGATCTCTCCTCGGGCTCATGTCTCTCAGGTCTGAAAGAAAGGGGGTCGAGGGGGAACAGGGTGGAGTCGTACTCGGGCTCGGAGAGCTGGTCTCGGCTCTCGCGGGCCAACCTAGATGATTGGGTAGACGTGCTCGGAAGCGGTGCAGCTAGAGGCTGCCTAAGGGAGCGTCTACCCATCATCTTGATCTGGCGAGTAGGGCGGATGAGATCTGGAGAAACTATGATCACAAAACAAACCCCCGGTTCACCAATGCGACGCGAGCTGAAGACCGTGAAAGTTCGGTCAAATTATCTTGTCAATTTTATTAGGTGAACACACAAAATATCAGAGCGCTTACGTGACCTATTAGGATACCCGATGCTATCCCAACCGACTGGCCCGCACAGAAGAGTCGGTAATCAGTCGGGACTAGCACCGGAGGGCTCTACCTAAGGTGCGGGTCACTCTCTCGCGCATCCAAACCATACAATGAGGAGGTTGCTCTCCCCAAGACAAAATTTTTAGGGTGAGCGTCTTTTAAGATCAATAGAGTTAACCAGTCCCAGTTTTATGGTTTTTCTTTTTAATATTTTTCAAATCAAAACAGAAGGCCTGACGAATTTTTCGGTTCTCCTGGTTATTAAGTCCAAAACAGGGGGGAGAAGTCGAAAAAGCCGATGCGCGATAAAATCAATGATGCATGCTGAGTAAGAAATGCGTACCTTGTCTCCAGCACTCTACATGCAAGTGATCCGCGCAGAATTGAAAGACTGAAAATAAACTACCTATATGATGCAACAGGAAAGCCGAGTCCTAGATGAGCAATTTCTAGCGCAAGAACCGTCCAACCAGTCACCGACCTCCAAGCCAAAGAGTCCGGTCTTGGCCCGTCCCTCCTCTGTCCGACAAATCGGGGGTAGGAGAAAGCGCTTTACAGGACGGGCTACGGCACGTAGGCTACGAAGGAGATGAGACGGTTATTTTTATTAATTGATTATTAGTAGGTCCAATTAACGTTCTATAGGAACAGGCAAGCAGTTAGGTGTGGGGATCCTACTAATTACGGCACAAGCAATAGAAATTCCTAAGTCTAGGGGCTCGAGAAAAAACCGCGTAAACACCGGAAAAGGCAGTAAAAAAAATAAAAGAAAACCAAAACCGCGTAAAACCGCGAAAGTCCTAAGGGTCCCCCGAGCACACCGGTGCTCGGCGAAATAGACCCGCTAAGTCTCAAGCAAGCTCCACAAGTGTCCAAGTGTCTCTGAGAGTGTCCTGTATTATTACAATAATAATGCAATAAAAATAAAAGTTCCTCTCCCACTCAACTCTCTCTCACTCTCTCCTGCGGCTCCGTACAGAAGGGAGCCACCTCCGAATCCCGTGGTTGCATCGGCTTCTCGAAATCAGCCGCCTCGGTCCTCGGGCCCTCGCAAGAGAAAACAGAGTGGTCAGACCAATAAAAATAAGCAAATAATACGAAGAAAAATAAAATGAAAGAAAATGAGGATATATATGCAAAAATGCAAAATAAAATAATCACTCAAAAGAAAACAAAAATAAAAACAAAAGAAAAGAAGATAAAAGAAAATAAAACAAAAATAAAATATGAACAAAAGCCGCGAAAAGCCGCGAGCTCTGAAAGAGCTGCGAAAAGCCGCGAAAACAAAAACGAAAATCAAAATAAAACTACTAAGCCGTGCTCCCCGGCAACGGCGCCATTCTGATGGCATAAAGACCCGAGCGACTAAGGCAATCAGGTGTATCTAAATCGGTCGTCGCGACCTCAATCGCTCAGATGTGTCGATCAAGAAAAATGAACCACTAAATAAAGATAAAATCCATCAAACACGAAAGATAGCGGTCCTGCTATGTGATTAACCTGGTATAGCACCCAGGGTCGAACTCAAGGAGCACGGGTTGGCCGAGAGGCCTACGAAGTAGTAAAAATAAAGAAAATAAAGAAAGAAAATATTTTTAGTGGTTTTTAATTATTTTTATATATTTTTTGGATTTTTAAGTAATTAAGACAATAAAGAAAATAAAGAAAAGCACACTTCAACAATTTATTTAAGGTACTAAAAATCAACCAAAAATTAAAACAAAAATGTTTTTATGTATTTTATATTTTTTAGTGTTTTGGTGAATTTTTGGTAATTTTCTGATGTTTATTTGATTTTCTAAAAATCAGAAAGTGAAACAAACAGGGGGTACTGTCCAACCGAGCCAAAAAGCCCTAGATAAAATATCTAAGGGTCCCAAAATGGCCTGGAGGTAATTTTTCTGTAAAGATGATAAAACAAGGAAAATTTAGGTACCAGATTTTTTATTTTTGGATTTTTAATTTGTTTATTAGAAATTTTATGGGTTTTTGAGTGTTTTTAAGTTTTTAGTGTTTTCCAGTAGTGAAAAATAGCCAAAATTGGCTAGAAAATCAAACTAAGCAAACTAAACAGTAGATCATTTTTATAGAATTTTTAAGTGAGTTTTTATCTTTTTTTGTGATTTTTCAAACTAGACAGTGGCAAAAATAGATGTTTTTGAATTTTTAAAAATATCAAACAAAATAAAAAATGTCCTCAAAAATCCACAAAAATCCTACACCATGGCAGAAGCCATGTGTCAAATTTTCGTTGGATTTGGAGGTGATTTGATATTTTATTCAAAAATAAAGGAAGGGTACTGTGCACAGGGACCAAAGTGCAAATACCCAAAGTTCTGGGGGTCCTGGTGCAAAATACCCAGCAAAACACGTGCCACGCGCGTGCCTGGGGCACTCAGGGACCTAAATGTAAGAAAAATAAGTCCTAAGGACTTATTGGTAACAGGTACCAAAAGTCCAGGGGGCTTACCTGCAAATAACCCAAAATAAATCGCACATGCTCAAATAAACCACGCACAGGGGTATAAATGCAATTATCTAAAAACTTTCATTCATTTAATAACATCCAGAACTACAGGGTGGTCTACTGCAAATAACCCAAACAAATCACGTGTCGATGCACGTGTCCACAGCAGGCAGGGGTATAAATGCAAATATCTAAAGCTCAAGGTCCACTATGTAAATTACCCTAAAACTAAACAACTGATTTCAATATTTACAGGACTAAAATGAAATAAAATAAAGACAGGGGCCTAAGGGTAAATTACCCTTTATTAAGCGGGGGCGTTGGATGCGCGCCACGTGGAGATCTGACGACTGCGGATGGTGGGCGCTCCGGATCGTCTCTCCTCGGATTGAGCGGTGCTGGTGGCTCCCAGGATGGATGGCCAGGATCAAAACTGGAGCGAGGGGGAGGCGATCGACGACAACTGGAGGTCCTGGATGAACAGGTGGCCGGCAAACTTCGCCGGCCTCGTGGACGCGCTCCCGACCTCCTCTGCTGCGCCTAAGGATCGGAGAAGCTCCGGCGTGTCTGTGCGCAGCTACTGATGCCCTCCGATGGTCCAGCCGAGCTTGGGTGAGCTCCGGCGAGGGCGGCGGAGGTGAGGCTCCTGGTCTGAACGGCAAAAGGCCTCAGATGGCCTTTGTTGGACCTGTAAAGCAACCCAGAAGACTCGCGGGTCGAGGGCAAAGTGCCTCGACCCGGTTAGGCGAGGTGGAGGTGGCTGGTGCGTCAGGACGGCGAGCTCCGGCGAAGGGGGTGGACGGAGGAGCTCGGTTCCCAGCTCCTGTGCGAGCTGGGTTGAGTGAGTGGGTGGAGAAGGTGCGTTGGACGAAGGCGAACGTAATGGGCGATTCCGATGATCGAAGTGGGTAACGGGGTGGTCTGAATCAAAGAACGACGGCAGCGGTGCGATTTGGGGATAAACGAAAATCAAAGGAAATGGCGGAGCTAAATGGCTACCTGGATGAACGGAGAGACTGGGGATGAGCTGGGGATGCTCCTGGTCGTCGCCTCGAGGGTCGTCTCTGCCCGAGGCTCGGAGCTCGCGCTGGTAGCGGAGCTGCGGCGGCTACGTCGCCGGATCAATGGAATCCTCCTCCTCTCCTCGCTGCAACAGGCTCAGGCGCGAGCTGTCACCTCACACACTCTCTGGAGCTCACAGGAGAAGAAGGCGAATGGCCAAAGATGGAGAAAATGGGTGGCGGAGCTGGGTATTTAAGTGGGTGCAGGTCCGGCTAGGGCTGGTCGGGTAGGGCTGTGAGAAGCGCGGATCCCGATGTGGATACCCCGGCGAGGGTCTCGGATACAAGAAGAAGAGATAGGACCCGGGGTTTGCGGAGATGGCGAGCGGATCGAGCGCGGAAAAAGAGGAGAAGTCGGGTCGGGCACGAGATCCGTTGGAGAAGGAGGTCCGCGGAGGGAGTTGACCGGAGGTCAACATCTCCGTGGGCCAATGAGAAGCTGCCACGTGGAAAAGATTTGAAAAATCAATTATAAATAGTAAATGATAGAATTATTAAAAAGTCAAAACATGAAATATTTTTGTTTTAATATTTTCTATTTTTTTGTGATTTTTAATTAATTTTTCAAAATAAAAATAAAGTACTTACACTATATAGCTATATATAGGTATTTGTACACTATAGGGTTTTTGATTTTTGATTTTTAAATATTATTTTTATACAATTTTATCCTTATTTTATATTTTATTTATTTATAGAATAAAATAAGGAATAAAAGGGTGTTTTTATTTTATTTTTATTATTTATTTACATAGGTAAAATAAATATATAGGTACATCTATATACATGGTATTTGTACAATGTGTTTTTGTATTTTTAATTTTTGCTATTTTTATTTTGTTTTTGTTTTAATTGTTTTTATTTATTTATTTACACTATATAATAGAGATGGAAAATAATTTTATTTATTTACAAGGTTAACTAAATACATAGATGTGGTTTATGTACATGATGAAAGGTGTATTTTTGATCTTTTTGATTTTTAACTTTTTCTTTTGATTTTATACTTATAGATATATACAAGTATCTACAGGCATATTTTTGGTGAGGAAAATATTTTTATAATATTTACACCTGAGCCCCTATCTCCCTCTACTTTGGCTTTTATGCGGTCAGGCCCATGCTGAGCCCTCCCTTGGGTTAGGTTGCTCAATATTTATTCTAAATATTTCCCTCTTTTTCTTTTTAATCTTTATTCTTTTATTTTTGCACAAAAACATGCTAATTATAGGTTTTTACACAATGCATGCTTTTGGTAATTATTTGTATTTACATATATCTACATGCATTTGCAAAGGTTTTTGTAGCTAAAATATAAGAATAAAGAGTGATGAATGGGTATTCATCAGCTATCACCACTGGAGATCACCTTAAAGAACTTAGGGCTATCAGCGGATATCAGAGAAGAAGACCAACGATGGTTGTTATATAGGTGGGTGAGGCGGTGAGATCGAGGGGATTCGTGGCTGATTGAAGGGAGATCAGATTGGCGATCTGATGGGATTAAGAGATTGAAATCAGTGGTGAGATTTGGGGGATTCAATTGGGGCGAGAAGATGGAAGAGGAAGGCAGCGTAAGTGATTGATTGATGAGGGGTGGCGACTGCGAAATCGTGAGGAGGTGGTGGATTGAGGGCGGAAGCAGTGAGAATTGGGGAGAAGACAACATGCGCGGGATAGGCACATGCGCAACATGTGCTTGGCTTTTGATTGATTTTTCATGAAAAATGAATTATAAAGAGGTCAAAATTGGGTGACACGTGGTGGTTCCAGTAGCTGCCACGTGTCAGCCCCAAAACATTCAGAAATTTAAATATAAAGAAAAATCTAGAATAAATAATAAACGACCTCGTATCAAAAAAAAACTCTTCATCAAAGTTGCTTTTATTTACGAGATCTACAACTTTCATGAACAGACCAAAAGCAAAATCAATCATTTGCATAAAGTCATATTTTTGGGGTACCTCATGTATATAGAATCCTTTGATTTTTTTGGGTTTTATACTTTTTTGTGATTTTTAAATAAGATAAAAATCCGAAAAAATATGATAAAATCAAAGATAAATATTTACACATTCATTTATTTTTTGGATTTTTATTAAGTAAGAAAAAGAAGAAATAAAATAAAATATGAAAACTACAACTTTTGTACAGACTGTTAGTGAAGACTCAGACTCAGTTAATTTCTTTGATTTTGGTCTTATTTTAGATTTGGATTTTTGTGCATTTTAATAATAGTTTCATCAAAGAAAATAAATGAAATATAAACAAAATAAAATGATTTAATTATGTACATAAAATAACATGTCAAAATTAGGTAAAATACAAAATGTACAAAAGAGGCCCAAAACCCAACTTTCACATATGAGCTCCGATTCACTTGAACTTAGTCTTGATTTGAAGGTAATTGAATGTACATTAGTTCTAAAGTGAGTACGATCAAATCAGACACTGTATGAGGAAGATATCGACATTTTAGTATGGGAATCCTGCAATTAAGTTTTGAGTTTTTGGTCCACTTATTTATGTTAGTGATTTTTTTCTATTTTTCATTTATCCTTGTCAGTTAATGTACACAATAGAGGTGGTTTCAGGTCATTTGAAGTTAGTATGAATTTGCTAAAAATCGAGGAAGGTATCTTATTTTACAAGTTAATTAGGCTGGGATTTTTGGCTCCTTATTTTATGCAATTATGAGTGACAAAATGCAATTATTATTTATACATGCATGAATGCTAATTATGCAATATAAAAGAAGAAATGCCAATGAATTTTGGGGATTTGAGCCTAATTAATCATTTTTAGAGTGATGAATATGAGATTCATCACTCATTGTGTGTCAATGGGCGTCACTTGCGAAGAATAAGCTCCACCTTCAGTCATCACTCGTTCCCCCTCTAGTTGGCGTGTCGACTGGAGGAGGACTCATCATCCTTCAACTGCGAGCTCCACCGTACGGGAAACAACATAATCATAGCCCCTCCATCTTCAAGCAGAAGATCCGCCTAAAGCTCAGCCTCTAATGTGCCCCGCACGCGTGCGTTGGAGAATTTACAGCACACCCCCGACTTCCAGGATAATTACGATGCGTTCCTGCCAGCCTGGACGCATGCACCCTACACGTGCATGATGGGAAATTACAAGGCACTCCCCCACTGATCCATAAATCTCACAAAAGGACCTGCCTTATGCTCGCACATGTCGCACGTGTGCATGCGTCCGTATTTTGCAAGAGAACCCCTCGCGGGTTAGGGTAATTCCAATTCAGCCCTCGTATACATTCATTTGTGTATTTTTAATTTGTCAAATTGCATTTAGATCCTTAACTTTGCATAATGTTTGAATCTTCATTCTACATCAATTTTTAATTTCAAAAATTGCATTATGTAGAAAATTTAATTCTCTATCATTCTGGATGCTAATTTTATTTTTATGAGCCATGGTTTATTTAATATAATTTTTTCATAGAAAATTACATATTTTACCCACTACAAGCTATTAGTTGTTGAATTAGGTTGCTCCAAAAATTCTCAAAAAATCATAGTAGTTATATTTTAGATTGTTTTACATTATTCGTAAAAATCATCTTGTTTGCATGCATATCGATATCACAATAAATTAAATGATTTAAGTAAATATTTTTTTTATAACCGTAGACCCATCATTTTTTGGATCTATTAATTTTCCTGAATCACGCCAATATAGAATTATCTAGGATAAATGTATTTCCGAGAAATAAATTGGTTTGTTATTTATTAAAATTAATTTGCAAAAAATCACCTTGCATGTGTATTTAATTCATAATTAATTCATATTGCATCAACAAATTCAAGAAAAATTAGAGTAGCTTAATTTCATCATGTTTAACATTCTAACTATGTTTCATAATTTTTGGACATCATTTGAATACAAATTGTATTTTAGTCCTCGAACTTTGTCAAAATTGCATTTCATCCATTAATTGCATTTAAAATACCAAAAAATATTACTTTGAAAACCTAAGTTCTTATCATCTAGAAATTGACCTAATGAGACAATGGCCTGCCTAAGTTCGACCTTGAGTTTGCCCAAGTAAAATAATAATTGATCGCTTACACTAATCGATAAATTAATTTAGTAGCGGCTTTTGATTAATCCTGATTGCTCGAATACTACAACAATTTAACACTATTAATTAGGATATTTTAAGGGTTCACCACTCATGCATAAGCATTAAAATAAGAATGTTAACCAGTTTCCAAAAAAATTGTTATTATCACATTGAACCTACTTTGTGGGATCTCCACTCAGATAGGTTGGGTTGCTATTGTATAGGAACTCCCAATGGGCCTCAGTCCCATCCCAAGCCTATTATTTAGAACTAAAGACCTATCAAGTCCCTTAGTCAACGAATCTGCAGTATTATCTTTGGATCCAACAAAATTCACAACCAACACTCCTAGAGACACCAAATCCCTTAACATCTTAAGTCTGATTTATATGTGTCTCCTTGTTTTCTGATTGAACTTTAAACTCTTGATCTTAGCAATTGTGGTCATGTTGTTACAATATACTGATATCACAGGAACTGGCTGACCTACCATGGGAATTTTAGGAAGAAGTTCCCTTAGCCACTCAACATTAATTTCAGTGGTGTTTAAAGCACAAAACTCAGCCTCCAGGAAACTGCACCGCCTCCGAAGGTAAAGACATACCAAGTAACGCCATTACTTTTAGACTCATCTATTTTTCCTATCCAGCTTGCATCATTATATCCTTCTAGTACAAATGGATATTTACCATAATGCAAACTAAGGGAAATAGTTCCCTTCAAGTACTTCAGTACTCGATCCAGAGCCTCCCAGTAAATACGGTCAGGACATCCAGTGTATCTACCCGTCTTTGCAACCGATAATGAGATATCAAGTCTCGTGCAATTTGCAAGATACACTAAGCTTCTTATCACTTGTGATTACCTTAGTTGAGCTACAGGTACTCCACTCTTACTTAAACAACCTTTTGGATGAATCAAAAGGAGTGCTTATAGCTTTACAATCTGTATATACAAATTTCTCAAGTACATGAGATTGAGAAACTACAATCCCATCAACTGACCTTGTTAGTTTGAGACCCAAGATCACATCAACAAAACCCATGACCTTCATCTTGAACTTGCTACTTAAGAATGCTTTAGTCTCATTAATAATCCTCACATGTGATCCAAATAATACTGTCATCAACATACATGCATAAGACAATACACTCATTACTTTCACATTGGAATAGACATATTTATCGGATTCATGAAACTCAAAACAACATGACAAAATAGTTATGCCAAAATTTTCATGCCACTGCTTTAGTGTATGTTTCATCCGTAAAGAAATTTAACAAGCTTGCAAACTTTTTCCTCATTCCCATGAGTCACAAGCCCATCATGTTGATCCATATAGATCTCCATGCAAGAAGGCGATCTTTATATCCATCTGGTGGGTAGAGAGATCATATATAGATGTCAATGCTATAAGCATCTAGATTATGGTCATCCTAGTCACAGGGAATAGATATCAAAATAAACGATACCTTTATTTTGCCTAAAATCCTTAGAACCTAATATGGCTTTATACTTTTCAATTGATCTGTCAGGCCTTAGATTTATCTTAAACACCCATTTGCACCCAATAGTAGAGCATTTTTTGGTAAATCAACCAGTTTTCAAGTTCCATTAGTGATAATGGAATCTATCTCAGATTTGACGGCTTCCTTCCATTGTTTTGCTTCAGATGAGCAATGGCTTCCTTGTAATTTGTGAATCACCCTCGATCTGGTAAACAAAAAAGTCACTATCTAGATCCTTGGCTATCCATGGTCATTTACTCCTCACTGATGTAATTTCTTCTGAAAGGTCATTGGGTTCAGGTTGAGTTTTAATCCACACATTCGTGATCCTTTTCACTTGATCTGGAATAGATCCTAATGTGGAGGCAACATAATTGGTCAGATTCTGAAGGATCCCAGTCTTCATATGGAAGACATCCTCAAAGAAGGTAGCATCACGGTTTAGCAATAGTGTTGAAATCTATGCATGGTATCTCTGACCAAATTACTAAGAAACTATATGCATAGCAATTTTTCTAGATAACCAAGAAGTCCACATCCATAGTTTTAGGACCTAGCTTCTTTCTCTTGTATTCTGAGATTAAAACCTTAATGAGACAACCCCACACTTTGAGATACTTTAAGCTTGATTTCCTATGTATGAGAAGTTTAAAAGGACATTTTTTCATATGTCTTGGAGGGACCATATTCAAGATATGGCAAGCCGTATTCAAGGCCTCTCCCCACATATAGGTTGGAAGTCCAGAACTCTATACAGGAGCATTTATCATGTCAGTTAAGGTTCTATTTTCTATTCTGCCATCCCATTTTATTGCGGTGAATATGGAGGAGTAACTTCAACTATGCCAAACATCTTGCATTATTCATCAAATAAGTTAAAAGTGTATTCATCTCGTCTATCTGACCTAAGGCGGTTAAGTACTTTTCATGTTTGTGTCTCAGCCTCATTCTTAAATATAAGGAATTTTTCTCAGTCTTCGTCCTTGCTTTTCATTAGACACACATAGTAGTATCTGCCACCATCATCTATAAAGGTGATAAAGCATTTCTTATTGTCTCTGATCGACATACCATTAAACTCACAGATGTTTGTGTGCACTAGATCCAATATGTCAGTATCTATAGAGACAAACTGAAAAGACTTCGTAAGTGTCTTAGCTTACACATAAATATCATATTTTTAACTTTTATCAATAGTGTGTTTAGAGATCAACTCTAAATCCATCATTCTTTTAATTAAATTCAAGTTTATATGTCCAATATACCATGACATATATCACAAGATTCTAAATTATTAACAACATGAGGCACAAAATTAGATCATTTAGAATTCAAAACATTCACTAAATCAATATTTACTAAATCACATGTAATTCTAAACAACAAATCCAAATATGTCAAATAACCTTTTTCATAAAAATTACCATGTCTGAGAATGACTATTTTATTACATTTAAAGTTCAACTCAAAACTATTTCTAACTAAAATAGAGCCAGATAAAATATTCTTCACGTTAGAGACATGCAACACCATGTGCAAAGTCCATACACATCCAGAGGAGAACCCAAATTGACTTGTCCTGACCCTAGTAACTTGACCCCAAAATCGTTCCCCATTTCACAGTCCCACCACTATAAATCCGATAAGAAAATAAAGTTATGTCAAAACAGATATGTACATTGGCCCCCGTATCCACGAGCCACTCATTAGGATCATGGATATGGAGAGACATATCGTTCGCTAGTCCCAAGTCCCACAATGATCATATTCATTGTGGACTTCGATCAGCACCCTTAGGTTGATCCTTTAAAGATGGACAATCCTTCTTCTAATGGCCAACCTGATTACAGTACCAATATGGTTTATTCTTTACATTTTTCTGGATTTTGTCCTTTAATTTATTTTACTCCTGTTACTATCCGTTTCCTTCTTATCTTTGCCCTTCGAGGTCATGAAATTGATCTTCGACTGAACATTAACATGAACCACATGCTTTTATTTCCCATGATCCTCCTCTATGGCGATTGCCATCATCAAGTCATCCATAGAAATGTTCTCCTTTCTTTATTTCAGGGTCATACCGAAGTCTTCCCAAGATTTAAGAAATTTTTCTATGATGCACATGACCTGAAACTTCTTTGGATGTTTCATCTTGATGTCTTCTAGACTATGGAGCAGGAGTAAAACTCATGTGCATGTTCAGAAACCAACTTCTCTTCGGCCATGAAAACTTTAAGAACTAGCGACAGAGTATTTCTCAATATCGAGATCTTCGGTATTATACTTCCGGTCTAGTTCTTCACATAGCCCTTTCATAGTCTGTGTAGTATACGTCATACAACGTATTGGACAGAGGCAACAAGACTATCACGTTCCTTCCACGAAGATTGCGCCTTCTAGCTATCAGGTGAGGGGTTTTCATTTTCCACCATAGGGCATTCAATTTCAAGCATAGAGATTAGTCCTATGGTGGTTAATCAGATTTTCATGTGTTGTTGCCAATACTTGTAATTTTGACCACCAAATTTTTCAGGCATACCGGTCATATCCACACTGATTTAAACATGGTGTCCAACATGATTTTAATTTCGATTTTGGATATCCTCTCTGAGATTGTTGTTAATGGGAACATCAAAGCATACAATAAATAGTAATTTTTCAGATTCACACGAATCAAAATAAATGCATTACCGATTAACAAGTTAACAAACATGCATTTATGATTCATAATCCAATTATAAAATGCACGCATGAACCAATCAAACCAATTGTACATCATTTCAGAGTGAGATTCAGGAAAGACAAAGCAATAAATCAATTGCGATAAACTAATCCGTAAAAAGATCACCGAAGCGTCCATTAAGGTCTGTCCTTAAAGAAGATATCACCCCCTCAATACCGGTGTGAAGGGTACTGGAGATCCTCTCCTAGGATATGACAGCACACGATCATCGTATGTGCACACCGATAACATCATCCTTGAAAGTACCTCAGAGAACTACAACCGGAAGAAGAAGAATCATAGGTCGCAGTTGCGGTGGAACAGAGAGCAAGAGACGACGAGAGAGTTTTCTTGTGAGTGTAGAAAACGACGTACAATGGAAGGGTATAAGAGGACCTAGGGTGCAGCTTTTCATCTTTCGAAAATACCCTCCAACGGGCGCCTCTTCAGGCTTTGAAATGGCGGCTAGATCATAGCCTTTGGAGGCGTGTCGAATTCCATCAATGAGGTCAAATCACGATTAGTACGTAGAATTAATTTATTCGACCTGTTAATGAAATTCTCAGCAAAAGTATTAAGATCTGAGATCCAAATTGACTCTCTCGAGCCCGAGCCGGTGCCGGAGAAAAGCGAAGCACGCATGCGCATCTGTGGTCCTCCATTCCTCCTCTCTACTATTGCTACAATGGAAGGGTATAAGAGGACCTAGGGTGCAGCTTTTCATCTTTCGAAAATGCCCTCAAACGGGTGCCTCTTCAGGCTTTGAAATGGCGGCTAGATCATAGCCTTTGGAGGCGTGTCAAATTCCATCAATGAGGTCAAATCACGATTAATACGTAGAATTAATTTATTCGACCTGTTAATGAAATTCTCAGCAAAAGTATTAAGATCTGAGATCCAAATTGACTCTCTCGAGCCCGAGCCGGTGCCGGAGAAAAGTGAAGAGCGCATGCGCATTTGTGGTCCTCCATTCCTCCTCTCTACTATTGCTACAAGAGCATGGGATGTGAACTCATATATAAGCCCACTAAAAATTTAGAAACACTAGATGTGGTACTAAACTTCCATCCCAAAACTCACTTTATTTCAAATTTGGAAATTCCCAGCTTTCCCTCAAATGTCATTTAATTTCTTAATTTAAACCAAATTATTTTCCAATGTAATTGCATAGGTTTATCAAATTAAAATCTAATTACATTAGCTTTAAATACAGCATCATATCTATTCATATTTGATTTTACATAAAGATTATGGAGATATATTCTAATGGATAGTGATTGTTTTGCAGGGATGAATCAGAACGAGGACAATGAAGAGCACAGGACAAGTGGAGATGTACATCACTATCTCTCTTACTTGTATATGTAGGATGATCTTTTTTTCTCCTTTGTAGTATCATGTATGCTGGTTAGTTAAGATTGTTGTCCAATTTTTAATAACTGAACTACTGCACTGACACTGACAACAATGGCTGATTTTGACGGGAAAGTATCTGATATTGCGTGTAGGTTCAATTTCATATAATTCATGTTTCGTTCTTGCTCAACTTGCCAGAAAATATGCTTTACATGTGTGCATCCACTTGTATATTTGTATTCTTCTGCAGGTATACTTTTCTTTTGGATCTACATCTAGACCTTTTGTTATATATATGTCCTCTGCTGCAGCCCATATCGAGTCCCAGATGTGTGGTGTGTGGATAGGAAAGGATGTCCTGTCCTTTACTTTGTTAGAGGATTTTCTTTTGGAAGCTGACAGTCAAAAATTATTTTCTGTCACCTCCCATCTCGGTTTCTGGTTCATATGCGAGAAGAATATGTTGAAACAGATGTCTCAACCAGTGCAATGATATCATATAACCCAAACTAAATAGACGTCTAGATTACCAACTGTTGTAATAAATTCGCAAGATCCAAAACAAGGCCTGAAGCAAACACACGGCATCTGATGAAAAAAGGGTGACAGAAATGGATTCGCATGCGATACTGTCTATCAAAACCCTGCAAAGAGTGTAGGAGATGATGTAATCCTGCAAGGAGTGATCCTCTGCTGTTACAGCTGACGCTGTAAGCAGGGCAGTAAGTCGATGAGGATCGGGTGTTGCTCACGGGTTCTCAACTGTAACTGTGATCAACGCACATCCTAATCTTCATCGAACGGCTCTCCTACATTACATCATCTGAAACCTGTTGTAACAACAACGGATCCGCACCTATCAGCATATAGTCATTATAACAATTTGATTCGATCAAATTGTTGCAACCTCCCTGATTGTATGGGCAAATGGAAACTGCATGAATGGTTATGAAAGGGGAAAATGAGATCGGATCTCCATTGTATTGAATCATACAAATTCAGTTCAGATTTGTTCAATAATAATATGGGGAAGAATTTCATTCGAAATAAGCAAACCGCATATGAATTTGACTTATGATACGATTATCAAAGAAACTGAATTTGAATTAATCGAATTCATTCGAAAAATTCGATTAAATTCGACGTGTGTATGCACATGTACGTGTATATATGTATATATGAGTTTGTGTAATCCAATTTGATAAAAACAAAAGATCCAATATAAAAAGAGAGAGTAAATATTGGCATGTAATTAGTAGGAAGTAATAAGTGTTTAAGATTTTTATCCCGATTTTCCATCCCAACTTTATTTTCTTATTCATGTATTCACGACTCATCTTCTCTCTTTCTCTTTTTTCTATATCACATAGTCTTCAATCCTAGAGTCGATGGCAGTGCTCTCTCTCCTTGCACATGTAGACGATAAGTCAAGTTCCTCCTTGACAACTATTGTTGTCGGTAACCTATCAGAGCATCCTTCCATCATCTTTTCATTATGTTGGTTATTCGTACATGAGAACTCATAATAGTGGCTATCATTGGCAAGACATATTTGATTATCATGTGAGAAATCTACTAGCTCTTTTCACCATTTTGTAGGTTTTCTTCGTATATCAAAAATTTGCATGTGATTAATGGTTATCATTTGTTGACATCTTTGATCATCAAAATATATTAGTGGTATTTCTTACCTTTCTCGTTACATACTATATGATCAGTTTGTATTATTTTTCAATTTGATCTTAATTTTATCTTCCTTTAGCATGCAATTGTGGTCATAATGTGTTCAACTCTTTTGTCAATAATATTCCATCTCTTTAATAGACTTGATAAAATTTCCTTTGTATATATTTTTTTCATCACACAAAAAATAATTTTAGATAGAAATAGAAACACAATTTATGCATTATCTAATATATATAATACTTTCCTTAAGAGTTTTTCTTAGTTGTTTCTATAAAAAGAACTTATAAAATAAACCATCTAAATTTAAATGCATTATAAAATAAAATTCAAATAAACTTTAAAATACCACGTAACATTTCATATTTTAAATGGATCAAATTTGAACATTTAAAACTCAAAATGAATCAAATTTGAATTCACATTAGCAGAATTCTTTAAAATTTGATTTGAGTTCTGAATCAAACCCTTTAAATGAGTTGAATCTAAATCCAAGTGCCTTTGAAGTATCGTAATAATCTAATGTGTTCAAAATTTTTCAATAATATCCCATCTCTTTAGTAGAATTGATAAAATTTCCTTTGTATACATTTCCTTCGTCACACACAAAAAAATAATTTTAGATAGAAATAGAAACACCTCCATAAAAAAGAACTTATAAAAAAATTATCTGAAATAAAATTCAAATAAACTTTAAAATACCACATAACATTTCAGATGCTAAATGAATCATATTTGGATATTTAAAATTAATAATGAATCAAATTTGAATTTACATAAGCAAAATCCTTTAAAATTTTATTTGAGTTTGGAATCAAAACCTTAAAAATGTTTTGAATCTGAATCCAAGTGCCTTTGAGGGTATTCAATATAACTAATAGTCCTACATATGAGTACTATCTCTGTATGCATGCATGTATGTATGTATGTATGTATGTATGTACTCACGCAGTTACGTACGTATGTACGCAATTACATACATATGAACACATTTATGGATGCATGCATGAATGATGGATGTGTCCGCGTGTGCGTGAATGCATGTTTGCATGTATCTATGGATTTGTTTTGGGTATGCACGTATGTGCATTTATGAATGCATGCATGTGTGCATAAATGCATGCGTGCATGTATCTATGGATTTGTTTAGGGTATGCATGCATGCACATTTATGCATGCATGCATGCATGCATGGGTATATATGTATCAGTAGATAGATGCACACATGTTTTAATATATGGATGCATACTGTCCCATAATCCATTGTACTTGGTAGGTACAATTACGGTATCTAAAGTACCGTCAAATGGGTGCTACTCACTAAGTGCCATGATCACATTCCAAGTATGTAGCCATGCAGCTATACCCATTGTACATGCTCTCCTGCTCAAGGCGTTTGCCACAACATTCCCTTTACCCGAATAGTAAAAGATCGTATAGTCACAATCTTTTAGCAGCTTCATCCATTGTATTTGCCTCATATTCAACTCACGCTAGTTAAAAATATATTTGAGACTCTTTTACTCTGTAAAAATCTCAAACATGACCTCATATAAATAGTGATGTAATATCTTTAATGTGAAGACTACATCTGCCAACTCCAAGTCATGAGTAGAATGGTTCCGTTCATGACTCTTTAGTTGTCGTAATGCGTATGCCACAACATGACCATGTTGCATCAACATTTCTCCTAAACCTTCCTTAGATGCTTCTGTGTAAAATCTAAGGTACCTAAAGGAAGGGTGAGAATTAGAGCACTAGTCAGTCTCTCCCTTAGCATGTGAAAACTTAGTTCGTACTTGTCGCTCCAAACAAAGGAGACATCCATCCATGTCAAATAGATAAGTGGTAAGGCTAGCTATGAGAAGCCCCTAACAAAATGTCTATAATACTGGACGGGGCCTAAGAAGATGCTTATCTCAGTAGTTATCTAGGGCTTCTCTCAAGACATAACCGCCTCTATCTTGGTTGGATCAACTGCCAAACATGTTATCGAAATTACATAATCGTGGAAAGCTACCTCGGTAAGCCAAAACTCACACTTGTTGTATTTTGCATACAAGTAGTGTTCTCTAAGTATCTCAAGAATAGTGTAAAGATGCTGCTTATGCTCCTTCTCATCATGCGCATAAATCAAGATATCACCAATGAACACCACCACAAAACGATCCATATACGGATAGAAAATTATGTTCATCATGTCCATGACTGTGGCAGGTGCATTCGCGAGTCCGAAAGACATGATCATAAACTCATAGTTGTTGTATATGGTGCGAAAAGCAGACTTAAGCACATTTCTGTCTTTAATCCTCAATTGATGATAACCCATCATAGGTCAATCTTTGAGAATGTTACGGCTCCTTGAAAATGATCGAAAAAATTGTCTACTCATTGGACCAGATAACGATTCTTTATCGTCCTCTTGTTCAATTGCCTGTAATCAATGCACAATCATAAAAATCCATCCTTCTTCTTTATGAGGAGTACCGGTGCTCCCCAAGGTGATGTACTGGGACAGATAAATCCATCCTCCGATAGCTCCTGCAATTTCACCTTAAGCTCCCTGAGTTCGGTTAGTTCCATTCGATATGGAGGGATAGAGATCATTTGTGTATCAGGTATCAATGTGATCTCAAACTCGATCTCCCTCTTTGGTGGTAGTCCAGGTAACTCCTCTAGATATACATCAGGAAAATCCCGCACAATTTTGACATCTTCAAATATACAATCCTAGATAGGTGACTCCACAACATATGCGAGAAAACCTATGCAAACTTGACTGAGAAATTGTTGGGCCTTCAACATATATACGTACGATACCTCACTATCAGTAGTACGTCCATAGGAGTGAAAGACAAGCATGCATGGGAGATGAAAAACTACCTTCTTCTTGAAGCAATCAAGACATGCGTATTGCTGCTCAAACCATTCCATACCCAATATAACATCGAAATCTTCCAACTGAATAAGTAAAAGATATGTGGGCAGTAGGCGCTCGCCGATCTGCACTACTACATCCTCAATTGGTTCATGTACTATAAATAGTTGGCTCCCTAGGCCCTTGATGTAGTAAGGGGATGAAACACGGACTGTCGCTTTTGTTGGACATGTGAGCCCACGACGAGCCATTATGCAATAACCTTTATTGCGAATATCATTCTCTGATCTGAAATGAAGAATAACTAATTTGCATAATAGTTCCCTTAGTACAATTAGGGTTATGTACCATGACCATCTTAATGATCATACAACTATTGATTCAATTATTGAATCATAGAGGCTAGTGCTTGGATGAATATCTAAAGAGTAAGATTGAGGACTCATAAAGTACCGTCAAATGATTATTAAGAGAGGATCTCTAGCCTGAGAAGGAGATGGCAATCTTTTCTCTAAAGGCTGATATCTGACTGACCTCTTGCTGCAGGTCCTCTGCATAGGAATAAAGATTCAGAGGTGTCAGATTAGTTAGGTCAAAGAGTTGACTTAACGAGATCGAGATAACCAAAAAACCTATGTCGTATGCTGTCATGATATAGGCATGCATCCTCTGACTGGAGACAGATGTGTTAGTATATGTCTAAGTATGTCCATTTGGCAGATCAATAGGTTGATGACCTAATCAAGGTTTATACACCGGCACGCTGGTGTGCATGTAAGGGCATATGAGTAATACGATCTCTCAAAGGGATCATACAGGTTCATTGCTGAGCCGGAAGATATGAGCTCACTCATGAGATATTAGGAAAAATCAAATTTAGTGTACGGTCGTCTCGCTTTGGAAGCTTGACTGAATTTGTAGGTTTGATATATGCTTTTGGAAAGTATATGATCAACACCTGGGTATGATATATGCTTTTGGAAAGTATATGATCCATATCAACTTCCAATAGTCAAATGAGAAACTTAATGATAAAACCCTGAAAGAGACAGTCTAAAAGAGATCTAAAACTTCGGGTTTATTCTGGGTCTTCCAGTATGCAGGATGTACATGTATTAGGAATACCTGAGGGTGATGTGATCATAAACGATTGTATAACCATGATGCTTCCATTCCAATGGAGTGATGAAACGGGGCTGGATTCTAGTGACTCCTCTCATAGAGAAGTAATCTGATTTTAGTCCAATTGTTGGAAATTGATCTGAATGTGATTCAGATGTAATGAGAAGATTAGATTTGCTGTCTTGATTTAATCAAGCATCTATGGGAGGTCTGCAAGATCCGAATTTGAGATGTGATCTCAATATCCAAGTCACTATATGTATAACAATACAATCTCCATGTCCTTATCTCCAAGTATCCGCGGAGAAAGCGCATTATCCATGAAAGAGTTCATGGATAATTTCATTGTTGATATGTGCATTCGAGCATTGAGAAAATGGATAACTAAATGTGATTTGATTATCATGAATAATATGAATTTGATTCATATTATAAGGAGAGTTATTTGAGATAATTAAATGTGATTTAATTATTAAAGATGTGAATAATGTGAATGTGATTTATTTTATTTAGACAAATGAGAAAAGAGATCCAAGATGATTAAATGTGATTTAATTATCTTGGATATGATAAATGTGGATAGCACTATCCATATTAATCATGTATATTATAAATGTGATTTATAATATATTAAAGAGAGAATATAGTGATTTATATTTGTTAATTAATTATTGATGTGAATTGGATTCACATTGTATGATTAATTGAAAATATAATTTACATTTTGTTTTGGGATGTGAATGTGATTCACATTTTTCCATTGGCATGATTGCAATGTTCACAAGATAATTTTGAATTTTTTGTGAAATAATTTACAACAAATGTTGTTGTAAATCTTGGAGATATCAAGAGATAATGAGATCTCATGAGATAATGAGAACTCATGAGATGTTGAAGAGAAAGACCAAGTCCGCTTGGTGGCCGTCCCTCCCTTTTTAGGAGATGAGGTCTATCTCCTCTTTATCTCCAAGGTCAAAGTGATTTAATTCTGAATTGATTTATATTGATTAATCAATATATATTAATTTAAATTAAATTAATTGTTGTTGTGTTTTTACAACAACATCATGGCTATTGAAAGAAACCCAAGTCAATCTCAACCATTGATTGTGCATTGTCCATGGATTGAGATCCATGGACTCCCAAACCCTATATAAGAAGAGGCATCCCTTGCTATTTGAAAACAATGATAATACGCTCTCTCTCCCCCCCTCTCTCTCTCTACACGTCAAATGCTCTCTCCCTCTCTCTTCTGGCTGCCACCATGGAGCCCTTGAGAGAGTTACCATCGCCGCATCATCGTCGTTATGCTATCAAAGTATTTGCTTGTGGATCTCCATCTCCTTCGGTACGCCTCACTCATGAAGAAGATGTCGGAACTCGTGTGATGAGATCAGGGGATTCGTCGCTTGGATCATCAATATGGATTGCGAGGATCACACGTCTCATCAACACGCTCGCAAGCATCTCCTCAGTTGGATCAGACTTGAAACAGGAGGTCTCTTCGCTTAGAGACTCGATAACAACCACGCTTCAAGAGATAAACCTTATACCTATTTTTTGTTTAGATGAAACAATCCAAGAAGTGTTCTTGGATCATGTGGTTTCATCACTTTAAATTTTTAAAATTCCGCTACCTGGAGCAACTAATGCAATTAGTCAACTTCCGATCGCATTCGATGAGATCCACATGCTTCCGTGATGTGCTTGAGGTATTATCCATATCCTTCAAGTTGTATCAGAGCCAGGTTGGAGGTTTTGGATGCGATCCATAAACCTAAGAAGACTTGGGTTCATTAGGGATTGTGAAAATTTTATCGTATTTCAATTTTTGCAGCCCTAATTTGTGATTAATTTCAACCCTGTTTAAAATATTTAAACATGAAACTATCACTTGTATAATGTTCCCCATTAATTAAGAAACTGTGAGATTTGAGTTTGCGCGATTTGGAATCCGATAACTCAAGATATGATCATTTTAATGAACATATATCACTGTTTCAGGGATGTCGAGTCATGAAGTAATTAAAGAGTTAGTTACTATTTTGACACGCCTAAAAATATGTGCTAATCACTTGAGTTCTATTATAAATAAAATTAACAAACTTTGCAAACATACTTTGCTTAATTTGGATTTAAATTGATTGAGATATGTTAATTTCAGTAAGTATGGGTCACTGCTGGAAATTACATACTTGATCTTGAACCTTGTGATTGTCATTCAATGAAAATTAATGGTTACTTTTCTGAGATAATTATTGATAAATATTTTTGAAATATTTAAAGATGATTATTATTTCATGAATGACATTGGCCATAACCAACTTGATTGATATGATCAAGATCACAATTTGGTTACTTCGTACATTTTCCAACAAACTTGTTGCTTGAATATGATTGGGGATTTGTTTAGCAAATCTCTGAAAAACGAGAATGCAAGAGCCGCTAAATAGTGGTATGACAAATCATACTCACTGTCGCTGATGCGACTACTCAAGCCTTCCCGTTTGTCAACAATTAACCCACACAATCAATCAATCAATCAAGAGCAAGGATTAAAATTTATTATTCCCTACTAAAAATGTACAATGGCAAGCAAGTAGGGGTCAAACACATGAAACAAAGGTGTAGAGTAGAGACAAAAAGTCAATTCCTAGGTCTAATGGACTACTTAGCCAATCTGAATTTTTTGTGGGTTTTTATTTTTTTTAATATTTTTTTATATTTTTATAGTTTTTATTTTGTATTTTGATTTTAATTTTCTGATTTTATATTTTCTTTTTATATTTTATATATTTTTATTTTTTTAATATTGGAATATATATATGCAATATAAGAAAAGAGGTGATACAATATTTATAAAAATATGAAAAAATGCTAAAAAATTCAGATAAAATATTTTTGACCTTTTCATGATTTTTTACTATTTTTGTGATTTTTGAGTATTTTCAGAATGTTTTTGATATTTTTAAAAACTAAAATAAAGCAAAACAGTGAATTAGCTACTGGTTGTGAGTAAAATGGGAATTAAAAATATCAAACAGCAAATTTTTTTTCTAAACTAATTTCAAAATAAAGATAATAAAATATAGAACCTACAGGAACTGAGTTTGCATTTTTTAGAGTTTTCTAGAATTTTTTAGATTTTTTGGAAGTTTTTGGGTATTTCATAATTTTTAGGGTTTTGGTTTTGAATTTTTTTAATGATTTTTAGAGTGACACTAAAATAGGATAAAATAGACAGTAGGCAATTTTTTGGAATTTTTAATGCATTTTAATAATTTTTTGGTATTTTCTATGCTAGACAGTAGCTAAAATGCCTATTTTTGATTTTTAATAAATGCTAAAATGCAATAAAAATAAAATACAAAAAGATGGCATGAAAGTGCAAGTTACCAGGAGCTTAAAATAATTTTTGTGGAATTTTTGGCACTTTAATGATGCGTAAAATAAATAAAACAAACACACAAAAATCCAAAGTCTGACAAGGGTATATATGCAATTATAAAAACATCCAGGGGCTTAGGTGCAAATTTCACCAACATACACGCGCTACGCACGTGATCTATTGTTTGCAGGGGTATATTTGCAAATAATAAAAACCAGCAGGACAAACATGCAATTATCCCAGAAATATATTTAAATCACTATGCACAGGGATATAACTACAAATACATGAAAGTTCGGGATCAAAACTACAAAATGCCCAAAATCACATGGCCCAGTCATGTGAGGTGACGTGGCCGAGGACTGAAGTGCAAATAAAAGAAGTTCAGGGACCTAATTGCAATTATTACAAATATTTTTAAACTGCAGACGAAAGTTTTAGGGCTAAAACGTAAATACAAAAAAACTCTTGGGTTGAAAGTGCAAAATACCCCAGATGAAGATCGTGCGGCTGAGGGCGATCTACTTATCCATGTGGCCTGATCTGGTGGCCTGATGGCGCTTCGCACGGACGTCCAAGATTGGATCCTGCGACGAGATCCGACGGTGGAGGGTGCGAAAGATCTGATGGCTCTTGTGCGTACTGGAGGGTGCTCCTAATCCAACGGTGGAGAGAGGTTCACGAAGAACACTCTCCCCGACGAGCTTTGGCGAGTGAATTCGGCCGACACACGGCCTCTCCGGCCCTAGGATCAAGGGCAAAACAATCATGGAGCCCCTCCGCGTCAAATGGAGGTCTCAGGCGAGCCTGAGACGGCGAGACGACGACAGACGGCGGCGACGACCTGGGAGGTGCTTCCCTGAGTTGTCGAGGCTCGATGGAGCCTCCTCTTGGGCTCTGACCTGCAGGGTTAGAAGCGCAAAAACCAGGCGAGGCAACTGGGGGTGTTCTCGGGTTAAATGGAGGTGGTGCGCGGCTCGGGCGTGGAGCTCCGGCGAGCGGCAGAGAAGGGAGCTCGGTCACTCGATCTGGGCGAGATCGAGGGTGATGGAGGGGTGGAGTGGAGCGACGGAGTGAAGGGAAAGAAGATGAGGGTGATCGCGGGGACTTTCAGTCATGGGTGAAGGTGGAAGGTGGAGGCGGAGCTCAGCTCCGCCGTGGCTTTTGAATGGTGATTCACGGGGATCAACGCAAAGAAAACCTAAACTGGTACTAGGATAAATTACTCTAAGTAGAGCTACAAGAAAAAGGAAAGAGAAGGGGGTGAGGCTCACCGGCGTGGCTGCAGCAAGCTGCAGGCGGCGCTCCGGCGAGGGGCTTGGATACGCCTCGATTCAACTCCAAACCCCACGCGAAGGCGTCCTTGAGTTGTTGCTGTCACCAGGAACTCGGAGGAGGTCCTAAAGGTCGGGAATGATGGAGGAAGAGGGATCAAAGAGGACTGGAAGTCGACAGGGCTGTTTTGAAACATGGTCGAGTGGGCTCAATGATCGAAGCGTATCTGACGAATCTTGGGTCCAAAGACCGATCTAAGATAGGGGCGTGATTCATGGGTCTTCGAGCAACAAGTTTGCAGAAGGTCTCAACCTCAATTGGTGAAAGATAAGACCTCAAAAAATCCATGAAGAAGAGACAAAACGACTCTCTGATAGGTCTAAGGGAGGAGGTCAGACAGTTGACCGAGGTCAACTATCAGACCAACTTGGTTGGTCCACGTGGACCAACCAGGAAAAATCCCCTAAAATTATTTCAAAAATCATTTAAAAATAGAAAAAGGATTATTTAAATTTTGGTTATAAAATACAAAATGTTTATTATTTTATGAATTATTTTATTATGATTTTTAATTATTTTTATGAGGTATATTTTATAAGTTTACTTTTATGCCCCTTATAGGTATAAATACCTATATATTTTATTAATTGATTTTTATTTTGTGATTTTAATTAATTTATTTTTATTTATTTATTTGTAACAATATAGAATACTTTTATATATGTTATATATTTTTATTTTATTTTTCTGAATTGTTTTGTATCTTTAATAAAATATAAGTATGTGTTACTATAGGTATGTATATGAGTTTTAGACCTATGTATGGAATATACAAATATTTTATTTGAATTTCTTCTGCATTTTTATTCTGATTTTAATGTACATATATATTATAAGTAATATTTACAAAATTATAAAAATGTAAAATTACAAAAGTAATAAATAAATAATAAATTGAATATTTTAATCTGTATAAGTATACAATAAGGGTCCAAAAGTCAACTTTCAAACTGTAACTCCACCAAATGCGAAACTAGCGCCATTAAATAGATTATTTTATTCTATATACAATTAAAGGTGAGTTTGCTGCATTTGGAGTTTTCATTTGTGAGATACGGGTCTGGGAAGTTGTGATTCTGGATTTTTATTCAGACCATAACTTTTTATCTCTATATTATTTTTCAGTGAAATCAATTTTGTATTTTTCTATATAAAATTATCTACAACTTTCATGTACAAAGTTTCTTTATTTGATGTATAGAAAGTGGAACCAAAAATAGGTCCCAAAATGAATAAAGAATGAATTAAAAAGTATAGGTATTTGACCCTTATCTCCCCCTACTTTGTTCCTTGTCGACCTAATCATCAAGATGCCTAGGTCTCAGGGTTTCGGGTCATAAAATATTTACAATATTTTATTCTTTTTCTTTTCTTTTATTTATTCAATAATTTTGGCTTTAATTACAATATTATATATACTAATTAGATGCACATGCATGAATGCTAAGATGATGTAATTAATGCTATTTACAGGCATTTGTTAGGGTTTTTGAGGCCAAAATGATAGAATAAAGATGATGAAATGTGGATTCATCAATCTCCTTATAATGTTAATCAAAATTATTTTGATTATTATTATATGGTATAACTTCGGTTGAAAAACAGATTATCATCTCAAGTACAAAGTGATCTATTTTTCATTATCCTTTCTCGAGGCGAATATGGTGTCTAGTCGGGGAGCGTTGGGGTAGCAGGTTGCACCGTGTGCAATCTGTCCCACTCCCGTCAGTGCTGGCCGTGACAACGGGTATGGTTGGTATAATTCTTGACAAATCATGATGTATTTCTAATTATTAAAATTCAAAATAATACATATATGAGATAATACCATATTTCAAGTAACAATTAAGAATGTTTGTTGGATATTAGTTGGATCACTAATTTAATATGATTAGATTAATTGAAATCCAATTAAAATTAAAACACTCTATTATGAATAAATGTGTTATTTCCCTTGGAAGAATTAATCATAATGAATATGGTTCATAATGATTGATTAGAATTTGAACGTGATATGGAGGATCACATAAGTGGCATCCATGGTTTCTCGTCAAGATGAAGAGTTCCATTGTCAGGGATTGTATGTAGGAGATGCATGTCCTAAGTGACAGATCCTGTATACATGCGCATCTGGATTGGGCTCTTTCCTTCTCGAAAGAGTAAGGCCGTATGCGTAGTGAACCCAGTATCGGTTCCTCATATTATTGTGGTGATATTGGGTTGTGCATAGCGAGTGCTAATCTTGTTGACTGTTGGTTCGATTAATGACAAGTCAACATCACCTTAGAGGTGGTGGGCCTGGGTGTTAAATACGGAATTGGGAATGCAAGTTGGACTTGCAAGGCGAAATATGTTCCCACTTCTTTTTATTTGAGTTACAGTTTCTCATATTATTGGGATGTGACAAAGATAAGAAATGAGATCCCAGATCTTGCTTAGATATAATGTTAAGTATATCTCTTACATTGAAAGTGGTCAAGGGAATGAACTTTTAGTGTTGACAAGGCAAGACAACTTTGATATGAAAACTCCTAAATCAAAGTAAAATATATATTTATATATTCATGCAAAATTCTTATTTCAGATAATTCTTTATTAAACCCACTCAAATACTATAGTCAATAATAACTAGTATAATATCATGGATTGGATCCATAATCAAGATATTATACTTGCAGTTGGACACATAATGTATATGGTTGCAATGTACAAGTTTCATCATAATAACGAGGAATGATAATTAAATGGACAATATGACAACAACCTAGGATTTATATGTCTATATAGTCTTGATCTCTCATCGAATGTACTTCGGGAGTGACATGTCGATGATGATCGTGATTGTCAAATAATCCTTATAAAAAATCTAAGAAGATGATTTGGCAAACATATGTACTCTTTACATTTAATTCGTGCAGAACATTGGCTTGATAAGAGATGATGTACTCAAAATGTTTGAGTACCTATCTGAACCAATGTTTTAAGAGTTTAGATGGATGTAGATACGATGAGTGTCATCATTCTACTATCTATACTATAGTCATCCATGAAGCTTCATAATATTCACATTGTATGAATTGAATGAAGCATGCATAGATGTTGAAATACTCTTATATTGAAATCTTTTGAATTCAACATAAGAGATCCTTTGTCTTAATCAATGATTGTTTATAGATGAAAGGAGCGCAATGGAAGCATGGGTTGGACCCAAGTAAGAAGAAAAGTCAAAGAGTTGACCGTACATCTATGACTTCCATACATATGACATCCAAATAGTTGGATAAATGCCAATACTGCAATAAGCCGATGTACAGATAGTGTGACTATCTAGATTATCTAGGATCCTTAGAGAAGGACTCAGATAGTGCATCAGAATAAACTACATATAATCATTAATATTGAATTGCTTATTGGATAATATCAAAGTCTAATAATTGTATCTCATTCTTCTAATAACACTTGTAATTGGTTGCATATATTTTAGATCTTAAGGTTTAATAGTCATCCATATGGATGTTGATGCAATTGTTGCAACAATATATGTTGGATGGATAGACTTCATAATTTCATTGGGAGAGCCCTCAGTCTTAGAGAATGTCTCTATGACCCAGATATTAGAATACACTCGTTGTTTATTTCTAAATGTCGGAAATAAAAAAATGAATTCTGGAATAGACCTATCATAAAGAGTTATGATGGATATATTTTAGATAGTAATTTGACATCTAGAAGGCTCTAGTAAATTAGAAAATTAATGAATGGTTCATTAAGATTTATAATACTGGAAATTAAACCTTAAAAGATCAATAGGAGGATGAAAATCATTTGACAATGATCCATCAAGCTTGGGACATATGTCTATTGATGAGATCAATAGACTAGTAAGAGATGAAACTTTAGAATGTCTAAAATTTCAAATCTTACATACTTGTGAATATTGTATTCAAAGTAGAAAATGTTAAATGCACTCTTCTTTGGGAATGGTGTAAGATGATGAGGTATTCAAGATCTAATACATATTGATGTATGTGGATCATCTATATCATGATAAACATTGATGATATATGATATCATTCGATGATTATTTGTGATATGAGATCTCTTCCTTAGTAAACTTTGAAATGTTCAATGATTTCATAATTTTGGTTTAGAACCAAAGTTTGAAGGAAGATGAAATGAATTTGATCTAACCTAGGTATCAAGTACCTATTAGATGAATTTATAGAATACCTTATGGAGAAAGGAATATCATTCCTATCTCACTCCTCCTGATACACCTAAACTCAATAGAGTTGTAGGAAGATACAGTTGGTCATGTATGACATGATTTGATCAATGATGAATCTTAACAGAATTACCTCTTAGTTTCTAAATATATATATGTAGTAGAGACTACAATATAAACCATTAATAAGGTTCCATGTGACTAAGATTTAATTTAGCATCTGAGAGTGCTACTTCATTAGGAAAATAAAGGATGGTATTGGATACCCACTTTATGACCTTGAGATTCTTAAAAGATTTCATCTATAAGGATATGATTCTTAGAGGATGGCTCTATTGAGAATCAAGATGAAAATGGAGTGAAGGAACTCATTTAATATTGAGAAGATAATGAGGCTCTTGAAATTGGAAACTAAAAGGATAATTAAATATGAAACACTCATACCTCTTCAAATGAGTTTGAGGATGTATTCCATGTGATATGATAATGACCCGACTTCATGTGATGAAGCTTCTAAATATCATGACATGGACAGGTGGATTTTAGCAATAAAGTCTATAGTAGACTTCATATACAAGTGTTGTATATGGTCCCTCGAGGATCCACCTATATGGGTAAGACCCGTTAAGGTGTAAATGGATCTTCAAGAGAAAGAGGGAACCTGATGAGAAGGTTGATGACACAGATTTCGATAGGTTAAGATGTAAATAAATATTCACGATGTTGTTGTTCTCAACCACTCAAATCGGTCAACGAGAAAAATAAATAAACCACTTAAGAGAAGACCAATCAATCAAAAAAATGTAAGCGGCTTTCGCTAATCTTTTTACCTGGTATAGCGACTAGGGTCGAACACAAGGAGCACGATTTAAAAACTATGCAGTCAATTTTCAGAGTTAGTATTTAGTGGTTTTGAATTTTTGAATTTTTTTATTATTTTCGAAATAAGCATAAATGATGAAAACACACACACACAGACACTCTCTTTTTTTATTTTTCAAAATAGTCAAAAGTGTACATAAAAGTCCAAATAAAATATTTTTGTGTTTTTTATATTTTAAAATATTTTTGGGTAATTTTTTTTAGATTTTTCTTATGTTTTTGTGATTTTATAAAAATCAAACAGTGCAAAACAAGGGAAATAGTGTACAACTAAGATTATTTGCAACTTAAAAATACTTTAAGTGCCCAATAATCCTGGAAATTATTTTTAGAATAAACTACAAAGAAATATCTACAATCAGAGACCAAAATCATAATTTTCGAATTTTTCTAGAATTTTTCTAGAATTTTCTACAATTTTTAAGATTTTTCATTTTTTGCAATTTTGGTTTTTATAAAGAGTTAATGCACAAAAATTGGTCAGAAATTAAAACACAGAAAAATACACCTACACATTTTTTTTGGAATTTTTAAGCAATTTTTAGATTTTTTATGAATTTTTAAATTTTGGACAAGCAAAAAGTTACTATTTTTTTAAATATCTTAAACGACAATAAAAAGCTATGAAAAATTTATACAAGGATAACAACCACATGAGGAACATACACCATTGTTTTCAAATTTTTTTAAGCAACAATAATATTTATTCCATTAGAAAGATCAAGCAAATTAAAGTCTAGAAATGCAGGGACCAAATTGCAAACATTTAATGTTTCTGCACCAAAAGATAACAAAAAGTAAAAGTAGGGAAAAAGCTATAAATTACCCAAATATCACATGTTTAACATGTGCAGTTCTGGAGAGGGGGGTCTTCAGCAAATTCTGAAACTTTTGAGGGTTGTTATGCAATGTAGCCAAATTTCTTTATTTTAAAACCCTAGGGTTTCTTCCTTAGGCCCTTCATTTCTAACAGAGATGGTAGAGAAGGGGGAAGGACTGCTGCCTCCGCCCGCGCGCGAGGGCTGGGGGACAAGGGCGGGCAGCACACGACATAGAGGAGGGTGGCATCGGAGGCTGGGGCCGACGGTGAGCAAGGCAACTCGTGAAGCCGCACGCCTGGGCGGAGGAGCTCGGAGGTCGATGGAGGGGGGGGGGTTGCGGCGGCGCTGAAGTCGGTGGTTCCGTACGTGGAGCGCACGGTGAAACAGAAGGCGGAAGACGCCGCCGGAGGGGGCGCGACAAGGACATTAGGGACGCGGGCAGCACAAGCATTCAGGGGCGCGCGAGACGCAGAGCGTGCACGCATGGACAGGTTGAGTAGGAGGTGGCGCACGACGCGGAGCGCGAGTGGCCACACGGTAGAGGACAGTGGCGTGCGCTGCCGCTGGAAGGGCCCGTGCACGGAGGCACGGTTCTGGGTGGACGGCTGCGCGGGGGTTGGTGCCGCTAGAAGTCGGGGAGCCGTGAGCGTTGAGGAGGTGGCCGGATCGGTGCGGGCACGGGCGGCGTTGCCGCTTGGAGCACTACGGCTTGATTTTTCTATTTTTCTATTTTTTATTTTCTGTAAAGTCTGATAATAAATAAATAAATAAATATGTTTTTTTAAACAGAAAATGTAAACAGAAACAAAAAAAAGAAGATTTTTATTTATTTTATTATTTTATTTTGTTAAATGAACCTGTAAAATAAATGTTAGAAAAAAAGAAATATATTTTTTTAATTTTTTAATCATCCTGCAAAACAAAGGTTAGAAATAAAAGAAATAATTCTTTTTTTTCCCGCAAAAACAAAAGTTAGATAAAAAAACAACTATGCCCTTTTTTTCTTTTTTTATTTATAAACAAAATCGGAGAAGTGAATGGATTCGGATCCACAACATGTGAGATAGATCAGCGACTCCGGTCATCGTGCATGACCGGAGGTGGAAGATTGCGTGAGGTAGGAAAACAAATGTAGGGATCAAGATGTGAGATGAAAAATTCGGCGTCAGACGCGAATTTGTGTGGTGACAAAATTTTGATTTTTAAGGATCTAAAGGCTAATCAACTGGGAACAAAACTAAATCTACGACTTATCCAAGGAAAAGACAGGAAATGAGAGTGGATCTCACCTTGGGGTCGGAAATACCATGATGGCCTCGACGAGGGTCGACGTGCTGTCACCGGACGGCTCGGAGGATAGGCACCCTTCTTCGACAAGATCACTCTCGGAGATCAGGCTCCTTTCCATCAAAGGTTGATCAAAGAGTGAACGAGGAGGAGAAGCCCAATAAAAAGAGAAGAAAAATCAAAAAAGGAAAATATGCACAAATAAGGAAAGTAATTAATGGTTATTTAAATAAATAAAATAATTAAATTAAATTAATTAATTACTTAAAAATGAAATTCGGATTTAATTAAAATAAATAAATTAATTAATATATAAAAATTAATTAGCCACCTTATGGTGTCTAATTAAGGCATAAAATCAAATCTTTACATAAAAGGTAAGTTTTCAATTCCAATAAAAGAATAAATTAAATAATTAAATCTAAATTTCGTAATTAAATTAAGTCAATTAATTAATGAGAGGTATTTTATTTTATTGGTGATTTTTATAAAAGGAAGTTAGTGGTATAAACATATTATGTATATATAATACAATTTACATAGGTACAAATAAGGAAATAATTTTTATAAAACATTTTTTTAATATTTTTATTTATATATATATATATATATTTAAATTTATTTTTACTAAAAATAATATTTTCAATTATGTACATTAAAAAATAAATATTAATAAATATGTGCAACAAATATTGGTTAAACTGCACAAAACACCCCAGAAAACTGACTTTTTAACTGTAACTCCAAAAATTATGAAACCATAGCCATTTGAAAGATAATTTAATTTAGAGTGTAATGGAAGTAATTTTGATTCAATTTGAGCTCGTATGGAGTGGCAATTGGTGTTTCAATTATCGCTTTGCAGCTTTTTCTAGATTTAATTATTGGTAGTATGTACATTATTTTATTTTACACTTATTTTTATTATTTACAACATATTTTTATTTACAATTATTTATAAAAACAATTAATTTGAGGTCAAATTATATACAAATAAAATATGGTAAGTTTTGTACAAATATACATGAAAAATATTCACAAAATATTTTTGGTTTTTCTGACAGAAGACCTTATCTCCCCCTACTTTATTCCTGGTCGATCAGGTCAAGTCTTGACCTTCTCTCCGGGTTCTGGTCAGTCTGTATTTATTACATAAACACATCCTTTTCTTTTTCTTTTCTTCTTTATTCTTTTATTTATGTACACAAAGTGTTAAAAATACAATTTTAACAAATGCATGCAAAATGGTAATTTTATGCAATTGGTGGGTAATTACAGGTATCTGACTAAGGAAAACATGCTAAAATAAAAGAATAAAGGTGATGAATCGTTGATTCATCATTCCCCTATACTTTACCTTTGATAGTCCCTTAGCAAACACTTATTTAGTAAATAAGTGAAAATAAAAATAAAAAAAGAAAAAGGAAAGAAGTTAGAACATCATTGACTTTTAAACTTATCTTCATAAAAATGTAGTATGGAGCTATGTCGGACCTTTGGATTATTAGTATGTCGGAACCTTAATGGGAAATGGATTTAAGACCTAACAACCTCTAAATTTCATAAGATTCCTATTCAGGTCTCCTCAAAAGTCAGATCAGAACAAGTCTACATACACAAATTCTTATGACTATGAATTCTTACTTGTACGGTGTAAGTGAAATATATCTCCTCATCTCAAAAGTAGCAAATAAACAGCCTCTCTCAACAAGGTAACTCTAATCCCCCAGTCTGGCAACTCTTTCCTCGAGGAGCGGGGATATTCCCTTCTAAGTTCAAGTACAACCAACTCAAGAAGAGGGGATGGAGAAGAGAATGGACGGTAACTAGTGTAGTTACCTATCCTTGGATGCATGACCAGTGTAGCCATGTCACCCGCTGCAAGCTCACAAATATTTGACTTTGAAGCTCTTATTCTTTCCTTTTTTTCACTTGTATATACACTCCAGCATGCATTTTACTTTTCTATCAAGCCTGTCCACTTTTAGAGATTTTGTATTTTTTCTTTCTTTTTTTGAAAATATATACAAGGTGCAGCATGTACATAAGGAGTTTTTCCTCTTGAGCCAGTAGACTATCTCTCTTTTGAAGCATTATTGCAACCCCATAACATCCTATCTTTAGACCTCAATATCACCAAACCAGGTTGAGACACACTTCCCTCCCTAGAGGAGGACGAGAAGTTCCGCCTAGATGTACTACCATCGTATGCTACCCAAGCCAAAAGATTCTGCCCCCTCACTACCTCCTCCATGAAGAGCTACGTGTAGAGTGCATTGTCCAAGGTAAGCCACGATATGAAAGAATCATGCGTGTGTTGTTAAATATTCTACTTAGACTTATCAAGATGACATGTGAACATAGTCTTATGGACTCAAAGAATTAAGTCACTAGGATCTGAGAAGTCTTAACTCCAATTCTTATAAGGTTTCTCTGAAATTAAGTCGATTAAGGTCCAACTAAGCTCCATTCTTCAAATTTATTCCAAACATAGATTAAATGTCAATATCATCCTGAAAAATGCACATGCTAATGCAAATGCAAGAAAGTATATACATGCAAGGAAAAGAAAACAAAATCCTTTTGTGAAACAATTTTCAAAATTTTGAAATTTTTATGGATTTTTAAAAACTGATGCAAATGCGAAAAGATTTTTTTGTTTTTTTTTCAAATTTTTATAAAATTTTGGGTTTTGTAGTGTTTTTTTAATCAAAAGGTTAGTATCATATACAATTATATACAAAATGTTTGAGATACACATATTTACATGAGTAAGTCAATTATTTACAAGAATTAGATGAAAGGATTTACATTTTGAGTAATTTATACATGTATATATAGTTTGATTTTTTTGTGTGTGTATGATACATATATTCCTCAAATTTACTTGAAAATAATTTTACAAATAGTTTGGAAAACTATAGTCCAAAATAAATTTTCAAACAATTTTACAAACTTTTACACACAATTGAAAACTATTTTGCAAACATTTTTAAAACAGTATATATAGATTTTCAAAATAATTTTTCAACCATTTTTTGAAACATTTGCAAATAGTTTTACAAAATCTTTTTTTTCACACAAAAATATTTTTTTTACAAGCATCAATATTTTTACAAAGGTTGAAAATATTTTTCAAACATTTTTCAAATAGTTTTTAAAAGCTTTTTCAAATAGGTTTTCAAACTACTTTCAAAATATTTTTCAAAATATTTTAACCCGACTTATTAGTCAGTATGTGCAAAAAGAATTTTTGAGGAATTTTCTGCATCTTTTATTAGTTAATTTGTTTTTTTGAGTATTTATACAGTATTTTATACAATATTTTAGCCATATTAAAGATAGGGAAGTACGAGTTATGGCTAAAGTATATATACATTATATACGACACCCCCTATACTTAGCTTGAACTATGTCCGCATAGTGATTAAAGAGCTGCAAAGGATGACATAACTCATGCTAAGTATTAGAAAGTGAAAAGAATGCTATGCTACAATGACAAATAAAAGAATATAATCAACAGGAGACGGTGATCCCCCTATACTTAGGATCAAGTAATCCTAAGTATAGAAGATTGTATACAAGGGGACAACCAAGTGATAGGATGTACAGAGTCTACCTTCCCTATACTTAGGGTAAAATATCCCTAAGTATAGGTAGAAAAACAGAGGTAAAAAGAATCAAAAGATAATCACAAGTCTGACACCCCTCCTATTCTTAGGGTAAAGTACACTCTAAGTATGGAATGATCATGAGATGGAGATGGGGTGTAAGTCAGAAAGAATGTATAATATGGATAGATGGATCTATACAGTTGTGAGTAATATTGAGGTGCCTCTAAACAAGCGCTAGAGTTTACGCCCCTAGCTGGGCGCAAATGTTAGGATAACGTTGTATCGAGGTTCAGGACGACATCTGTAAGGTGAATACCGTACTGTCATTGCAGTCTCGGTGGGAGAACAACAATGAGATCAACAGTGTAAGTGATGACACCCAGGTAATCAATCAGGCATGTGTCTACTACTAGGTCAGGATATGGGAAGATGAAGTCGGGCTTCGGTAGCACAAAAGAAATCATCAGCTCAAGATATGTATGGAGTGAAAGGGCAGAGCCCAAGAAGTCGAACGTGGATAAGGAAGGATCTGCCAGGGAATCCTCCACATCAATCACCGTCTCGAATAGATAAGGAAGGTCAAGATTAGGAGACTCCCTATAAAGGTTGATATCCAATGTATAGAATGTAGACAACTCAGTGAAATCATCGAATACCTCAAAGATCGGGTCATCCTCGCGAGGGTCGTCGAGGAGAGAAACCTCAAACTCATGATCATTAATATCAAAAGACTTGGTCTCGAGATCCAACATATCGGATGCACTCCCAGAAAGTGAAACCGAGTACACATGGTCCATAACATCCTCCCGCAGATAAACCTCAAGGAGTAATGCCGAATCATCAGGAAATTGAGGATCTATGTTATCAAATATCATGTCCTCCAAAAATGTATCGACCTCATCAAATGGGAGGATACAAGGCTCAAATATGGGACTATCAAGGTCTGTCAAATCAAAAATCGGTCCCTCATCAAGCTTTCTATGCTGAGATGTTTCCAAAAATATCTTCGAATATGAGAAGATCTTCTGAAAAAAGGATACTGAATCAATTGTATATGGACACTGGAATGTCTCAAAGGATGGATGAAATGTGGGATCCTCCTCTATTTCTTGGGCTTCTAATAAATCTAGAATCCAAGAATCTTCTACGTGAAAGAGCGGGTCTGGCTCAAAATCTGACTGTAAATCCAATTGGTCCTCAACCAATGTCCGGCTTTGGGAATTCACAACAATAGACAACACATCCATCATATGAAAAGTATCAGCATCCATATCCCCTGATTGGTGTGTGCTGTCTAAATCGGCATGAAGTGCCACACACTCAACTGATGTCATATCTCCATCATGTGTTGTCCCGAATAAATCATCTTGTGAATATGGAATGTCTGAAAGTGTATCCAATATGGTCTCAACTAAATCTAGGTAAAGATAGTTGTGTGAATCACCACACGAGATAATGACATATGTAATCTGCTCTGCGGTCCTCCCCCTCATGGCGATGTGGATAAGGTCAGTCATCGAAAATCCATGATCTGGAAATCACCTCAAAAGATCGCGTAAGCTCAACCATGAATCTATCAATGGTTTCTGGGGGTCAACTGAAAAATCATGAATACAAGACCGCATCATCTCTGCTCTACGTTGGGGGTAAAATCTCTGCAAAAACAATGACAGTAAATCTCCCCATGTAGTAATCTTCCTTCCCAATCATCTGTGCCAACTCTTGGCTTTACTCTGAAGTGTAAATGGGAAGGTGATCAACGTCATGTCCTCAGAAGTGATATCTGACTATGATCGTGATCCAAAAATATCCTCAAACTCATCGATATGCAAATACGGTTCCTCGTGCACTTCCCCTGAAAACTTGGGCAGTAGATCAATGAACTTTAAATCCATAACGAAGGGTCTCAAAGTAGAAGCAGACTGTGATTCCTGATCTTGGTTCTCATCCATCATACTAGGATAAAAGTCATCGAAAGCACGCAACTTCACCATATGATTGCCTATGGGATGCACTCTCATCTCAGCAAGGTGAACACCCGTGTCTCGTATATGGTCAATCTGAACTCTTCGAGTGTCACTCTCAGCATGTCCCGAGAAAGAAGGTGGGTAGGGAGAAGATGGGAAATCGGATGGGGTTCCGACCTCCCAAGAGAGTGGGCGGGAATGATGATAAAAAGCCATGGAATTCAGCTGGACTAGAATGCGACCCATCATGAAGAGAGGGAAATGAAGGAAGGGAGGTTGGGATAGTAGAAAGAGAGAGATATAAGGTGAGAAGGAAGAGAGAGATAGAAGGGAGGGAGGGTGGGATAGAGACAGAAGGTGACTGCTAATGATTCAAAGAATGATCGTAACCGACTCATACCAAAGACATACAAAACACAAAGCAAAGCCCCCAATTCACCAACTAAACACAAATCTGACCGTGAGATTTGGTCTTTATCTTTTCAATTTTTAAGAGTTAGGTGATCAACAAAAGTTGTACAAACACTTAGGATGCTTAATGGGATTTGGGCACTACTCCTTAGTGTGTACGTGAGCAATTAAAAACACGGACAATGAGGGAATTTCTCTCCCAAAACAATGATATGCATCAATTATGTTTGATTTTATTGGTCAAGTTCAAGTAGCAGTCCCAATTTTTAAATTTTGATTTTCTATTTTTTTATATTTTCAATGAAACGTCTAACGCGATTTCCGATTTCCTTTATTCTAAACAGAGGGGGAAACAGAAAAGACAATGCATGAGAAAATATGGATGCAAATGCTAGAGATAGAGGTGCGTACCTGACTCCAGCACTCTACATGTAATATGATCTGTGCAGAAAAATTAAACTAATCTAAATGAATGCAATGCGAGAACTGTCCTAAACATAAATTTCTATTATCGTGAAGCACATATTAATTTGACTAAGTCCAAATGAGTTCTATAGGAACAGATATTCTATTAGGGGCTTTTGACCTAATGTTACCTGGCTCAATCAAATAGAAACCTAAATCGAGGGGCTCAAGCACAAAAAATCCGCGTAAAACAAATAAAAAAATAAAAGCGAGAAAACAAAACACGAAAAAGAGCGGTGAGGTCCCTAAAGTGCACCGACACTTGGCGAAACATACCTCAAAATGTCCAAGTACACAAATATACAATTGTCCAAAATTATCCTAAATTATTACAATTATTCACAGAAAATCTCTAAGTAAAATAACAGTCTTCTGCTCCTCTATTCAAAGAGTCTGAGTTGTATCCATGGCAGTTCCTCGCAGAAAAAGTGAAACAAGATATGGTCAGATGGTAGATTATAATAAATAGAGATAAAAGAAAAGAAAAAAAAGAAAAATGACTACAAAGCCGAGCTCCCGCCAACGGCTCCATTCTGATGACACAGATTTCGATAGGTTAAGATGTAAATAAATATTCACGATGTCATTGTTCTCAACCACTCGAATCGGTCCACGAGAAAAATAAATAAACACTTAAAGAGAAGATCAATCAATCAAAAAAATGTAAGCGGCTTTCGCTATTCTTTTTACCCGGTATAGCGACCATGGTCGAACACAAGGAGCACGATTTAAAAACTATGCAGTCAATTTTCAGAGTTAACTTTTAGTAGTTTTTGAATTTTTAATTTCTTTATTATTTTCAAAACAAGCACAAATGATGAAAACACACACATACACACACATACACACACACTCTCTCTTTTTGTATTTTTCAAAATAGTCAAAAGTATACAGAAAAGTCCAAAGAAAATGTTTTGTGTTTTATATATTTTAAAATATTTTTTGGTAATTTTTTAGATTTTTCTGATGTTTTTGTGAATTTATAAAAATCAAATAATGCAAAACAAGGAAATAGTGTACAACCAAGATTATTTTGCAACTTAAAAATACTTTAAGTGCCCAATAATCCTGGAAATTTTTTTTAAAATAAACTACAAAGAAATATCTACAATCAGAGGCTGAAATCATAATTTTCGAATCTTTCTAGAATTTTCTATAATTTTTTTATATTTTTTGTTTTTTGCATTTTTTGGTTTTTATAAAGAGTTAGTGCACAAAAATTGGTCAGAAATTAAAACACACAAAATACACCTAAACGATTTTTTTTGGAATTTTAAGCAAATTTTCGAATTTTTATGAATTCTCAAATTTTGGACAAGCAAAAGTTACCTTTTTTTATTTTTTAAATATATTAAACGACAATAAAAGTATGAAATTTTATACAAGGATAACAACCACATCAGGAACATACATCATTTTTTCAAAATTTTTCGAGCAACAAAAATATTTATTCCATTAGAAAGATCAAGTAAATCAAAGTCCGAAATGCATGGACCAAATTGCAAACATTTAATGTTTATGCACCAAAAGATAACGAAAAGTAAAAGCAGGGAAAAAGCTATAAATTACCTAAATATCACATGTTATCATGTGCAGGTTCTGGAGAGGGGGGCTCTTTTGCAAATTCTGAAACTTCTAAGGGTTGTTATGCAATGTAGCCAAATTTCTTTATTTTAAAACCCTAGGGTTTCTTCCTTAGCCCTTCATTTTCAACAGAGATGATAGAGAAGGGGAAGGGCTGCTGTCGCCGCCCGCACGCGAGGATGGGGGAGCGGGCGACCCATAGCGCGGAGGAGGGCGGCATCGGATGCTGGGGGCGATGGTGAGCAAGGTGGCATTCGGAGCCGCGCACCTGGGCGGAGGAGCTCGGAGGTCGATGAGGGGGCTGCGGCGGTGCTGAAGTCGGTGGTCCGTGCGCAGGAGCACACGGTGGCAAGAAGGCAGAAGACGCCGTCGGAGGTGTGCGCGACAAGGACAGGAGGGACGCGGGCGGCGCAGGCATTCAGGGTGCGTGGGCTGCGGCGCGTGCACGTGCGAACAGGTTGAACCGGAGGTGGCGCGTGACGTGGAGCGCGAGTGGCCACGCGGCAGAGGATGGTGGTGTGGGCTGCTGCTGGACGGGCCCCGTGCACGGAGGCGCGGTTCTAGGCAGACGGCTTCGCGGGGGTGGTGCCGCTAGAAGTCAGGGAGCCGCGGGCGCTGAGGAGGTGGTTGGATTGGCGCGGGCACGGGCGGCGTTACCGCTTGGAGCACTACGGCTTGATTTTTTTATTTTTTTGATTTTTTATTTTCTGTAAAGTCTGATAATAAATAAATAAATAAATATGGTTGTTTGTTTTTGAAACAGAAAATGTAAACAGAAATAGAAAAAAGAAGATTTTTATTTATTTTTTTAAATGAACCTTCAAAATAAATGTTAGAGAAAAAAGAAATATATTTTTTTATTTTTTTAATTATCCTGCAAAACAAAGGTTAGAAATAAAAGAAATATATCCTTTATTATTTTTTTCTACAAAAACAAAGGTTAGATAGAAAAACAACTATTCATTTTTTTGCTTTTTTTATTTATTTAAAAACAAAATCGGAGAAATGAATGGATTCGGATCTGCGACATGTGAGATAGATCCATGACTCCAGTCATCGTGCGCGACCGGAGGTGGAAGATTGCGTGAGGTAGAAAAAGAATTGTAGGGATCAAGATGTGAGATGAAAAATTCGGTGTCGGACGTAAATGTGTGTGGTGATGAGTTTTTGATTTTTAAGGATCTAAAGGCTAATCAACTGGGAACAAAAATAAATTTATCTAAGGAAAAGTCAGGGAAATGAAAGTGGATCTCACCTTGGGGTCGGAAATACCTGATGGCCTTGACGAGGGCCAACACGATGTCACCGGACGACTTGGAGGCTAGGCACCCTTCTTCAACAAGATCGCTCCTGGAGATCGGGCTCCTTTCCACCAAAGGTTGATCAAAGAGTGAAATGAGGAGGAGGAGCCCAATAAAAGAGAAGAAAAATAAAAATGGAAAATATGCACAAATAAGGAAAGTAATTAGTGGTTATTTAAATAATAAAATAATTAATTAAATAATTTAATTAATTAAAAATGAAATTCGGATTTAATTTAAATAAAATAATTAATTTACAAAAATTAATTAGACACCTTAATGGTGGCTAATTAAGGCATAAAATCAAATCTTTACATAAAAGGTAAGTTTTCAATTCAAATAAAAGAATAAATTAAATAATTAAATCTAAATTTCGTAATTAAATTAAGGTCAGTTAATTAATGAGAGATATTTTATTTTTTGGTGATTTTTATAAAAGAAGTTAGTGGTATACACATATTATGCACATATAATACAGTATACATATGTACAAATAAGGAAATAATTTGTATAACATATTTTTTTAATTTTATTTATTTATATATTTTTTAGTTTTATTTTTAATAAAAATAATATTTACAATTATGTACATTAAAAAAACTAAATATTAATAAATATGTACAACAAATATTGGTTAAACTGCACAAACACCCTAGAAAACCGACTTTTTAACCAATAATTCCAAAAATTATGAAACCACAGTCGGTTTGAAAGATAATTTAATTTAGAGTGTAATGGAAGTGATTTTGATTCAATTTGAGCTCGTATGGAGCCGGAATTGGTCTTCAATTATCGCTTTGCGGCTTTTTTTTGGGTGTAATTATTGGTAATATGTAGATATTTTATTTACACTTATTTTTATTATTTACAACACATTTTTATTTGCAACATTTATTTACAAAAATAATTAATTTGAGGTCAAATTATATACAAATAAAATATGGTAAGCTTTGTACAAATATACATGAAAAATATTCAAAAAATATTTTTGGTTTTTCTGACAGAAGACCCTATCTCCCCCTACTTTATTCCTGGTCGATCAGGTCAAGTCTTGACCTTCTCTCGGAGTTCGGGTCAGTTTGTATTTATTGCATAAACACATCCTTTTCTTTTTTTTCTTTATTCTTTTATTTATGTACAAAAAATTTTAAAAATGCAATTTTAACAAATACATGCAAAATGGTAAGCAATTAGTGGGTAATTACAGGTATTTGACTAAGGAAAAGAGGCTAAAAATAAAAGAACAAAGGTGATGAATCGTGGATTCAGTAGGTACAGACCTTCAAAGCATGGCTCGTAGCCATGAGCTACACACTGAATAGAAGACACCTCTTGCGAGGATTGAACTCATCAGATTATTGCTAACTATAGCTCTACAACTTGACTTGACATCTTCAAGATGGAAGTCAAGATTGCATTCCTCCACGAATATCTCTTTGAGGATATTCACATGGAGTAGCCCAGGGATTCATGCTTTAGGGAAGCAAGGTGTGCAAGATAAAGAAACTCCATCTATGGACTCAAAATAAGCTTCTTGTAGTTGGAACATAAGATTTGATGAAATTATAAATGTTATGATTTCAGATAGAATCTTGATGTACCATGTGAAGCTTAGTGGGAGTGTCATTGTATTCATCATGCTAAATGTAGATGATATCCTAATCATTTGGAATGATTATAAGGATAATAATAAGTGTTTTATAGACTGGCTATTCCATACCTTGAGATAAGATCTCAAGGATACGTCTTAGATCTTAGTTCTGATTCTTCTGAAGATGTTCAGAAGTAAAGAGAAGAGGGTATTTGGACCATCACATTAGTAGTACACCTTAGACATATTCTATTTTTTTGGAAAATCCCAAGGAAGGCTTCCTTCCCTTAAGATATGGTACTAACCTATATGAAGGGATAGCACCTCAAAGAGTTGAGAAAGTGAGTGCTAGAACTGCCTGCCCTTATGCACCAGTTGCGAGATGCTGAGTGTGTGCTAGATGTGTACAAAAGCTAGATGTCTACCATGCAGTGTGAGTAGTAAGCTATTACTAATCCTACTAAGGAGATAAAACACTTGATTGCAGTAATAAAAATATCTTCAAAGATGACAAGACTTTAGAGATAGTGATCTCTAAGTCGTGTATTCAAGAAATTAAGACTTTATGGATAGTGATCTAAAAGGTCATAACTGTGGATACCCTAGAAGATAGAGATCTCCAGGAATAAGAGTATTCTAATAAGGATAATGGAAATTACATACTGGTTATAGTGATTGTAGAGTTGTAGTGTCAAGGACACTATATCTAAACACGATTGAGTATTGGTTGCATAAGAATGCAACATTCGCATTGGATGCGAGCACTGTTACAGGAGACATGCAAGTGCTGTAAAAGGACTTGACGTAATCTCGCAGGAACAAAGTGATTGATCAGCTTACCTAGATATTTTTCTAAATAGCCTATGATTGTCACATGAGCGTGGGTTTAAAGATTAGCCCATTAATGTCTCTTTGGACTAGTGGGGGATTGTTGGACATGCGAGCCCACGACGAGCCATTATGCAATAAATGTTATTGCGAATATCATTCCCTGATCTGAAATTAAGATAACTATTTGCATAATAGGCCCCTTAATACAATTAGGGTTATGTACCATGACCATCTCAATGATCATACAACTGTTGATTCAATTATTGAATCATAGAGGCTAGTGCTTAGATGAATATCTAAAGAGTTAGATTGAGGACTCATAAAGTACCATCAAATGATTATTAAGAGAGGATCTCCAGCCTGAGAAAGAGATGGAAATCTTTTCTCTAAAGGCTAATATCTGACCAACCTCCTGATACAGGTCCTCTGCATAGGAATAGAGATTCAGAGGTGTCAGATTAGTTAGGTCAAAGAGTTGACTTAACGAGATCGAGATAACGAAAGTCCTATGTCATATGTTGTCAAGATATAGGCATGCATCCTCTGACCGGAGACAGATGTGTTACTATATGTCTGAGTATGTACATTTGGCAGACCAGTAGGTTGATGACCTAACCAAGGTCTATACACCGGCACGCTGGTGTGCATGCAAGGGCATATGAGTAATATGATCTATCAAAGGGATCATACAGGTTCATTACTGAACCGGAAGACATGAGCTCACTCATGAGATATTAGGAAGAATCAAATTTTGTGCACGGTCGTCTCGCTTTGGAAGATTGACTGAATTTGTAGGGTTGATATATGCTTTTAGAAAGTATATGATCAACACCTATGTATGATATATGCTTTTGGAAAGTATATGATCGATACCAACTTCCAATAGTCAAATGAGAAACTTAATAATAAAACCCTAAAGGAGATAGTCTAAAAGAGATCTAAAACTTCAGATTTATTCTGGGTCTTCCAGTATGCAGGAAGTATAGGTATTAGGAATACCTGAGGGTGATGTGATCATAAACGATTGTATAACCATGATGCTTCCATTCTGAGGAAGTGGTGATACGGGTCTGGATTTTAGTGACTCCTCTCACAGAGAAGTAATCTGATCTTAGTCCAACTGTTGGACATTGATCTGAATGTGATTCAGATATAATGAGAAGATTAGATTTGCAGTCTTGATTTAATCAAGCATCTATGGGAGGTCCGTAAGATCTGGATTTAAGATGTGATCTCAATATCCAAGTCACTATACGTATAACAATACAATCGCCCTGTCCTTATCTCCAAGTATCCGCGGAGAAAGCACATTATCCATGAAAGAGTTCATGGATAATTTCATTGTTGATATATGCATCCGAGCATTGAGAAAATGGATAACTAACAGTGATTTGATTATCATGAATAATGTGAATTTGATTCATATTATAAGGAGAGTTATCTGAGATAATTAAATGTGATTTAACTATCAAAGATGTGAATAATGTGAATGTGATTCATGTTATTTGGACACATGAGAAAAGAGATCCAAGATGAATAATGTGATTTAATTATCATGGATATGAATAATGTGGATAGCATTATCCATATTAATCATGTATGTTATAAATGTGATTTATAAAATATTAAAGAGAGCATATTGTGATTTATATTTGTTAATTAATTATTGATGTGAATTAGATTCACATTGGATGATTAATTGAAAATATAATTTGCATTTTATTTTGGGATGTGAATGTGATTCACATTTTTCCAATGGCATGATTGCAATGTTCACAAGATAATTTTGAATTATTTATGTGAAATAATTTATAACAAATGTTGTTGTAAATCTTAGAGATGTCAAGAGATAATGAGATCTCATGAGATAATGAGATCTCATGAGATGTTGAAGAGAAAGACCAAGTCCACTTGGTGGCCGTCCCCCCTTTTTAGGGGATGATGAATCCACATTTCATCATCTTTATCCTATCATTTGGGCCTCAAAATCCCTAGTAAATGCGTGTAAATGCCATTAATTTCAGCATCTTAGCATTCATGCATGTGCAGTAAATATTGTATAAAATACTGTATTTAAAGCCAAAATTATAGAATAAATAAAAGAAAAAACCTAGGCATCTGGATGAATAGGTCGATAAGGAATAAAGTAGGGGGAGATAAGGGCCAGAATACAATAAATTTCCCTTTGTTTTTGTTCATTCTTTATTCATTTGGGACCTATTTTTGGTTCCACTTTTTATACCTCAAATAAATAAGCTTTTTACATAAAAGTTGTAGATAATTTCATATAGAAAAATACAAAATTGATTTCATTCATAAATAACATACAGATAAAAAGTTATGGTCTGAATAAAAATCCAAAATCCCTACTTTCCAGACCTTTATCTCCCAAATAAAAACTCCAAATGCATCAAACTCACCTTTAATTGTATATAATTAAAAATAGGCTACTTAATGGCGGTGGTTTCGCATTTGGCGGAGCTACAGTTTGAAAGTTGAGTTTGGGACCCCTATTGTATACTTGTACAGATTAAAATATTCATTTTATTATTTATTCATCTTTTTTACAATTTTATATTTTTATAATTTTGTAAATATTATTTATAATAAATATGTGTATGAAAACAAGAATAAAAACTCAAATAAAACATAAAATAAAAATACTTGTATATAATACATAGGTGTATTACCTGTACTTATACATGTATAATACATACTTATATTTTATTAAATATACAAAACACATCAGAAAAATAAAATAAAATATTTTTTAAGTGTATAGAAATACTTTACAAAGTAAAGAAATATATAAAATAATAAACAAAAATAAATAAATTAAAATCACAAAATTAAAAATAAATTAATAAAATATATATATATGTATATACCCATATAGCCTAAAATAGTAACTTGTATTTTTATACCTCATAAAAATAATTAAAAATCATAATAAAAATACCTTATAAAATAATAAACACTTTTTATTAAATAAACAAAAATTAAATAAATCGTTTAACTATTTTTAAACGAATTTAGAAATCTTTTTTCCAGGATTTTCCAGGTGGCTCTGACAGTTGACCCAAGGTCAACTGTCTGACTTGCTCCTGTAGCCTTTGACCGACCTCATTTTTGACCCGCTTTTGCAGATTTTTCGAGGGCATGTCTTTCACCCATTCGTGATGCTCCCTTCTGCTAACTTGTTCCTCGACCATCTCTCATCCTCGCCCAGCGATTGCCTCGAGGATTGGATCACTGTGGCGCGCCTGCCTCGTCGTTCTTTGAGCATCTTCACCATCGGGTCAAACCCCATAAAATGCAGCCCCTTCTTCTCTTTCGAATTTGAACCCCTCTTCCACAAGTGCCGCTCCCCTAATCGTGCCCCAAAGCCCCAGGAAGGTGACAGCTTCCTCCGGCGGCCTTTAGGCGGGTCGAGCAAGCACTGAGGCGGCTCCACCACCTCCCCCTTCGTCGGCGTTGAGGTACACCACCCTCTGGTATCCGACCATCGAGGCAGTCGTCTTTTCTCTTTATTTCTTTTGCATTTTCTTTGCCTTAGTCTTAGGATCCATTTCCCATCATTAATCTCGCGCTTCATCGATCAAATCACCCTCACGCTCACCTAGCCGAAGCGCTCCTCAGGCCGACCACCGTACACCACCGTTCACGCACCATTCCACCTCCGCGGGTCCAGGCAATTTGCACTGGACCCTCTCACGTCTTTTTGTAGGTCAAAGCTCGTTGACTCGAGCCTGGGAACATTTTTGCGCCTCGTCGGAGCTCTGTGGAGCTCTCCAACTCCGCCGCCCTCCCTCGCGAGCCTCGGCCGTCGCCGAGACTTTTTGGAGCACCCAAGAGATAGAGGAAGACCGCAGGAGTCCCCCGTCCCATTTTGAGCCTTCCAGATCGTCGGAGCACGGAGATTGGGCTCAGGGAAGTTCGCCTCGCCGGCGTTCTTCCCCGTTCTTCCTTCGCATCCGCCCACCGTCGGACCGGGCCGCGCCTCCAGATTGAACAACGGCCGTTGGATCGCACCAAGCCGCCACCGTCAGATCTACTGCCGAAGATCTAATCATCGCCGTCCAACGCGAAGCGTCATCCGCCGTCCATCGTCTAGCACGTGTCAAGTAAGCATCCTCAACCGTCGGATCGCGCACGCGCCATTTAGGCGTGGGTATTTTGCACATTTTCCCCCGCCATTGTTGTAATTTTTATCTAGTCCATAAACTTTCAATCACAGTTTAAATATTTTTGCAATATTTACGGTCAACCCCCCACACTTTCCATTATTGCAAAACGGTCCTCAGCTACGTCACCTCAAGTGACCAGTACACGTGAGGTGCGGAGTATTTTGCAAGGACCCCCTCACGGGGTTTGCTATTTAGCTTTAGACCAGGAAATTTAACATCACGTGTAATATTTTTGGATAAATTGCATATACACCCTTGGAGTGTTGTATTATTGCATTTATACCCCTGCCAAGTCACGTGTTTATACACGTGGCTCGGTAATTTTGCAATGAACCCCTTCCGGGTTTAGATATTTGTAGTTCGTCCAGGAACTTCAATTATTAGTTGTAAACTTTTGTGAAAATTGCACTTTAGCCCTGTACTTCCTGACTATTTGCACTTATACCCCTGCCAGCTGTGTGATTTTTATTGGTTGTTTGAATTTATTTTGTGCATCATTTTAACTCAAAAATCCAAAAAATACCACAGGCTCCTGTTGCATTGCTCATTCATGACATATTTTTATATTGCATTTTTATTGCATTTTAATAATTATTAAAAATCAAAACATGCATTTTAGCTACTATTTGCATTAGAAAATACCAAAAAATATCAAATCTTTTTGAAAAATTCTAAAAAATTACCTAAGGTCTATTTTAGTGTCTTCTAATTACTGTCCAAAAATCATTAAAAATTTCAAAAACAAAAACCTTAAAAATTAGAAAACTCCAAAAAACTTCATAAAAATCTAAAAAAATCTAGAAAATTCATAAAAATGCAAATTCAGGTTTTGTAGTTTCCTTTATTTTATTGCTTTTATTTTAAAATTAATTTGAGGAATTTTGGGTACTGTTTAATATTTTTAATCCTCATTTTAATTTCGGCCAGCCCTTTTATTCACTGTTTTCTTGTCTTTTGACTTTTAAAAATACCAAAATATTCAGAAATTCCCAAAAATCACAAAAACATTATAAAAATATAAAAGACCAAAAATATTTTATTTCCTAATTTTTGAGCACTTTTCCTTTTTTTATAAATAA